>QEPC01009299.1:581126-674938 GCA_003113815.1 Sphenodon punctatus
CAGCACTCAGATCTTCCCCTCCCCTGCTTTCCCCCCCATTGCACCTGCGCTGCTTGGCTGCTTCCCTCTCCCCCCACCCCTCCTAGTACTCCTGTGATCTTGTTTTCCAAAAGTTGGCAATGTGAGATAAAACTCAGGTGTTGCAATCCTGAGATTTAATGGGTACTCTTGTGATCTTGGTTTCCAAATGTTGGCAATGTGAGATAAAACTGAGGTGTTGCAATCCTGAGATTTAATGGGTACTCTTGTGATCTTGGTTTCCAAATGTTGGCAATGTGAGATAAAACTGAGATGTTGAAATTATTTGTTGCTGGATTTTCTCTTTGCTGAAATTAGTCTTTGTTGCTGGATTTTTGGTGGCTCCGCCAAAAATGTACAAGATCCTCCCTAGAGCTCTGCTGAGCTGGGGAGCGCCCCCTAGGTTTGCTGGCGGCCGGGAGGGCCGCCGGCTCTGCCGCTGGGAGGGGGGCCCCACAGATCTCTACCGCCCAGGGCCCCACTTTTCTAAGGCCGACCCTGGGCAGCCTCATTTTCCTCTCCAAGCCAGCGACATTTCCCACAAACTAGTGACTCCCTAGAGCCAGCTCCAATTCCCACCTATGAATGCCATTTTCCACAAGCCAATGACTCCCCTCTGATCCAGAAACCACTCACTCCCAACCAGAACAATGCCCCATTCCTGTTCCCCAAGCCAGCAATCTCCCCTGAGCCTAGTCCCATGCCCCATTCCCCTACGCCAGCCCCATGCCCCATTCTCCCATCCCCAAGCCAACAACTCCCCACATGAGCCAGCCCCATGTTCCATTCTCTCCACTCCCAAGCCATCTGCAAGCCTCACTCTCCTTCAATCCAGTGATTTCCCCCCCTGAGCCAGATTCATGCCCTGCTCCACCTTCCCCCAACCCAGTGCTCCCCTTTCTATTCTGGTAGCAGATTTAGCAGACATTTTGACTGCATTTTCCTTATAGGCCTGTCAAGCTGTCAGATGCTCACTGCATTTCTCTGCCAAAATAAGGCCATACACTAGCACCTGTGCTTTCTGCATTTCCACATCGGCAAAGGTGGAGAAAATGCAGTGAACACAGGTAAAGATGGAAATACTAAAACTACAAATAAACCCGGACCTGGCTTCCCTCATTCATGCCTTCGTCACCTCGAGGCTGGACTACTGCAATGTGCTCTACGTGGAGCTGCCCTTGTTCCTGGTTCGGAGGCTGCAGCTAGTGCAGAATGCGGCGGCCCGGCTCGTGTCGGGGACGGGCCGTCAGGAGCACATAACACCTGTGCTCCGGACTCTGCACTGGCTGCCAATAACATGCTGCGCCAGGTTCAAGGTATTGATGTTAATCTACAAGGCCCTTCACAGTCTGGGCCCCTTGTACCTCAGGGACCGCCTCGCCCTCTGCGCCCCAGAGCGCCTCCTTCGGTCTGCTGGGGGTGCCTTCTTGGAGGTCCCTCGTGTTAAGCGTGGGGCCATAATGGAGAGGGCATTCTCGGTGTCCGCGCCGCACCTTTGGAATTCCCTCCCGGAGGAAGCTCGCCTGACCCCAAGCCTTTTAACATTCTGGCGAATTTGCAAGACCTGGCTGTTCGCCCAAGACTTTGGGGAGGGGGGTTAGGTTTTTTTTTATCTCCCGCCACCCTTATTTATTGTATTTTTAGTATTACCCTAGCCATGTTTTATTGTTCTGATTTTATGAGTATTTTAATATATTTTTTATAATTGTATTTTTATGTTTTTTGAAATTGTTAGCCGCCCGAGCTGTTCTCAGGAGGGGCGGGATATAAATTGACAAACTAAATAAATACATAAATAAATAAATAAATACAGACACAACTACTTGACCCCGTGCACAACTCTAATATTCATCATGTATGGAGGACTTACTAAATTGTAATCTCTTTCATTTTTGAGAGAGAAAGGAAATCTTAATTCCAAGCATTACATATTAATGTACTACTGAGACATTACATTTATAAGAACACAAGAAGTGTGCTATACTGGGTCAGACTAATGATTCATCTAGCCCATGATCCTGTCTCTGACAGTGGCCATTCTCAATCATTATGGAGAAGTAACCAACAGGTTATAATGGAGTGATCCATTCTCTGCTGTTCACTCCTTGCTTCCGACAGTCAGAAGTTATATCCCCCAGCCTACTTAGCTAATAGCCATTTAGGGACCCATTCTCTAAGGTCTTATCCAATCCTTTTTTAAACCCATCTATGCTACTGGCCTTGACCACATCCTCAGGCAAAAAATTCCACAAGTAAATTGTGGAAAGTAAAAAGTGGTGTGCCTCAGGGATCTGTATTGGGACCGGTGCTGTTTAATGTGTTCATTAATGATTTGGAAAAGGGTGTTAAAAGTGAGGTGATCAGATCTGCAGACGACACCAAGTTATTCAAGGTAGTTAAAACACTAGCAGACTGTGAGGAACTGCAACAGGATCTTACGACGCTGGGTACCTGAGCATCTATCAGGGCCGGCCGTTGCTCCCTCATTCGGGGGCTCCAAGGTCCACGAGCCTCATTCGGGGGCTCCAAGGTCCACGAGCCCAAGCCCCTCGGGGAATCCAACTCCTGGATACTTTACCTGCTGCGGGGCTGCCCGCTTCCCCCTCCAACACACTCCTGGATCCGGTGGTTGCCATGGCACTGCCACAACAAGACCCAGAGGAAGGAACTTCCCCCACCGCCGCACAGAGCGCGGGGACGGGGCTGATGCTGCTGCACTGCTCCCTGCAGTTCCGGGCACGTCGGGAGGGCGTGACCTCCCCGTTAAATGTTGGCGCTGGGGAACACGTAGCGCCGGTGATCTGTTCAAGAATGGGCCCCCCCCCCTGCAGAGAGAGAGAAGTTAAGTTATTGACTGTGTTATTTGGTGTAGCCCTGTGTGCCCCCTCTTGCCCTTGTACTGTGTGCTTAGTGACTGTGTTATGGTGCGTAGCCCGGAGTGTTTCCCCTTCCCTTGTACTGTGTCTCAGACTGTGTGAGTGCAAACCCAGGAGAGTGAGTGCCCGTAGCCCTTGTACCTGTCCCTTGGCGTGGTTGGGAGAGCGAGTGAATGGAGAGAGAGCGGGAGTGAGTCGGCCTTCCTCCCCCCACTCCTGCCCGTGGAAGTGTTCCTGTCCTTTCGCCACATACCTGGGACCCTTCCCCTGTATCCCTCCACTACCAGCACTGCCTTCCCGATCTCTTGGGGTAAGTGTTGCGATTGACAGGTGGGTGGTGGGTACGGAGGAGCACTCCTGCACAGATTGCTCAGTGCCCTATGATGATAGAGGCCTAATTTTCAGGCAGCAGTAGCTGCCTGAAACTTAAATGTACAGTCACTGTTCATTATAAACAGGGGACTGCTGAAGCCCCGATTTTGAGGAAACCGCTTGACCTACATTTCTGAAAATTTAACCATGACTGTAAGTTGTGAGGACCATCATATCCACAAAGTTTGAAAAAGATCCATTAGGAAAATAAAATGTTATAACTGCTTAAACGTTAATTGGTTGTGGTCAAAATGCACACCATCCTCANATGTTAAACATATTGATGATAAAATATTAAATATTGCTCTAATTGTGAATTAATGTCTGCTTTTTGGCATTTATGTTTTGTTGCAATGTATGGAGTGGAAGGTGTTTTGAATAGTAACTGTACTGAATTGTGTTTTTGTTTGTATTTTAAGAAAACTCTTGTGCATTTAAGTTTATTTTTAAACTGTTATGTTTTTTGCTTTGGTTAATCTCTCTGAGATTTAAGGGCTACCACTCTGACGGGCATTATTACCCCCGCGAGTGTCCTAGGAGCATTGTGTGGAGTTACCTCTCCTCCAGGTTGGAGTATCGGGGACCCTCCCTTAATTTCCCCCTTCATTCATCCGTGTGTTCTGTGTTTCCCCCATCCCCATGACAGCATCTAAATGGAAAAATGAGATTTAATGTGGACAAGTGCAAAGTGATGCACGTAGGGAAAAATAATCCAAACTATGTGTACACAATGCTGGGTACTATGCTAGGAGTTTCCACTCAGGAAAAGGATCTGGGGGTGGTTGTGGACAATACAATGTAATCCACAGCGCAGTGCACAGCAGCAGTCAAAAAAGTAAACAGAATGTTCGGAATTATTTGGAAGGGGGTAGAGAATAAAACTGAGGAGGTCATAATGTCTCTATACAAATCAATGGTGCGACCGCACCTCGAATATTGTGTGCAGTTCTGTGCAGCTATGTCATTTCAAAAAGACATAGCTGAACTAGAAAAGGCTGTCTCTTATACACATCTAGATGTGTATAAGAGACAGGTGTGTGTGTGTGTGTGTGTGTGTGTGTGTGTGTGTCGGGACAGCCAGGAAGCTGAGGTCATATCCATTACTGGGTATATCTTAGCATCCCTTTCCCAGATAGAAAGTGCGCTGTGCTCCTTCCAAGGAAAAGCAAACCCGCCAGACTGGCAACAACAGCCGATCTCAAAAGTAAACAAGCAAGTTTGCAAAGTACCTGCTCTTTCGGCTCTTAATCAGTTCAGACAGTGGTGTAATATGCAGCCCCCCTCTACGTTAATCCTGCTGCCCAGCTAGACTGGCTTCTGCAGGGCTTGCACTCAGCCTCTGGAGCAAGGCGTTGCTAGCAGCAAGAGCATTTTCCCAATAGCTCTGAACAAGCAGCCTCCATCCTCTCACGCTTAACTAGGAAACAGGGGAGATACCTACGCTGATTCGGTGACTTCCTTCCCGGCCACTAGCAAACAATGGAACCCAAACACCTGCCACATCCAGCTGCCCAAAGGCTTCAACAAAGCAAACCTTGGCGGGGTGACAGCTTCCCAGCCGCCACTAGCTTTTCAGCGTGAGAACGCAGCCATAAAATGCAGGAGGGAGGCACCTTCCCTCTGAGTTTGGGGTGAAGAGGACTAGACTCCTCTAACTTCAGTCCTACCCCCACCCCAATCCCTGGTACTGCCCTGCCACTAAACCTAGGGGACACAATTGCTTAGTTCATCAGCACAACACACACACACCCCCCCCAAAAGCTGGGCTAATGAGGAGCCACGGCTCGTTTGCTCCACGGCTTGGTCAGTAAGAGGAGGAGACCCGGAGGGACAGTCATTCTCCTGCCTGTCCTCCCCGAGTGCCCTGCAGTGAGGGGAGGTGTGTCGGGGTGCCTTCCTGTCACTGGGGAATAGCCATCACATAGCTTTCCTGCCCCCCCAACGCCCCACACCTGCCCCCCCCAATGCCCACTCCTAACTCCTGCCACCCCTCACAACATCCCGAGCACTGACCTGCCCCCCCAGCCCCTGCCCCTAGCTCCTGCCCCCCACAACATCCCAAGCCCCCACCTCCCACAAAACCAAGAAATTAACCAAAGCAAAAAACTTAATTTTAAAAATAAACTTAAATGCATAAGAGTTTTCTTAAAATACAAACAAAAAAACAATTCAGTACAATTACAATTCAAAACCTCTTCCACTCCATACATTGCAACAAAACATAAACACCAAAACACATAGAAATTAATTCACAATTAGAGCAATAAATTAGTTTCATGTAATATATGTACTAAACTCCTTACCATACTTCATTTTTATCAATAACTAAACTTGCACATTTTACAATTATGAAACTAATTTATTATACTTTTGACAAGGAACAATTTTGTCAGAGTAAATTAAGTCTGTTATTTACATGTATACAAATTGTGTACAGTTCATACAATGAAATAAAGAATGTGAGTGTAGACATTATACAATTCGTTGTACACAATGAAGTTATGTAGAAACAGACTTAATACACTCTGACAAAATNGAGCTGTGGGAAAACAACAGGGAATGGATCCCCCATTGTGACCTGTTGGGTGCTTCTCCCTAGCCACCGTGATTGGCCACTGTCGGAGACAGGATGCTGAGCTAGATGGACCATTGGTCTGATCCAGTATGGCACTTCTTATGTTCTTATTTGTGCAGTGTGTGGAAAAAATACTTTGCTTTATTTGTTTTAAATCTGTTTCCAGTTAGTTTCATAGTTTTATATTAATGTCACCATCAGTGTTTCCATGCCCAGGCTCTGTCTGTGTGTCAACTGTATGAGGAGTTATAATTCTGCTATACAAATCCCCATTGAGCTAAAACCTAGTACAAAAGCTCTCATTACGAGAGAACCTTGTTTTGCAAAATCAAAACCTCCATCAAGAGACTCTCTTAAACCCAGGTGAATGCAAAAAAATAAAAAATAAATATTATTTATGGTTGCAGATCAATTTTAACTCCTTTCTGCAGAAAAATCTGTCTGACTTTAGAAGCCCCAAAGGCAAGGGAATGTGGTCGATAAGAAGCATTCCTATTGAATCTAGAAGATTGTACAGTAAATGTAACTGCCTTAAATTTAGGTAAAACCTGCAGCAACCCCCTCTACCCCTTAAAAAAAAAAAAAAAAAAAGTCTTGATATTTTAGGTTTATCTCAAATAGTTATTTAGGACTCTTTATAATGATACCTTCTCATGCATTATATTACGGAGCTATCTGATTTATACTGCTCGAATATGTACCTTGGGTGTTGCTTTG
This sequence comes from Sphenodon punctatus, assembly GCA_003113815.1. NCBI lineage: Eukaryota > Metazoa > Chordata > Lepidosauria > Sphenodontia > Sphenodontidae > Sphenodon > Sphenodon punctatus. The sequence goes on from QEPC01009299.1 coordinate 587,685, forward strand.
TGTTCTAAAACACCCAGAAGTGCAATTGTCCAGTTTAACTGTGGGCAACTCTTACAAAATAAAAGTTAGTGCTTTTTAAACATTTATTTATTTTAAAATGGCAGGGGGAATATTGCCAATACCTTTATTAGAAACACCACAACAGAGTTGCAAACTCTTACAGCTTTATCACAAGTCCTCTAATACTGGGTATCCTGTTTAAAGCCATGGCTGTATATATCATGAGAATCTCTCTTTGCGGAAGGGAGGGTTTTAATCCTCACAAGTACAGAGGAAAACTTTAAAATGTGATGTAGTATCCTCTAAAGAATCTGAAATCAAACTACTACCCCTTCCTCCAGACACACACACAAATTGTTTTTCTAGAAAAAATAAATAAAAATTAGTTTTAACCCAGTTACAAGATTTTTTTAAAAAAATAAATAAATTATCACACCATTGGACATATTGAACTGAATATTGAGTTTGGCAACCCTGCTGTAGGATTAGGAAAAAAGCACTCTCCAAACTCATCTAAAAATGTTTTTATTTAGGAATTGACTCACTAGCCCCACTCTTTGGCTCTACTGAAATACAGTAACTCCTTAGCAGTGCCCAGCATAATCATTTTACATGTAGATAGCCAGCAGTGTGTTTGATGCTCTTTGAACTCAAAATAAGACATTAGCCTTGCTTTGGAGTGCTTATATTTAAAATAGAATTAAAGGACTAATTCTGAATTTGCATTGGTGGGCCAAAACTGTTTTTTCTTCTATGGCAAGGCTGAATTTGGCCTAAATCAAAACCACAGGCTGTTTCAACAGCTGTTAGCTGAAAGTTTAAGTTGGAAGGTGGAGGAGATATAACCTTATGGGCTGTAAAAAGAGGATTGTATCTGGGAGAACAGAGGTGGCTGAGCAGTGAAACAAAAGTTCTAAAGGTAAGGTGTAGTGTATGAGAAGGCATGAAGATTATTGCGAGAGAAGGGAAGGCATGGGAGAAACAGGGAAATGCCCTATAGTTTAGGGCATGAAGGAATAACAGCCCGTCTACCTGAAACTGCAGAGGAACACTAATTACACAGACTGTAGACTGGTCAGGACTCCTGAGCTAATATTATAGTAACCCTTGAAAATCCTACTTACTTCTCACAAGTGACAGTTCTAGAAAAGTGCTGCAACTCCAGCTCCTGGTAGAGGTGGAAGAACTGTGAGGTTGGGGAAACATCCTGTGGAGGGCTCAAGTAGGGAGGCAGCAGGGCCAGGGCAACTTGACCTGGTTGGGAGCGGGGAGAGCCGGGGCTTAATGCAGTAAGCAGAGGCTAGGCAGCTGTGAAGCCAGAGTTGCCGTGCAGCAGAGGAGAGGAGGCAGCTGTTGAGTTCCCAGCAGCCAGGTGAAGGGAATAGGAATGCATAGGCAGCAGCCATCAGCACTGGCCTGTGGGAATGAAGGGAGGTAGGTAGGTAGGCTGGTATGGTGAGGGAGGGGTTGAGAGAGAGTGGCTTTATGACAAATGCGAATCCACTCTGGGCAAAACTTTCAAGGGTTGCGTTATAAATTTTAAAATATCAAATTTATAATAAATGTTTTGGTAATCCCAGAGCTTCAGTTTGGAAATACAGTTACTCCATAATTATTCTGGCATAGTTGAAAATAGTGCTTTTAAAATAAGAGACAAAGCCATAGCTGTGTTACAGCGTTGTAAAGTAATGATCACAGACAAATCAGTTCCTGTAGGAAAAGGAATGTGTGGCACCTAACAGCAAAATCAGGCAAAAATTGGGCAAACTCAGGCTGAGAATACTGGGTGTTTTCAAACGTGATGGTGGCATGGTTTAACCCGCTTTAGTGTGGCTTAACCCCAGGGGCCACCGTCACATTGAAATGCACCTGCCAGATATTTCCCCGGGCTAGCCCCCACCATGGCTGGGGTCCAGCTGCCAGATCCTGAGTAAAGTGGGTTTTCACATCTGAAATCCTGCTTTACTTGGACCTGGTTCAGAGTCCCAGCTGTTCCGGTTGCCACAGCGGCAAGTCTGTTGTTCGCATCTCCCTATGGCCTCCGCCACGTTAGTTCGGTGACCAGGCCGGATTCTGATCAGAGTGACAGTCCCTGCCACTGCTCAGTTAAGTCCGTGGCAGCAGCCGTGGGCGCTGTCACTTGTGAAAGCACACACAATTAACATTTTCCCAGCAGCAACTGGAGTCTTACAAAATCCGGTAACTGTAGAATTGTAAGAATTCTTTTAGAGTTAATGTTAAATTCACATCACCTTTATGTTTACTCCCCAAAGACTATTGCTGAAGTACCAGTTGATGTTTTAATCACAAATCAAAGTGAAAATGATGGATTTTAGCTATTGATTGGCCTAATCTCTGCTGAGTGAAGAGCTAAGAGTATTGATCTTAATTTTACACTGTTTAGGTTTCACAGTTGGCAACATGCTTCAGCTAAAAGCAATGGGAGCCTAGCTTACTAAGCTTAAAAAACACATAGCAGGAGCCCTTTGGAAGTGTAATTAGCCATTTGCCCTGTTATCTCTGTATTGGGATTTCTGGTGAATTTTTAGTGCACTTTTTCTCTTGGATGGGTCAAGTATTATTGTCTACTGTAAAACAATAAATTTGACATTTCCTAACTTTTCTACATTTCCTATTGTTTCCTTAGTGGTGTATTTTAATGAAGTCTTTCAGTTTAACACAAAACTGTGTGTGGCCTTTGAGCTCTGATTCAAACTCATGTAGTATTTGTTTTCATCCCACATCTGTGAGTGTCTGCTTATGTAAACAGAGATTTTAATAGCATGCTAAATTCACTTATTTTAATATGCATTTGCAGAAATAAACGCAGCTGCTTATTTCAGTGTGTGATACTGCAGATGTATGCATGTGTGATCTCACCTCAGTGCATTGACAACAGTTAGTAAGAAAATGTACTGTTAATAACTGTAATTATTTTAAAAGGCTGGTTTACTTGTAAACTATGTTAATCTACATGTTAAAGGAGTTCGCTTTTATTAAGAGTTAAGCCTATCTGAGGTTTAGAAATGATTTCTGAATGGCCAGGTTATGGAGATAGCTTCAGAAAGGTTTTTCTCTTTGAACGGAAAGCACATCTGTGTCTGAGAAAAGGGAAAATGATACCCCAAATCAGCCAACAGAATGTGGTCAAACTTTTTCCAGAGTGCGGCTGAAACCTGAGAACAAGCTAAAGAAATTCCAGTCCAAGGGGTAACTTTATCAGAAACTTTTATCAGCCATAGTTTTAGCCAGGCCTGTATATTTTCTCTAAAATACATTTAAGTCTTTGCTCTCCATCAGACTATCGATTTGATGTATAATGGGCCTGTCACCGTAGCATTTCTACGTGATGCGCAAAGCTATGCCTTTTCTTAAGATTCTAGTGGACAAAGACTTGGTTGAACATATATGAACCTTGCAGAACACAGAGTTTGGAGTCTGGGAGCCACCCTCCTTCCTGTCCTTGGGTGAAATTAGGGTCTGTGAACTAAACGCAATGACCCAACCTCTGTAGCTATACAAGATATCCACAGAACTGGAGTCACAACTCTTGCTAGCCAGGCAGACTCCTTGTCTTAGAGATGGTCATTTTATTAAATGAAGTAATATAGCATGATGGAATCGCTACTTATGATCTGTTGCCTTTTCCCACTTAGGCTCAGTACAGCACCAGTGCACTGTTGTTGTTTTTATAAACATTAGATAAAATGTAAAATGACACCCATCCTCTGCTCCCGTTACTCTGATCTTCATAAATATGAGTAATTTAACATAATTTATATAAATTGTGCACTTTTGAAAGAAGTAGGTCAACCACTCTTAGACTCACTGACATAGCGTCCGTGAAATCTCGCCCGGCGGAGCTCTTCCGGGTGGTGAAGGGGCGGGTCTGTTCACCCTCCCTTCCCCGGCCCGCTGTGATAGGCTTATTGATCTTTTTGTGGATAAAATCACTCGCATTCACCATGACTTCGCTGCTACAGTTGATACAGTTGGGAAACCAGAGGCTATGAATGCCCCAGCTTGTCCTGTTTTATGGGATTAATTATTCAGTCGGTGACCCCTGCCGATGTGGGGGACGTCCTGGGGGCTGTTAGGGCCACAACTTGTGAATTAGATCCTTGCCCGTCCTGGTTGGTTAAGGCCGCCAGGGAGATGTTGGTGTTGGTGCTGGCACGGGTGGTCAGCGCCTCCCTTGAGGAGGGTGTCACGGAGAAACATAGAGTCACACACGTGTAACACGGGACTACTAAATATGGAATGCCAAAGGTTCCACATGTATGTAATGTTACAATACATGTAGACTACAAGTCTGGTAAATATGTAATGCCAAAGGTTCCACATGTATGTAATGTTACAATACATGTAGACTACAAGCCTGACAAATATGTAATACAAAAGGTTCCACATGTATGTGATGTTAAAATGGAGAATTGTAAAATCCAGATCAGAGATGTAACACGTGACAGGCTACAGGAAATACAAAGAGATAACAAAATGTGTATTGCAACTCTTGCCCGACAGCCCTGTTGACATTTAAGATGGGCCTTTGTGTTTGCCTGGGTTGCGACCCACGATTCCCCAAAGGTGAGAACAGAGACAAAGACTATTTAAATGAGCCAGTAAGTCACCTAGAGGAAGCTCATTCCTACAGCCAGCTAGAGAGAGCTGATCTACATGTGAAAGCCAGCAGCAAGCTGGAGAAACATGAACAGAGAGACACAATTTTGCTCTTTACCAACTAAGAAGCCAGCGCCCAGCCATTCTACCTTTATGGCTGAGGAACAAGAAGCTTATGGAACTGTATAGGGTAAGATACGTAATTTAGGAACTCATCCAGTATAAGTTAGGAATGCGTTATGTTTACCTTTAATTTCTAATAACCACTCTGTATCAACTATCTTGCTTATGTAATCAATAAACTTACTTCTTATCTTTATGAAGAAGTGTTGGTGTCTAACATTGGAACACAAGTGAGCTACAAGAGCCCTCAAGCTCTTGCGAACCCAGAGAGTAAAGAGTCTGTAAACGGGAAGGATCGGGCCCTTGTGTGACAAAGGAGTTTCATTGTGGCACACTTGAATTAGCCAGAGAGAGAACTGATTCAAGAGAACTGTGCGCAAGGGAAACTGAGTCACTCAAACCCGGTAAAGTGGGGGTGCGGACCGTCAAACCCGTGACAGAGGGCAAGGTTCCAGGGTTTCTTAAGGAGGCTGTGGTGGGACCCTTACTCAAAAAACCATCACTTGACGCTGACTCCCTTGCCAGCTACCGACCTGTCTCTAACTTTCCATTTTTAGAGAAGGTTATTGAGCGGGTGGTAGCCCAGCAACTCCAGAACCATCTTGACTGGGTCGGTTTTCTGGATCCCTCGTGGTCTGGCTTTTGTCTGGGATATGGCACCAAGATTGTGCTTGTAGCCTTAGTCGACGACCTGCGCCGTGCTCTAGATCTGGAACAAGTTGACTCTTTTGATCCTCCTAGACTTATCAGCTGTTTTTGATACCGTTGACCATGAGATGTTGGTGACTAGTCTACGGGATCATGCTGAGGTGAGCAGGATTGTTCTTGAATGGTTCTGCTTGTTCCTGGTTGGAAGAACAGACTGGGTGACTGTACATCATCTCCCTGGGATCTCACGTGTGGGGTCCCGCAGGGTTCCATTCTGTCTCCACTTCTGTTCAATGTGTATATGCAGCCCTTGGGCAAGGTCGTGAAAGGACTTGGAGTGTGTTGTCATCAATATGTTGATGACACCCAACTTTGCCTCTCATTTTCAGCAGACTCGGGCCCTGGAGTCTCGTTGCTTGCTCGATGTCTGGCAGCTGTGGGGGACTGGAAGAGCGCGAGCCGACTGAAGTTGAATCCCGACAAGATGGAGGCGATACTGGTGGGGAGGGTCAAGGGGGTGGAGGCCCCCATCATTGATGGGGTGTGCCCTGCCTTGGTTCCTCAGGTTTGCAGTCTGGGGGCACTCCTCAATTCACAGCTCCGCATGGATGTCCAGGTGGCAGCTGTTACAAGCAGTTCATTTACTAAATTACATCTGGTACAATGGTTATGGCCATATATCTCAGACTGAGACCGTGCCACCATCATCCATGCCTTCATCACCTTGAGGCTTGATTACTGTAATGTGCTCTATGTTGGGCTACACAAGGTGATGGTCTGGAGGCTGCAGCTGTTGCAGAATGTGGCGGCCCCCTTCCTTACGGGGACGGTTCGCCGAGAGCACATAACAACACCAGTACTTCATTCTCTGCACTGGATGCCTATTTATTTATATTTATTTATTATAAGTGCTTATACCCCGCATCCTCCTGCACATTGGCAGCTCAGAGCGGCAAACAACACATCAAAACATCAATAAAAATGCATAAAACTAAAACATAAAAATATAAAAAATTCTAAAAGGCAAAAAACCTTCCCCCCATACCTCCCTGAAGGCCCGTCGGAACAACCAGGTCTTACAAGATCTTCAGAAAGAGGAGAGGTCCGTGGATAAACAGGCCTCCATCGGGAGGGAATTCCACAGCCTGGGTGCAACCACTGAGAACGCCCTCCCCGCTGTCACCACCCAGGATACCCGGGGGATCTCGAGTCGGGCACCCCCCGCTGACCGCAGGGGCTGCGAAATGATCCCGGGCCTGATGTGGTCTTGCAAATAAGCAGGACCCAAGCTGTTTTGGGCTTTATAGGTCATCACCAACACCTTGAATTGGGCCCGGAAGACTATAGGCAGCCAGTGCACAGGTGTAATGTGCTCATGGCGACCCGTCTCCGTTAGGAGATGGGCTGCTCCATTCTGCACCAGCTGCAGCCTCCGGACCATCTTCAAAGGTAGCCCCACGTAGAGTGCGTTACAGTAGTCCAATTGAGAGGTAATGAAAGCATGGATGATGGTTGCCAGGTCCGAGTCTGAGACATACGGCCGCAGTTGTTGTACCAGATGTAATTGGTGAAATGTTCCCTTTGCCATAGCCTCCACCTGACAATCCAGGTGGAGCTGTGGGTTGAGGAGCACCCCCAGACTACGGACCTGAGTGGCCAGAGGGGGACAGACCCCGCCGATAACGGGAGCCACCACCCCCTCAGCCCTCCCCACCAACATCACCTCTGTCTTGTTGGGATTCAGACTCAGACGATTTGCCCTCATCCAGTCCCCCACAGCCGCCAAGCACCAGGTAAGCACCGAGACTGCCGGGCCTGGATCTCCAGAAAATGAGAGGTAAAGTTGTGTATCATTAGCGTAACTAATGACATTGCACGCCGAACCCTCTCATGACCTCTCTCAAGGGTTGCATATACACATTGATCAAGAGAGGGGGACAGAATAGAACCCTGCGGGACCCCACACGTGAGGGCCCAAGGAGATGACGTTTATTCCCCGAGGAATAAACTGAGTTGTCCCTGCCAGGAATGAGTGGAACCATTCAAGATCAATCCCACTCACCCCGGCCCAGTCTCACAGCCTTGTCACCAACATCTCATGATCAACGGTATCAAACGCCGCTGACAGATCCAATAAGATCAAAATAGATGATCTGCCCTGATCTAATTCACGGCGTAGGTCATCAATCAAGGCCACAAGTGCAGCCTCCATGCCAAACCCCGGGCGAAAGCCAGACTCCTAGGGATCAAGAAAACTGACCCGATCTAGATGCCCCCTGTAACTGCCGGGCCACCACCCGTTCAATAACCTTCCCTAAAAAGGGAAGGTTAGAGACTGGCCGGTAGCTGCCAGGGAGTCAACGCTCAAAGATGGCTTCTTGAGCAGAGGCCGTACCACCGCCTTTTTGAGGTGGCACGGCACTATGCCTTCCCTAAGGGAGGCATTGACTACCCCCGCCAGCAATGGCCCTAATGTCTCCTGGCTGGCCTTCACCAGTCAGGACGGGCACCAATCTAATTCACAACAGGTGGCCCGCACTGTCCCAAGGCCCTCCGCCGCGTCAGCCTTCCGGGCCAAATTCAAGGTGTTGGTGTTTAGTGTTTACCTATAAAGCCCTACACAGTCTGGGCCCCACCTGCCTGTGAGACTGTCTCGCTCCTCAGGTTCTGGAACGGCTTCTGTGGTCGGCCAGTTGCACCCTTTTGGAGGTTCCCCATGTTTGGCGGGGGGCCACGTTGGCGAGGGCGTTCTTGGTCACTGCACCTCGGATGTGGAACTACCTTCCCTTCTTCAGGTGTCCATGTAAAACCTGGTTGTTCCGCCAGGTATTTGGTGAGGGAGACGGGTAGGGGAAGGGGTGGTGTTGGGTTGGGGGGGGTATGATGACTCGCAGGGAAGTATTGATGTTTTGTTGAATTTTATGTGCTTATATTATATATTTTATATTGTTTTTATATTGTATGCCGCCCCGAGCTGCCTTGGCAGGAATGGGTGGGATAGTAATTTTTAAAATAAATAAATAAATAAATAAAATAAATACATGCACACACTTTCTCGCTGGTGGTGGAAGGAGCAGGTGGGAACCCTCGCTATGTCTCATGCTGCCCAGCTGTGGCACACAAAGCCCACCTCCAATATGCATCACCTGGCTTTTGCACCAGCATGTAGTTCTGTCTAACTCTGCTGGTCTGCTGTGTGCAGCTGTTAGGGGGGGGACGACACAGGGGGGAAGTGAACCTGGCTAAACAGTGCAACGGATTCTTAGTTCCCCTGTACGCACGCGAGAGGGCAACGCGTGGATCGAGAACACCCCTCAGGTTGTAATAGGGCCGCTGGCTTTGGGATAAGCGGCGGCCTATCTCATCATCGGGGGGGAGACAGCGAGGCCCTGAGTGAGCCCCCTCTCATGCGTACTGGTTGCAAATGCAACTCCTTAACCCCCACGATTTCTCCCACTTCACACGTGCCTCGGGGATCCACACAGGGAAGAAGGGGGTGCTCACTGGTGCGGGGAACGGGGACGGGGACCCTATTAGTGCAGGGGTTCTGGGGAAGGGAGGAGTCACACGCGCTGTCAAGGGAAGGTGGAGGTTTGAGGGATGCAACCCCCAGGGGGGTGGGAACAACAGGACAGTGCCCAACACCCACACCTACACGCACCCACTTCCAACACCACCACTCCCACTAACTACAACTATCCACGCACCCCGACCACACCCACGCGCCACACACTCACGCTCCGTCCACACTCCACACACTCCTTCAGTATTCCTCAACTCCGATCAGCACAAGGGGCCAGTCTGCAGCAACGCTGTTCACCGGCGTCGCTCTGCAGCCCCCAGGCCTCCTTTTATCTGTCTGTTCCCAACCCCGCCTTTTCCTGGAGGCGTGCTGAGCGGCGCGGCGTTTGTGCTGGCCCCGCCCCTTCCTGGGAGCGTGCTGAGCGGTGCGGCGATTCTGCTTGCCCCGCCTCTTTGTTCCCCGCTCGCCTTGCTCCCCGGCGCTTTTGCGGCGGCGGGGGTTGGTCCCGCTGCTGCAGTTGGGGAACCCGTTTCTTTTTCCTCCACCCTGGAGCCCGGGTAAGTCACGCTCTGACAGTAGCCACCCTGAGCTCAATGTCATGTTACCAGGAGGCTAGGGCGGGACAGCTGAAGAGTTGTGCCTTGCCTTGGGGGCAATGTAACTGAGCAGCTCAGGATGTCTGATCGCTACGTTGAAAAGACAGAACTGAGGACTTATGCAGAATTGCACTTACAACTGTAGTAGATTACCCCACCCCACCCCTTGAACTACAATTAGATGTCTTTATGTGTTCATGTTCTAATCTGTTTCTCTCTGGAGAATGTGGCACTTCTTCAATCGAAGTGTCATCACATGGAATGAGGATGTGTATATTTTTAAAGAATCCACAAGTTGCAATTTAATATTAAAAGGTTCATGGTGCTTCAAATGAGAACTGCTTTATAAAGTCATTGACTGTGCTATGGGGCCAGGAGACAAATGGATAAGTTCCTATAGCAATTTCTAATGAGATTGCCCAAAGGGTTCTATATCTGATTGTTGTGTACTATAAGTATTAGATTATTAAGCTCTCCAACCTATTCCTGGTTCCACTGAATAAACTGACCAAATAGCAGGACTTTGGCCATCAATTTCTTGAGGCTATGTTCTTCTATATGTGGATAGTATTTTAAATGTTGCAGTAAATTTGTAGGAGGCGTACTGTAGGCCCTAAAAGGGTATATGTACAGTGCTGACCTTGCTAACTACTTCAACTGCCTACTGGGATGAAATTTGATTCCGTAATGGAATGGAATTGTTCTTGACCAGGCTGATCAGCTACAAAGTCATCACTGCTTCCTGTCAGTTTGAAGACCGGGGCTATTTTTATCTGAACTAGCTCTTAAAAACCAGGCTGGCAAATTTAGTTGACTATATTATACATTGGCCTTGGTCACCACTAAAATTAAATGCTATCTGCCAGTATCTTGTGCTGCCAACACCAAGTATTAAAAAACACCTGGTGTAAAAAAAAACACCAAGTGTTAAAAAAGATAAGAATAGCTAAAAGATAAAAATTATGAGATTAAAAATGTTTTGCATTCTTTGTACTTGCCTGCAGAGTTTTCTTTAGCCTTTAAGTTACACTGTGGTCACACGTTTCAAATTCAAGCTTTTTCCCATAACTGTTTTAAAAATAAAATCTGAGATTATGGCTTAAATTAACACGGCTGCAGCGGCTGAGTCTTTAAAGAAATCATCAGATGCTGAGACTTTTTTAGAAATCTTATGAAAAATGAGATGTTGATTTCTTTAAAGAAATCATCCGATCCCAAGTCTCTCTTGTTGGAGCAGACACCACTGCATGTGACTATATGTGAGCTATCTCAGTTACCCTTTCTCCTTGAAAAGGGTGGTACTGCAGTATTGTGCACTCTGATTTCAAGGTATTAACCATAGTATGCATGTTTTTCTCATCTTAGTTTTTATTTTTGTTTACTTATTTAGATTTTTACCCGGCCCTTCGTGGTGACTCAGGGTGGCTTACAAAAACAAATAAAAATACACATAAAAGAGCATAAAAACACAAACTCCCAACCTTTCCCCTCCCCAACCCAACAGCAAACCCTGCAAAAAAAAAACCTCAAAAACCTCCCCAGCCACCCTCTCATACCCTACCCCAAACACCCATCAGAACCCCCATTCCCACCCTATCCCTGCCCGCCAAATGCCTTAACAAAAAGAAAGGTCTTACACTGCTGCCAGAAGAGGCCTAGGCTCAGACGAATCTCTGGGGGAAGGGAGTTCCGTAGCTTTGGGGAAGACACTGAGAATGTCCCCCTGTGAGCCTTCACCAGAGGCACAAGACTAAGAGATGGCACCCGCAGGGAGGCACTCCCGGCTGATTGCAGGGGCTGCAGTGGGCCGGAGTTGTTATATGCATACAGAAAAGGAGTATCAATTATATACATTTTTAACGGTACCCATTACTAAAGTGCCTGGGCGTACCACTGGTGCAGGCAAATAGGTAACCAAAGCAGCTTGCCCGCTCCCTTTGAAAGACATCTTGGTTATTTATAGTCTGTTAATAAGTAGTGCTGTTCACTAATTTAACAGTTTTGCTGTTTTTATCTGATTTATCTTAATTAATTTTATCTTAATTTTAATCACTCAATTAAGTACTAACATTCAGCAGATTCTCAGTACAGCCTTAACACAATTCATTGATATTTTGCTGCTAAGTTGCTTAACTTCTTTAAATTTTAAAATATTTTTTTACGGAATTGTGTCCCCCCCCCCCATTTTTATAAACTTTTAATCTAGATGTTTTAATTTTAATAAAAATATTGTACCGTCTCCATTTTAAATGTAATCCGTGCATTGATTAACCTAACTGATAAGTCTATTAATGCTTTCAGCCTGATTCCTAATCTATCCAGGCTGTTGTAATGGGATTACCACATGGATAGGAGGACCAGAGCAAGAAGGGTTACCCTATCTTTTATAAAAATCCATCGTCATACATTTTATTAGGGGAACAGTCTTTTAACCAGAGCAATTTTAATTGTAGTGTACAAATTGTCAAGTCACTTGGACTTAGTTTCTCATGCTTGTCCAAAGAGAGTGTTTTGTATCATTTTCTATGTGCAAATATGAGACACTTTCAGCAAAACCAAGTGAAATTTCTTCCAGCCAAGAAAGAGTAGATGGATGTTCCTTGTGAATTTATGTTGCTCCTTCATTAGCCAAAATTAGCAAGATTTATTTATTTTTATTTGCCTCTGGTCTTTGAAACTTCAAGGTTCATGCTTTTAATTTCATGGGAGCTATAGCTTACTTAGTAAAATTGGTTTTAATGTAATTGCATGACATCAAACATTGATTTAAGAAAACACCAACTATAACGTAACTTGTGTTAAAATTCTGTGAGTTGTTTGCACAGAATTTCACTTAATTTTCTTGGTAGCTTGTTTAAATCTTTTCAAATGTAAGGCATTTTTTCAACTTGCTTATTTGGACTTCGTAAATTTAAATGGTTCATGCAGCACTGAATATCTGATACAGGATTGTTATTGACATTGTAGTATAAACTTTTCTGTACTGAAGAAAACAGATTCTTGAGAAAAATCTTTGTCTCCAAATAAGTAAAATTTGTGTAGATTAGCAGCACCAAGGATCTCTCTTGGATGAATTAAAGTGGGTAGGTGTCATAATTGCATCATCAGTACTAGTTTATCAGTGAAGTTATTTTTTATTAAATAACTTTGATTTTTGAGAATTTAATCCATTAAGAAGATAAACCTATAGGTTGAAAAAAAATATTTGTGATACTTATATCTTAATGCCCATTATGGTCACACAATTGTGTGTTTTGCACTGGTACTTGGTCTCCATTTTGATTCTGGGGCAGCATGCAGATGCTTGTGTATGTTGGAGAGGATATATTGAAGGTAGTCACACTGGAGCACAGAGGACTTGGGTTTTTCAGGAGCTGGTGGAAACTGTTGACTGTCAGGGCACATTAAAATGCCTGTTTGTTTGTCTCCAAGAATTCTCCTTAAGAGGAGAAGACCAGAGGTTGAGGTAATGAGCTGGGAGGAGAAGCTTTTTGGGGATGGTTTTAAATATGAATGTTGTTCCTTCAATATTGTTGTCCTTGGGTGTAGTCCTCATTTGTGCAGTATATAAGACAGTTTACACACACACACACACACACACACACACAAGTTGCATACCAAGGTGCTCCTTGTCTTTGAACTATCTAGAGTTCCAGGTAGCTATCAGGGACACATCTAGTAGTGAGGATTGCATTCTAGGTTTTTGTCCCCATGAATGGAGACAAACTGGCGGTTTGCAGAGCTTCCAGTAAACTGTCTCATGAGTGCTTCTTGTGACAAACAGCTGGGGTCCGTCCTTTCAGGATCAGACCAAAACACCTCTCTTTTGTGAGCTTAGGCTCAAAATCACAAATTTATTTCCTTTGCCATTCAATGATACAGCAGGCTCAAGCCCCTTTGTTGGCTCTCTGCACTTCTGCATACCTCCTCCCCAGAATCCTTTCATTTTCTGGGTCAGCTCTCTGGCTACAGGCTGCTTCTCCAGAGCTCCTACTCTATTAGTAGTTCACCACAGACTGATTTCTCTCTTCAGACTTCTAGGCCCCTCAAAGGGGGTGGGGCCAAAGTGACGAGCAGGCCAGCCTTAAAGGGGCTTCGGCCTGGCTCGTCACACCTCCTTAACATGCAGTTGCTTCGCATCAACTTCACACTTGCTGCTGCTCTGCAGAAGCATCTCCACAACCTGGAAGAGAAAACAGAAAATACTTTTCAGCATATACAAATCATGGCAAATCCAATTCCAAAACTGAAATATTTGACAAGGTTTTTTTTTGTTTTTTTTTATGTGGAAAGTCAACTTATTCTGGAAACTCTGGTAGCAATCCCAATTGCACAAAGTTCTGCAATAAATATGGTAACCTGGCGTATACTAATGTGAAGCTTTTGCCAAGCAGGTCTATTCTAAGGTTTCATAGAAGGAACTTTCACTTTAAAAAATAAGTGATTCAGAGAACTTCCAATGCAGTTCTATAGGAAACAGTCTTTTTTGCCTGATGATGTATTTTCATGTACTGTACTTTTTTAGTCACCAGCCAACTAGCTAACTTGGCTTTGGATAGACCATTGGGCTGTCACCTTCAAACTAGCTTGCCCTTGTCCTGAAAGTATTATCATGTTCCTCATCCTGTTTCTCTCGCTTTTCTGTTTTACATGAAGTCCTCCATTCTATTATTCCTTACAGGGACCTGACTCAGAAACACAAATGATGGAAGATGAAGCTGAGACAAGCAGTGAAGAATTGGCACCTTATCTGCGGGAGGAGCCTCCTGAAGGTATAGTACCAGTACGCACTACAAGTTCATTGTAGCCTGTTGGAGGAATGCAGAACTTTCCTGATATCTGAACATCATTCTTGCAGGAGCGATAAGAACTGTTACTATTGCTGATGGTTCTGCTGACTACTCAACAGGAGTTTTAACTAGCACCCAACCCTACTTTGTGTTCAAGAAATGTTGCACCTGCTGTAGTGCCCACAAGGTGCCTCCACAAGAGCTGCGGCGGGCTTGATCCCTGCATGCCCCATGGGGGGCAATTACTGCTGCGACACTTCAGGGCCAGCACAGGGAGCAGGACAGACAGTATGCCTGCCTGAAGACAGTTGGGCGGGCGGGCTGCTGTCAGCCGTCCTGCCACGCCTCGTGGTGGGCCAAGGTGCTGGCTATACGAGCGGGCACCTGCCCCACGTCATGCAGGACCAGAGCTAGCACCTGCCACTCAAAGCCCTGCAACAGACTCATTGCACAGCGGGTGCACAATGACCAGGCACGCAAGGAGAAGTGCGCTACCACACTTTGGACAGCCTTACCCCACCTTGGGCAAGGGTGCTATGTGCTGCGTCTCCAGCCTTTTTCCGAGGACACAGCACGTAGCAGCCAGGTGCCCACTCCATGGTGTGGTGAATGTGTGGTGGTCGTCAGGCACACAGTGCACTGTGCTACGTTGTAAGACTGCCGAGAGTGGGGTAAGACTGCCCAAGGTGTGGTAATTGCATTGTGTGGCTGTACCCATGGAGAGACTACATTTTCCTTGATACAGCTTCTTTCTTCCTCCTCCTCAGTCATTATTAGAGATAGGCCCCCTGCTCCTAGGATGGAAAAGGGAGAGAAGACGAGGAAGGGGCATGTATGGAGAAAAAGGGCTACATTTCATGAAGTGGTGAAGTCACAAGTGCACGTATGTAGCTTAGTTTCAAGAGGAGAATGAAATCCTGAAGGATAAGATAGTATAAGGAGCAGCATAAGTGAGTGATCTGCGGGGGTGTGAAGAGCTAGTGAAAGTTTGACACAAGAAGTAGAATTTTAGGAAGGATTTGATGGTTGGGAGGGAAAGAGACAAGTGTTTGTTTTGGGTGGTAGTTCCAGGCATAGGGAGCAGCATGGAAGGAGTGGGGAAGATGGTTGAGAGAGCAGGGGGAGGTGAGGGTGGTGACAGAGGAGGAATGAAATTCTCAGGTGAGAATATAGTGGGAAATGAGACCAGAAAGATAGGGAAGACAAAAGCCATGAAGATGAGGAGGAGAGTTTGTGCTGGATGCAAAGGGAAAGATAAAATTGCCCTGTCTGAGCCTCCTAATTATTAAACTGGTTCGTAAATCAGGTTCTGTCCTACTCTGTTTTGGACTCGGTTAGTGTAGTTCTGATGACAGGCCCTTAGCAGGTTTTCTGTTCCCTTTCCTTGCCTCTCTGCAGCGTTCCACTGTGTCTGAACAGTGCCCAGTAAATAATGGTCCTGTAGTTTTTGCTAGTGACTTTTTTCCTTCTGCCACCTGTCTTGGAAGCTGTTTAGCAGTCTGTGAAAGATGATGTCAGTCATCAGGAAGCTCAGAAATGCCAATTTTAATTAAAAACCTCTATTCCAATTACACGGATTACACGGGGAACAAATCTTTTCTTGCTGCATGAACATTCCTGATGGTGTGCTGAGTGGAATGGGGTGCTGCTTTTCTTGAATAGAAGCTGCTAACATTGCAGCACACAGGATTCATCTCAAGCCTCTTGTCGTCTCCAATTCAGTGACTTTTAAAATACAATTATTAATAATCTCTTTGGAAAGCTTTAAACAATCCCAAGTGCTGAGCTCTCTTATTAACAATTTATTCTGAAACAGGGTCTCTCTCCTGTTAAATGTCATTGGGAACATAAGCACTTTAAATTGCTTTTCTTAAACAGAAGAACACATGCCTAGCACAGACTGTGCAGTGACAGTGACTGTTTGAAAGGAAATGTGTACAGTAGGCTGGTCCAAGGTTGTGCATGAGTAGCTCTGCCACCTCTTGCCCAGCTTTCTGCCATAGTTTAATTGTGGATTATTTGTTCTGCTTCCTCGTGTATTTCAGGCGATTCCTTACTAGAACATAGTATTATTTATTTATTTATTTATTTAAAGCATTTATGAGTCGCCCCATATGCCTACGGAGGCAGGAGTAAAGCACGTGTCTCCTTCAGGTGTACAGCTTCTCAGAATTTCCTGGCTACTAGAAGCAGATGGAAGGACTGGGCTTTTTGCTGCCTCAACTGCAAAATTTTCTCTGTGCAAACTAGTTAACGTCCCAGTTCTCTGCTGGCTGTGACCCTTGCTATTAGACATGATCACACATAATACTACTTTCTTGTGAAGCAGGAGTGCAGTAGATCTCTTGTTATAATTTCTAAATCACGGCAGAAAATCTTTTCTATCCCAGGGACCACTTTGAAAATCGGGGCCACGTAAAAGTAGGGGGCACAGTGTGCTCAGGAAGAGAAGGGTCCAGATCATGGCTCTGCCCCCTATCCTTGTGTGCATGCCCTCCTCTCTGCTTCCTTTTCCTGAGCTTAGTCTTTTGGTTCCAGGGGGTAAGAACTGAGTCCAGGGGCCAGATGAGGCCAAATAAAAACGAGTCGTGGACCGCATTTGGCCCCAAGCCTGAGGCTCCCCATCCCTGATCTAAAAGTTCAGTGCTGAAGGTAACCCTCCTTGCCTGCAATCTGAATGTTCTCTGGAGTTTTAAGTGTATTGACAGGTTAATAGAGGGTTGTCTGGCCTTTCATTTTTGGCTCTCTATATTAAGCCTGAGTGAAGTGATTCAGATGGCCTCATCTCTTATATGTTGATTTTAATATTACTGCACATCATTGGTATAGGTTGCTGCTCCAGGCCAGGATTAAGTGAGTTTGAATACTGAATAATCCCCAAATGGTGAGACGGAGGATGTCATCTTTTCACCTCTGGGTTACAGTTTGAGAATATATCTAATGGCTTTCACGCTGTATCCGGTCTTTGACCAGTGGTTACTCTTTTTCCTAATGCCTGACAGTTTTGCAATAAGTGTGTAGCCGAATATAATCTTGACTAAATGTTTCACCTAACCTTGCAAGCGAAGCCTTTTGTTATGTCTGTCAGTCAGTCAGCAAAGGATAGTGGGAAACGCATTATTTATTTATTTATTTATTTATTTATATGCTGCTCTTCCCATGGCAGCTTGGGGGCGTTTTCCAATCAATAAAAAAATAAAACCCACTAAAGAACAAAAACCTCAATTCTCTGCCCCCCAAAACCTCAAAGTGTCATCAACTGGGCTTCATCTTCAGTTCATTGCAGTCTGGGGTCTTCAACTCTTTCTCCTCTTAATGGTACCAGGAAGTGCTTGGAGGATGCTGTGGCAACTGAGTAATCGATCATTCATCGTGGAACTGAGGCAAATCAGGGCAGTAGACTTGTCTATTGTGTTATATCTGGTCTCTGCGCCTATCTCAGACCTGTACAATTTGTCTGAATGTGCAAAATTGGAGGGATGCGATTCCCAGGATTTTAAACATCTAGCATCTCCTGCCCATCTTTAGGGCTAAAAAAGGAGAGGCAGAAAAGCTTCCTTTAAATAAACCACAGGGAAGTGCTGAATTGTCTGGTGATTCTTCATATTGCCAGAACAGAGAAGCAGGGATCTTTTTTAGTTGATAAACTGTGATCCCACCAACTTATACCAGCTGAAATTACTGCAGAGATTCTGGATAGCACAAGAGCCATTAAAACAAATGGCCTGCAATAAGAGGGGATCTCTGAAGTTCTTTTAAAAGAAGATGCTATTAAGCAGCATCTTCTTGCAGTCGCTCTTTTATTGCAGCCCTCTCCTCTTGATAGCATTTTGCCAGTTAAATCCAATGCTTTGCACAGAATACTGTAAATCATGTTGTCGTATTTGTGCCACACTCTCCTTTCCTGGGATCTATGAATTGGAGGCAGTGTCTGCTCACCTTCGCATAATGAGAGCACAAGGGACAGCAGGTTCTCCAGAGTTCTCTACTCTTCTGTCTCATTCCAATATTTCTCGGAGTTGCATCATAGTGACTTCAGTTTGCAGACTGTGGAGTATATTTGTGTTCCTCCTGGAAGGATGGGAATTGGATGTGTTGTGCTATATATAAATATACAGAAAAATGGGAGCCTTTGTCCTACAGGGCAATTGGTTTCCAAATTCTACTGCAGTATGCTCTCCATAGACTTGCCAGCACTTGATCTCCATTTAGTTTTACTCTCATGTCTTTATGGTGCTTCGCGCTGCCTTTGATTTAATTCCAAGGGATCGTTTATGGCAAAAATATTACGCTTTGGGAGTTGATCGTCGTCTTCTGTCTCTCATTAGATGCCTGTACCAGAACACCTCTATGAGAGTCCGTTTAAACCATTAGGGTGCTCTGTCATCCCAAATTGCGACAGGTAGGGGAGTTAAACAGGGGTGTGTCCTGGCCCCATATCTTTTTAACGTTTATCTGAATGATGTGGTCCAGACACGCTCTGCTCCCTCGTGCCATCCCCCTCAGATTGCCGGCTCTACTCTATCGTGTTTACTTTATGCAGATGACACGGTTCTCCTCTCCTACTCGCAAGTGGGGTTAAGGCACTCGCTCGAGGTTTTCTGGAACTACTGTAGGGACAACCATTTAGAGATAAACTATGAGAAAACCAAGGTAGTAGTTTTCACGTGCAAAAAGATGGTCCATAAGTGGAGGATTGGGGGCAGAGAGGTTCTACAGGTTAAAACTTACAAATATCTTGGACTTTTGTTCCAGGTAAATGGAGGTTGGGCAACGCAGATGCAGACTGTTTTAAGCAAGACCAGACTATATAAGAAGGTTTTGCTTTCCTTTTTTAGATCTCGGGGTGGCCATCTGGTCCGCCCAGCGATCAGGATTTCCCCCCAGAAATGCCTTCCCTCCTTATTATATGGGGCTCATTTTGGGGCCTTGGGGAGGGAGAAAGGCCTGGAAAGGGTGCAAGCAGGATTTATTTGCTGTCTGACCCCCCGGGGGCTAGTTCCCTTGTGCTCCATGTGGAATGCGGTCTCCAGTCTGTTTCAGAGAAGATCTGGGCTGCAGCGCTCAACTATTGACTCAGACTGCTGTTTGGGCTATCTGCACCTCTAGCTCTTTTGACAGTCAGAGAAGGGTCCCAAAATGGCTGGATTACTGTGGTAAATTTAAAGATAAAAGAACTGGGCTTTTGCCCAGTGTCTTTTGCCTCCCTGGGCTTATAAGGCTGCCAAAAGGCTGGTCTTGAGAAGATTGGCAGATATAGCCCTGCAGGATCTGAGGTCAAATATTGGGAAGCAGAGATCCCAGGCCTCTTATTTAGTATGGGCTAATGATTCTCAAACCCTATCCCCATACTAGGATCAGGGGTTTTCTCCCCAGGAAAGCAGGTGGTTTCTGCTCGCAAGGACCAACTACTTCCCCTTGGCCATGGTTGAGGGGTGTTACTATGGCATCCCACTTGCCCAGAGACTGTGTAAATGTCCCCTGCACAGTGTGGAGTCTTTGATGCATATACTCTTAGAATACCCTATCCATGAGGTTGCCTGTAGGAGAATTATTTCCCCGGTGATTGCCCCCTACCCAGGAAGACCCTCAATTTTCTATGCGAGACTGTTGTTGGGAGCCCGCATTTGGTAGTGGGATGGGATATTGTTGTTTAGAAAAGAATCTAAAACTTTATAACGAGGGAAGCCATTCCTGATTATTATTAGCTATTATGTGGTGGTGGTGTTAAATTGTTTTAAATTGTTCTGTGGATTATTTTAAATTGTATATATGTGTTATTTATTTTGTGCTCTGCAATGACTACGGTCACGCAGGAATAAAAGTTGTTGTTATTATTATTATTATTATTATTATTATTATTATTATCTTTATGGTGCCATCACTCATCAGAATAGAGCTTTCTAGTTGTATAACACCTTTTCTTATGTGCATGAGGATCATTAGTTAAATGACTGCATCTTGAGCTAGGAGCAGCACCCTTTCAAACAGTGACTTTGAAGACAATCCCAAATAACTTTGCAAGAGACCAGTGAGTCATGTGGTTGAACTCTGCTTTCTGATGCCGCCCTCCTTGCCCTGATGATGTTTGAGATGTTAGAATCTTTGGTGCAAATAAACTCTGAGGAATAAATTGCATTTGGGCATACCAGCAAGGCAACTGACCAAGAAATTGCCAAGGGATTTGTAACCTTTTCTTCTCTCCCCCCGCCCCCCACTGTATCCAGTGTTTTTGAATTTGTAAGGACACTGTTTTTTTCTTCTTGAATCTGCTCTGAAGCTTACAGTGATGGGTGATACTGTGCACTTCATCTCAGGAAATACAGTAGAAAAATGACACATGGTACTTTTTGTTCTTGAGATCAAATGGAAGAGGCTAGCAAAAGAAATTCTTGTTAAGCAAAGGAAGAGGTTGGAGTAAGGTAAGATTAGATGGCAGAATACTGCTTTGTATAATCTGCAAACTAAATCTGCCAAAAGACAGAAAACAAGCTACCACTTTGCACACCAGTTATTAAAGTAGGTTTGTTTTGAAAATTCCTAGCAGAGCCACATGAGGGCGCTGTGTACCTAATAATACAGAAGCTGGCAACTAAGCCAAGCCCATCCTCCCCTAAAGCGTGCCCTCTCAGAGAATATTCAGATAGGCTCTGATTGTATGAAATCTGTGTTGTCAGAGGCTTTAGATAGCTTGATTCCTTGAATGTGGGTGAGAAGAAAGCACATTCAGTCACATTCAAATTCTGCCTCTCATCGCTCAAATCTGCTATCTCCCTCGTTAGACAGCAGTACTATGCCTCCTGCATTGAGTCCTGCGCCCGGGACCCTCACCGCCTCTTTTCCACCTTTGACTCCCTTCTCAAACCCCCCTGTCTTCCTCCTCCCTCTTCTCTCTCCACTCAGGATCTTGCTTTCTTTTTCATCTCTAAGATTGACAAGATCTGCCTGGATATCGCTTCCAAGTCCTCTCCCCCTGCTACTCCCCCCACCTCTCTCCTGTCCTCCTTCCCCCTTTGGGGGAGCAGTTTCTTTAGTAAAACAGCGGCAAGTGGAACATTCTCTGCTGGAGTTGCAAGGTGTTGCCCCCCCTTTATAAAGATCTGGCTCTGGTAACTTACCCCAAGGGTTATTTGTTTTTGTGGCCTTACTCGCATGCTCGAGTGGCTTTTACCAAGTTTAGACTGAATGTTTTACCCGCAGCGATTCTTGAGGGGCTTTATCGGGGTGTCCCAAGGGGGGAAAGGGCTTGTTGACTGTGTGGCTCAGGACAATTGGAGACTGAACATGTTTTCCTATATTGCTCGGCCAATCAGCTTCCTAGGAGCCGCTTTTTGCTTGGATATAGGGAGGGGGATAAGCTACCTGACCATGTGGTATTGGCAAAATTTCTCAACCCAGTGGACTCGTCAAAATCAAGGGATGTAGCGCGCTTTTGCAGTCGTGCCCTTCAGATACGTTCATGTTTTACGAGCACGCCAAGCATTGCGCTTGGCAATGTCAAGGGGACTAAGAATTGAGTTTACTATGGTATTAGTTTTGAAGGTCCAGTTTGATTTTAAATTCATATTTTGTTACATGTTTAAAGCTATTATGTGTTTTATTTGTATTTTGATTTAATTTATATTTTGTTTTTTGTTTATGCTGTGTGTTTAATCTGTAGATTTATTGAACTGGACTTGTTGAAAACCTACGGGTTAAACAATAAACTACTAATATATATTTTTAGTCCTCCTTCCCTCCCGCCTCCCTTGTGGAAATCTCCTCCCTGCACTTCTCCTCCAACCCGTCCACCGTTGCCCCTCCCCTTCTGCACATCATCAGCCTCTCCCTCTCTACCAGCTCTGTCCCATCTGCCTTTAAACACGCCACGGTCTCCCCCATTCTCAAAAAGTTCACTCTGGATCCCTCTGAACCCTCTAATTACCATCCTGTCCCACTCCTCCCTTTTGCTTCCAAGCTCCTTGAATTGGTTGTCTACTCAACAAGCTGATGACACTCAACGCTATCTCTCCACTCCTACTCTCTCCCCCTCTGTTCAAACTCATCTCACCAACTGTCTCTCCGATATCTCCGCCTGGATGTCTCAACACCAACTCAAACTGAACATGGCGAAAACTGAACTCCTTATCTTCCCTCCCAGTCCTTCCTCTCCCTCTTCCCTGTCAATTGCCATTGACGGGGTCTCCATCCTCCCTGTCCTCCAAGCTTGCAGCTTGGGCTTCATCTTCGACTTGCACCTTACCTTCAAACCCTACATTGACTCCGTCGCCAAATCCTGCCGCTTCTCCCTCCACAGCATTGCCAAGATCTGCCCATTTTTGTCTATCTCCTCTGCCAAAACTCTCATCCATGCCCTATTCATCTCACGCCTCGACTAGTGTAACCTCCTCCTCGCTGGCCTTCCCCGCTCCCACCTTTCTTCCCTTATCTCTTTTCAAAACTCTGCTGCCAGGATCATCCACCTAGCCCGTCGCTTTGACCACGTGCAACCTCTCCTCTCCTGTCTCCATTGGCTCCCTCTTCCTGAGCGTATTCTGCACAAGCTCCTCGTTTTCACCTACAAAGTCCTTCACAACCTCGCTCCCCCCTACCTCTCTGCCCTGATCTCCCTCCGAACCCCTGCTCGAGCACTCCGCTCCTCCTCCATCCCCTCCCTCACCCTCCCACGCCTCCCCTGCTCCCCCAACTGCCTTCGTCCCTTCTCCCTCGCTGCCCCGCATGCCTGGAACTCCCTCCCTGCCCTTGTCCACCTTACCCCCACCCTCTATGCCTTCAAGTCCCTCCTCAAAACCCACCTATTCCGCTCTGCCCTTCCTAACTCCTGCTAAGCACCTGTTATCTGCAAACTCCCAATTTACTGTAACCAAGCCAAGAATGTGTACCTGAGCTCTCGCATCCTCATGAATGTCGCATCCCTTGTCTCTTCCTCTGTTTTCCCCCTCCCTGTCTCCCCTCCCCTGTCTTTAGATTATAAGCTCTCGAGCAGGGACCATGTCTATCTTATTCTTTGTAAGCACCAGGTATATCGTTGGTGCTATAGAAATGCTTATAATAATAATATCTGTGGTATGACAGATTTTATTTTATAATGTTTAATTGTTTTTTGTATTATATATCTATATATGTTTTATCGTTAGCCTCTTTGGACCGCTTGTGGCGGGAGAGAGCAGGATATAAATGTTGTAAAATAAATTATTAACGCCATCTCATGGGTCCCTCGGTTTTAGAAGACCAGTGATGGTCTGCCAGTTTTTTAGCTTTGATTTTATGCCTTTTCTAACTGCCACTCCATTTTCCCATTGTCTTGTTCTTCTCGGTGTCCTGTTTTAAGGAAAAATAAAAGGGGAATGGTATAAGGTGCTGGTGGTCTTGAACCCAGACTCCTGGGACCACAGGCCCAGCACCTTACCATTTGCACCACCCCCCACTTGTAGCCAGATCAAGGAACTTTTCCCCAAGAGGTGCACACCACCCTGAGTCTTGCCACAGCGGGAGAGCGTGATGCAACAGGGGGCTGCTGCCTTTTGACTCCTCTACTATATATAGTTCCTCTTCTGCCACACCCCATTGTCTGAGCAATCTGCCAACAGACGGCTAGCCAGACCAGCCTGCTAGAGCTGTTCTCCAGCCCACCTCCCTTTTCTAAACTGCCTGCCTCTCCGGCCCACTTGTCCTGCTGGCCCGCTCACCTGCCCAACTTACGAGACGGACTTCCTGGCTCTCGACCTCCGAGAGCTCTAGTGTCCTCTAATGTGACAGTGACCTCTAGTATCAAACCTGTCTGCTTTAAAAAGTACATAGCAGCCTGTGTTTTGCTCTGTTCACCAAGTGAGCGTAGACACCTCTGGATTGTGCATCTTGTGTGTGTACAAGTCATCTTGGGCTTGGCTGGAAATGTCAGTCAGCGTACTTAACTTTGCTGCTGGAGGCCTGCATCTTCCGAATAAGCTGCATTGTTTGTTACAACACCAGTAGCATGGAGCTCTTTTGGAGTTGACAGACCAGTTCTCATAACGCTTTGACAATACTGGTTTCGATAATCTTTGGCTTCACAAAGTTCTGGTTAGAGGGGACAGCTTTGAGCCCGAGTATTGTATCTTAACCATCTATCAGCCAAGGCCTTCGTTCTTGAGAGGCAAATTGAGTTCTATGTGGATCTTTTTGAGAGCCCTTTAAATTGAGCATTTCATCAGCTCTGCAAGAATATTAACATTCCTAAGATGCTTGCCATAAAACTACAGTGTTACTCTGCTACCTTGGCCAAAATCTGTCCTTTTCTGTTGTTTTACAATGTGCTGTGCGTTATTTGATTGCTGTCCCTGCCCCAAAGGTAGCTGTAGCACTGACAGGTTATAAGTAGGCTTACACCTCCTGACAGATAGATCGAGCCTAGTATCATCTATATACCTGGCCCAGGGGATGCGAAAAGGTTTCCCCTCCAGGAGCCACTTTGAAAATTAATACTAGCTCCAAGGACTGCATAAACGTTGGGGGCAGGGTGTGTCTAAGGGGTGTGAATCCTCTGAATTCTGCCAGTTTTTCTGTGCCCCTGGAACAAGACCAAACACTATTCTTCTGCTGGATTACGCACTGCTACGGGGATGCACTGCTAATGATTTATGCTCATTATCTCGGTTTTAAAGAGATAATGTTGGAGTTCTTTACAGATTGCAGAACTGCCCTTTATGTGCATAACAGTTGTAATTAGTTGACAGTGCTTAACTGCAGACACCGGATTTCAGAGGATCTGAAATGGTGGCGCAAAAGGGCGTTAGCCATTTTGGGGCTGTTTGGGGGCCAGTTGGGGCTGTATCATGTACCGCCTGTTCTTGTGACCCTCTGCTATACCAGTCACCGTACCTCTGCAACATGTCAGCTCCCATCCATCAATCCTTTAAAGCCCTACACAGTCTGGGTCTTGCTTATCTGAGAAATCGCCTCCCCCCGCATTCTGGGATGGCCCCTGCGGTCATCTGGGGATGCTCTCCTGGAGGTCCTGCATTATTAGCGAGTTCGTACCAACGAACAGGTGTTCTTGGTGGCTGCGCCGTCGCTTTGGAATGCCCTCCCGATGGAGGTTCCACCTCAGCCCAGATCTCCTGGCCTTCCAACGTAATTGTAAGACCTGGCTCTTCTGCCAAGCATTCTGCGGGGGGGAGGAAGGGGAGAGTGGGTTAGGTGTTTTTTGTTGTGGGCCTGGAATATATTGTTTTATACTGAAATTCATATTTTAAGTATTTATAATATTTGATCTTATTGTATCTTAACTGTATTTATGGTTCTGTTTTGTAAGCCGCCTTGGGATACCAGAGGCGAGAGGGGCAGGGTATTAAATTGAATAAATAATAATAATAATAATCCTGCCCACCTGCAGTAAATATCTGGTCTGCTTCCATGTACCTCTCTCCTCCTTATCTCCTAAACTCCTTCTCTCACAACTCCCTGCCCCCTTGGAGCAATATTCCTCCTTCTTATCAACCCGTAGGTCCCCATATCTCAGCCCTCAATCCTACTCCCCACTCCTGTCACTGCCCCCACTTCCCAACTGTATCTCCATCCCCTGACTCCCCCCATCTTGGCTGCCTTTCTCTTGCACTCTCTGGAACTGCCGCTCTTCCATCCAGAAAGCACAATTCATCCACGAGTGAAAATCTCCCACTGCCTCCAGCTCTTTGCTATTACAGAAACCTGAATTCCCCCCTGCAACACTGCTACTTGTGCTGCCTTCTCCCTTGGTGGCCTCTCCTTCACCCACTTGCCACGCTCTGAAGGTTACAATGGTGTTGACCTGCTCTTTGCCAATCTTGCCATTTCCAACCCCTCAGCACTCCTTCCTCGTTCTTTCTCTTCCTTAGAGGCCCATTGCTGTCATCTACCGTCCTCCAAGCTCCATCTCCTCTTTTCTCTCTGACTTTGACACGTGGCTTAATTTCTGCCTTTCCAACGACAGTATTCCCACTCTCATTCTTGGGGACTTCAGTATCTATGTGGTTTCCCCCTCTGACCCTACTGCTTTCCGCTTCCTCTCACTGACCTCTTCTGACCTTCATCTGTGGACTGACTGCCCAACGCATCTTGATGGCCACTCCCTTGGCCTAGTCTTATTAAAAAAAAACAAAAAAAACCTGTTCTTTCTCAGATCTCTTCTTTGATGCCCTTCCTCTCTCTGACTGTCACCTTGCTTCATTCTGTGTCTCCCACACACACCCCTCCTGCTTCCACAACCTCTCGCACTTTCCGTGACCAATTCACTGACCCTGTGGACTTTGCTTCGTCCCTCTACCTCCTTCTCTCATCTGTCTCACCTACCCAGACTCTGCTGTCTCCACCTACAACTCATTCCTTTCCTCCACCCTTGACTCTCTTGCTCCCCTCTCGTGCTGTCCTATCCATCACATAAACCCCCGTCTGTGGCTCACCCCTACCATCTACCACCTCTGATCCTGCTCTCGAGCCGCTGAGCACCTCTGGTGGAAGTCTCATGAGTTTGCTGACTTCCTTCCCTGTTAAGTTTGCTCTTTCTGCATTTAGCAGTGCCCTTTCCCTGGCCAAAGACAGCTATTACTCCACATTAATCAAAGTTCACTCCTGCAATCCCAGCTGGCTCTTCTCAACATTTGCTTCCCTTCTGAAGCCTCCCGGTCCTCCCCCTGCCCTTCCTCTCTCTCTCTCTCTCTCTCTCTCTCTCTGCACAGGACCTTCTCTCCTTTTTCAACAAGAAGATTGATGAACTCAACCCTTTCCCTCCCCCACTTCCTTCCCTGCTATTCCCCCTCCTGCCTCTCTTCTCCTTCTCCCTACCTTCCCTTGATGAGGTCACCTCCCTCCTCTTTTCATCCAACCCCGCCACCTGCCCCCCTTGATCCCATCCCCTCTAGCCTCCTAACAGTGATTGTTCCCACTTTTCAGCAACTGTTACTCTTGATTAGTTGCTATGGAGTAACAATCTCCCTCTACTGTGAGTGGGGGGCGGGAGAGAGAGAAGGAGCTAAATAGCTCTTGGTAGTCTCTTTTCTCCCTGCTTGGGAGCTGGCAGTAGGGGGAACTCAAATAACAGTCAGTGTGAGGGAGAGAGAGACGGCAATTCTAGGAAAAGAAAAACAAAAAGCCAGAAGAACTCTTCGTTTCTGGAAAAGATGAGTGTAAGTAATTACCATACTCTTGTGCAAAAGACCACTTTTCCTGCAGAAGGGAACGTCTTTCCTACTCTATTTAATTTTATTTATTTATTTGTTTTATTTATTTATTTAAATGTATATGCCGCCCTTCCCATAAAGCCTCAGGGCATCTTACAATCAATAAAAATGTCTAAAAAGTCCCCTTCCCTAACTTCCCCCAACCTCTCACCCTGTCCTTGCCTACCGAACACATGGCCAAATAAAAAGGTCTTATATAGTTTTTGGAAGATGACTAAACTTGGACTTAGACCATCCTCAAGGAGAAGGAGTTTCATAATCATGGGGCAACCACCAAGAACACCTTTCTACATGCCCTGGCTGTAAAAACTTTATGGGCAGATGGTACCTGCAAGAGAGGGTTATTGGCTGACCTTGGAAACCATGCCAGAACATGAAAGAGGAGGCGGCCCAAGCCATATAGGGCTTTATAGGTCAAAACCAACACTTTGAATTATATTTATTTATTTATAACTACATTTGTATGCCGCCTCCTTCTGCTACAACCATCTCAGGGCAGCTAACAACATTTTAAAATATATAATAAAATCCATTAAAATAACCCAACACAAAAACAATAAAACCCCACACATCCCATCTCCCTCAGCAAAGGCCCGGCAGAACAGCCAGATCTTACACTGTCTGCGGAAAGAGGGGAGGTCGGCGGCCAGACGGACCTCCAGTGGGAGGGAGTTCCACAGCCATGATACAGCCACAGAGAATGCCCTCCTCATGGTCGACACCCAGGCAACCCAGGGGACCTCAAGGAGGGTGCCCCCAACCAACCGCAGAGATCAATCCAAGATCTGGAGGGTGAGGCAGTCGGTAGGTAAGTGGGGCCCAGGCTGTTTAGGGCTTTAAATGTCAGAACCAACACCTTGAATCGGGCCCGGAAGACTATCGGCAGCCAGTGCAGAAAACGGAGCACTGGAGTAATGTGCTTGCAGCAGCCCGTCCCCTTCAGGAGATGAGCCGCCTCATTCTGCACCAGCTGCAGTCTCTGGACCATCACCAAGGGTAGCCCCATGTAGAGCACATTACAGTAGTCTAATCTCGAAGTAACAAAAGCATGGATGATCATGGCCGAGTCCGAGACATACGACCTAGCTGACGTACCAGATGTAATTGGTAAAATGCACCCTTCTCCACAGCCACCACCTGGACATCCAGGCAGAGTTGCGGATCAAGGAACACCCCCAGACTACGGACCTGAGATACCAGGGGAGGACGGACCCCATCAGTGATGGGGGCCATCACTCCCCCGGCTTTTCCCACAACCATCACCTCCGTCTTGTCAGGATTTAGCTTCAAGCAGCTCACCCTCATTCAGTCCCCCACAGCTGACAAACACTGGGTAAGCACCGAGACTGCTGGACCTTGGTCTGATAAAAATGAGAGAGATAGTTAGGTGTTGTCAGCGTATTGATGACACCTTACACCAGACTCTCTGACAACCTCCCCCAAAGGCTGCAGATATATATTGAACAGGAGAGGGAATAAGATGGAACCCTGTGGGACTCCAACATGTGAGGCCCGGGGGGGGATGAATAATCCCCCAGCACCACACACTTGGTTCTCCCAGCAAGGAAAGAGCGGAACCATTCAAGAACAGTCCTGCTCATCCCCGCCTGGTCCTGCAGCCGAGTCACCAAATGCAGCCGAGAGATCTAACAAAATCAACAGGGCCGAATGACCCTGGTCCAACTCTCCAGAGAGGTCGTCAACCAAGGCCACAAGTGCAGTCTCTGCCATAACCCGGACAGAAGCTAGACTTCAAGGGATCAAGGAAGTTGACCTGGTCCAGATGCTCCTGAAGCTGTCGAGTCATCACCTGTTCAATAACCTTCCCTAAAAAGGGAAGGTTAGAGACCGGCCGATAGCTGACCAGGACGTCGCCATCCAATGATTGCTTTTTGAGCAGGGACCGCACCACCACCTCCTTGAGGCGATCCGGCACCCTGCCGTACCTACGGAAGGCATTGACTATCCTGGCCAGCAATGGCCCTAATGTCTCCTGGCTGGCCTTAACCAACCAGGACAGGCATGGATTTAATTCACAATAAGTGGCATGAACAGTCCCAAGAGCATTCTCCGCATCCGAGGGCAGCATGTCTTGAAATTCATCCCATAAAACAGGACAAGATGGGGCTTCAACTGCCTCTGGCTCATCCACTTTTAAAAGTGCTGCGTCAAAACTGTGGTGGATTTGAGCGATTTTATCTGCAAAAAAGTCCGGATCCTGCCTGGAAGGCTATTGATAGCCAGTTCAGGCTCAGGAGCGCTGGTGTAGTGTGCTCCCAGTGACCCGCTCCCTACAGATGATGGGCTGCTGCGTTCTGCACAAACTGCAGCTTCTGAACATTTGTCATGGGCAGCCTCATGTAGAGAAGATTGCAGTATTTTAGCTTCGAGGTTGTGAAGGTATGGGCGACAGTGGCCACATCCAACTCTCTCAACCCTCAAAAAGGTCTCAGCCTTCTCACCATATGTAATTCGTGAAAAACACTCCTGGCCACTGCTACAACCTGGCAAGCCAGGTGCAGTAATGGATCCAAGATCATATATATAATTAATATATAAGTAAAAGTACTTTACAATTCCGCTACCCTCAACCTCCCCAAGCCCTATCCCTGCCAGCCAAATGCCAGGCCAAATAGGTCTCGCATTGCCTCTGGAAAATGCTTAGACTCAGGCTTGGTGAACCTCCAGAGGAAGGGAGTTCCAGAATTGTGGAGCAGTCACTGACAACACCCGTCTGTGTGCCTTTGTCATGGGGATGTGACACACTAATGTCACACCAGTGTGGCATCACACTGAGAACACCAGAGGGCATTCCTGAATGACCTCAGGAGCCATGATAAGAGCATTGGGAATGAGGTTGCCTTTCAGATATGTGGGGGTCAAAGCCATTTAGGGAGTTGTATTTCTAGGCATCTCAAAGGCTATTTACTCCTCTGGCTTTATTTTGCCTCACTCCTTAGTGAACCCTTATGGTATTTTGAATTTAAAGTTAGTGTCAATTTTAAAAATATAATACCCCTTCCTCCATTTCTAAACTACCCTTCTAGAAGATACATTTTAGCATACCAGGATTTGGTGGGCTTCATATGGCAGCAATGACAATAAAATGCAGTGGTTGAGACTGAATGATCTCAATAGTCTCTTCTGATTTTAAATCTGTGAATTTATTATTTCAGTAATCTATCCATCACTGACATGAACCTTGAGATCAGCAACCCTATTACGCCTGCGCTTAGAAACATCATGGAAGTTGCTTAAAGTTTGTGGTAACATTGTCATTCTTTACCTCTCTATACTTGGTTTCCTATGGTATAATGAGATCAAACTTTTGCCAGTTTGGCATTAGTGTTCTCTCTATTTTTATTTCCCAGCATGTGGAGCGATTTTTGTGCCTGCGTGTCTGCTTCAAGCCTATCCATGCACATACAAAGTATGCACACCACCCCCACTCCAGCTGCCTCTGTGACTTCTCTCCTGGAGCTCACTCCTCTTTCTCACCCCCAGGGACGGATGATGAAGTGACTCATGAGCAAGAGGAAGCTAGGAAGTAGCTCTGGAGGTTGTGGCTCCATAGTTGCTCCTGAAGTGTGGGGAGAGCAGGGGTCAGGGCTCGGGTGTCTGTGCCCAGTCATGCATAAGCTCTGCCTAGCCCTCCCCACTCTAGCTCTACTGCCTTATGGCATTTCTTTTTTTTTTTTTTTGTAGCTAGAGATGGTTTGAGGCATGATAGTTGGTGTGCAACAGAGAGTGGACAGGCTCTTGAAAATAGCACCTTATTATACACCCTACTGCCAACGACCCTTTTTACATGAGCGGCATCCACGCATGAACACCCAGAAATCTGGGTGTTCATGCATGGCTGAGTCGCGTGTAAAATCTGCGGCATGTGTGTGTGCGGGATGCACACTTACCTCCGCCCATCGACACACACAAGCAACCGGTGAAAATGACGATTGCTCCATGCGTGTGCGATGGGTGGATGTGCACCCATCTACACCCACCCACCGTACAGGGACTGGCGCAACCCCCCACCCCCAATGCTGTGGCCTGTGTAAAAAGGGCCAATGTGTCCAGCCACCCCATGCCCTGCAATTCACACTTCCACTAAACATTGTATATCTGGGATGGGGAATCTTTTTCCCTTCCTGCAGGCCACTTTGAAAATTAGTACAAGCTACGCACAGGCCAGATAGATGTTGCGGACAGGGTGTGTTCAAGATGGGGGAAAGAAAGGGAGATCTAGATCATGGATCCATGCCATATCCTTGAGTGCATGCCTTCCTCTCTGTTCCCTTCTTGTAAGCTCTCGGACAGGGACTGTGTCTATCTTATTCTTTGTAAAGCGCCAGGTACATCGCTGGCGCTATATAAATGCTTATAATAATAATAATAATTAATAACTCATTCTTTCACTGCTTGAGAGTAGGGACTGGATTCATGGGTCAGATCCTGGAACTGCAAAGCACCAAATGACGGTCACTCTGTCGATGAGCTGTTCCAGCGTTGGAACAGCTTGCTGGAGGAGGCCATTGACAGGGTGGCTCCGAGACGCCCTCTGCCTCGGTCTCGTCACCGCAGGGCCCCTTGGTTTACCGAGGGGCTGCGGTGTATGAAACGAGGAGGCAGGAGGCTGGAGCGACGATGGCGTCGGACTCGATCTGACTCCCACCGACTTCTCCATAGGGCCTATTTGCGGCCCTATGTTGAGGCTGTGAGGACAGCAAGGAAGGAGTTCCTTGCTGTCCTCATAGTGTCTGTGAAGTCACGCCTGGCGGAGCTGTTTCAGGTGGTGCAGGGGCTGGTCAGTCCGGCCTCCCTCCGCCTGGACGGGGACTTGTCCCAGACCCGCTGTGAGGAGTTTGTCACCTACTTCGCAGACAAGATCGCTCTGATTCAGAGTGACTTTGACGCTGGCTTAGGGGCAGTAGGGGGAGAACGCAAGGTGGTAGCGGCCCCGTCCGATCCGGCTTTGTGGGGGGAGTTTCAGGAAGTGACGCCAGCTGATGCAGCAGATGTCTTGGGGTCTGTGAGGGCCACCTGTTGCGAACTTGATCCATACCCGTCCTGGTTGGTGAAAGCCTCCAGGGAGACATTTGGGACGGTGCTGGTGCTGTCTCTTATACACATCTAGATGTGTATAAGAGACAGGTGCTGGTGAGGGTAGTGAATGCGTCCTTGCAGCAGGGGAGGTTGTCGCCCAGCCTCAAGGAGGCTGTGGTGTGACCCCTGCTGAAGAAACCATCCTTGCACGTGGATGCGCTCGCCAGTTACTGACCTGTCTCTAACCTTCCCTTTTTAGGGAAGGTTATTGAGCGGGCGGTGGCGATCCAGCTCCAGGTGCATCTAGATAGCATCGGTTTCCTGGACCCTTTTCAACTGGGTCCCGCCCTGGTTATGGCACTGAGACGGCATTGGTGGCCTTAGTCGACGATCTCCGCCGGGAGATGGATGCAGGATGTTCAACATTTCTCATCCTGCTAGATCTCTCAGCCGCTTTTGATACCGTGGACCATGGGCTGCTGTTGAGACGGCTGCGTGACCTGGGGGGTCTGGATGGGACTGTTCTTGAATGGTTCCATTCATTCCTCTCAGGGAGAAGCCAGCGGGTGGTGCTGGGGGATGAGACATCTTGCCCCCGCGCTTTAGCATGCGGTTTTCCGCAGGGTTCCATTCTGTCTCCATTATTATTTAATGTATATATGCAGCCCTTAGGGAGGTTGTGAGAGGGTTCGGGGTGCGATGTCACCAATATGCTGACGATACTCAGCTGTACTTCTCTTTTTCAATTGACCCAGACCCTGCTGGCTCAGTGCTATCCCAGTGTTTGGAGGCCGTGGTGGAATGGATGTGGCAGAGCAGACTGAAGCTCAACCCCAATAAGACGGAGATTGGGGGGGTTCGCCCTCCTATAGCTCAGCAGGTCCAGAGTCTGGGGGTGATACTGGACGCGGATCTCCGCTTGGAGTGGCAGGTGGAGACAGTCGTGAAGGCTGCCTTCCGCCAGTTGCACCTGGTGCGGAGGCTGTGTCCGTTCGTCTCCAGCCTGGACCTGGCCTCCCTCATCTATGCCTTCGTCACCTCGAGGCTGGACTACTGCAACGCACTCTACGTGGGGCTTCCCTTGTTCCTGGTTCGGAGGCTGCAGCTAGAGCAGAATGCGGCGGCCCACCTCCTTTCGGGGATGGGTCGTCGGGAGCACATAACAACTGTGCTCCGGACTCTGCACTGGTTGCCAATAGCGTGCTGAGTCAGGTTCAAGGTTTTGGTGTTGATCTATAAGGCCCTTCACGGTCTGGGCCTCTCGTACCTCAGAGACCGCCTCGCCCTCCGTGCCCCAGAGCTGCTTCTTCGGTCTGCCGGGGGTGCCTTCCTGGAGGTCCCCCGCGTTAAGCGGGGGGCCACAATGGAGAGGGCATTCTCGGTGGCCGGGCCGCGCCTTTGGAATTCCCTCCCAGAGGAAGCTCACCTGGCCCCGAGCCTTTTGACATTCCGGCGAAGTTGTAAAACCTGACTGTTCGCCCAGGCCTTTGGGGAGTGGGGAGGTTGGGGGTTAGAGGGTTTTATCTCCCCTACCCTATTTATGGTTTTATTGAGTTCCCGGGCCCTGTTTTAATACCTTAAATTGTATTTGATATGTTTTAATTGTTTTTAGCTATATTTTACTTGTATTGTTTTATTGCTGTAAGCTGCCCCAAGCTGTTTTTAGGAGGGGCGGGGTAAAAATCTAGTAAATAAATAAATTTTAAAAAATAGCTGTGGACTGGATTTTGCCCATGGGTCGGAGGTTCTCCACCCCTGTTGTATATATGCATTCACATTTGAGCACAATGGTCGCAATCCAAGTAGCGGCGTACACTGACGTAATGTCCGGCCAGGCGGCAGGCGCACATGTCCGCATGCACCCCTCACGCTCCTACCATTGTGACCCCGCAGCCCAAGGGATGGAGCAGGCACAGCTCCATCCCCCAGGCTGCGGTGTGTGTGTGGCCTCCGGGGGTCACATCAGATTCCCCGTCCTGTCCTGTTTTGTGGGATCCGTTTCAGATGGTGTCGCCTGCCGATGTGGAGTTCTTGTTGGGATCTGTTCGTGCCACTACTTGTGAGCAAGATCCATGCCCGTCTTGGCTGGTGAAAGCTAGCCAGGAGACGTTACGGCCGTTGCTGGCTGGGGTGGTTAGTGCCTTCCTTCGGGAGGGTAGGGTGCCTGACTGCCTAAAAGAGGCTGTGGTTAGACCCCTGCTCAAGAAACCATCTCTTGATGCTGATGCTTCTGCCAGTTATCATCCGGTCTCTAACCTTCCCTTTTTAGGAAAGGTTATTGAACGGACTGTGGCACGGCAGCTCCAGGAACATCTGGACCGCATCGATTTCCTTGATCCCTCCCAGTCTGGGTTTCGGCCTGGGTATGGTACGGAGACGGCATTGGTGGCCTTGGTGTCAGACCTTACTGGTCCAGCTAGACCTTTCGGCTGCATTCGACACAGTCGATCACGAGGTGTTGGTGACGCGCATGCGGGATCGTGCGGGAATTGGCGGGACGGTCTTGGACTGGTTTCGTTCATTCCTGGACAGGAGAACTCACCGGGTGGTCTTGGGGGAGTGTACGTCTTCCCCCCTGGAACCTCACGTGTGGAGTCCCGCAGGGTGCCATTCTGTCCTCCCTCTTGTTTAACATCTATATGCAGCCGTTAGGGGAGATCGTGAGGGGGTTTCAGGGCATGCAGTGTCATCAGTATGCTGATGACACTCCGCTCTACCTCTCCTTTTCTGTTGACCCAGGCCATGCAGTCTCCTTATTTTCCCAGTGCCTGTCAGCTGCGGGGGCTTGGATGAGGTCGAGCCATCTGCAATTGAATCCTGACAAGACGGAGGTGATTTGGTGGGCGAGGGTTTGGGGAACTGGGGGTGGTTGAATCTCCTCTTGTTGGGGGGGTTCACCCCCCCATGGTGTCTCAAGTGCGGAGTCTGGGTGTGCTCCTCGATTCGCAGCTCAGCTTGGAATCTCAGGTTGTGGCCGTGGTGGGGAGTGCATTTCAGCAGTTACATCTTGTCCGGCGGCTTCGGCCATATCTCTCAGACTCCAACCTCGCCACTGTCATCCATGCCTTCATCACCTCGAGGCTGGATTACTGCAACGCGCTCTACATGGGGCTGCCCGAGAAGCTCGTCCGGAGGCTGCAGCTGGTGCAGAATGCCGTGGCCCGTCTCCTGGCAGGAGCAGGTTGCAGGGAGCACATGACATCAGTGCTCCGGGTTCTGCACTAGCTGCTTTTAAAGCACCGGGCCAGGTTCAAGGTGCTGGTTTTAACCTTTAAAGCCCTTCACGGCCTAGGCCCTACTTATCTGCAGGACCGCCTCACTCCCCATGTGCCCGTGTGACCCTTGAGATTGTCCGTGGGAGCCTTTTTGGAGGTTCCGCGGGCGAGGCGGGTGGCCACCGATGTTACATCTTTTTCGGTGGTCGCCCCTGTGCTGTGGAGGAGGCTTGGCTGGCTCCCACTCTCCTGCTGTTTCGGCGTGTATGTAAGACCTGGCTGTTCCGCCAGGCTTTTGACGAGGGGTAGGGGTGGGGTGGGGTCAGGGATGGGGGCTTTCCCCACATATTGGGGTATTTTAAAATTGAAATTGTAAATTGTTTTAAAATTTTATATTGTTTTAATGTTTTTATGAATGTTGTTCATTGCCCCGGGCTGTCCTGCGGGCAGGAGGGGCGGGATATAAATTTTAAATAAATAAATAAATAAAAAATGCCTGCCTGTGCGCCACCGTACGTATACTGCGCCTGGCGTAGGTGCCTTTTAAACGGGCTGCTGGATTGCACCCATAGGGTAAAAAAAACAGATGTGATCTTGGCCTACTGTGCCCTGCTTTTGATCTGCTGTAGCCTGTGACCCACCTGCATGTGTATGCAAGTGCTGCCAGATGTTGGCCCGGGGTTGATCTGGGCCGTGTTGGCAGCTAGCTTGGGCTGTTACTTTGGAAAATCTCTGGGGTCACAGTCTGGGCTAAGGCCCACCCAACTGGGCCACAGTGGGCTAACACATCTGTTGCGGTGTGTTGTACCCGGGTTGGGGGCCACCATGGCCAACAGCCATGGCTGTGTCTCATTGGACACCATGGCTGCCCATCATGGCGGGGGGGGGGAGATGCACTGCATGGGTGGGGCTAGCCGCCTGCACTCATATGCTTGATTGCTTAACTTAGTTGGACCAGTAATCAATCCCGTAAAGCACAGTGTATAATTTGTGTCCCGTTACACTATATATTCTGTAATCTACAAGAGAAGGGGCTAAATTCAAGCAACTTCCCTAATTTTAATTTTTCTGACAATAAGACTTGAAATTATCTTATGCTAAGATTCAAACCCAAAGTTACTATCTGTATCCTCTATGTCTGGAGTGGGGAACCTTTTCCCTCTCATGGACCACTCTGAAAACTAATACAAGCTCTGCAAGCTAAGCAGGAGTTTGGGGTAGCAGAGCTCAGGATGGGAGAAGGAAGGGGAGGGTTGAGTTTATGGATTTATGCAGTGAATCTATGCCCTATTCTTGAGTGAATACTAGGACTGAAACGAGATTTCATCAAAATGCGAAATCTCATCAGAATGTTGAGAACCTCTTGGTACTTGGTAACATCTTGACCAACATTTCATTTCTCGATTTACCGCTTTGCCGTTTACCACTTTGCCATCCATATCAGATTCCAAGAGGTTATACCAACACACTATCGCATTTCTTGCACTCCATTTTCACTTGGCACTCATTGGCTGGTACACAGATTCTAGTCCAGCAAAGGTAACAACATAGAACAACAATTCTGATTAGAGAGGTTAAGGGGTGGACTATTTGCACAGCAATTGCGGAAATAACAAACCCAGAAATAAAATGGTGCCCTCGGCAAAGCGGTAAGCACTAAATGAATGATATGTTGGTACACTATAATCAGTAAGCAGAAAGTCAGTTACTTGGGATGGTATCTCACGGTATTGTGAGAATCGAGAAATCATGTTGGTATCGGAAAATCGATCCTGGTTCCTGCTAGGCAATTTTTTTTGCGAGCAGAAATTTAGCTGCTCATTTTGCCCCTAGTACATATCCTCATCCTTGCTTCCTTCCCTGAGCTCAGTCTTTCATTACTTGAGGGTAGATTCTGGATCCATGAACCAGATCCAGGAATTGGAAAGATGCCACTTTTAAAAAAAAAAATGTTCCCCATCTCTGTTCTATATAATTTGACTATTTTCAACTGCATTTCTGATAGGAACTCATCTTGCACAAGATTTCTGGATTTCTGGGGGATCAAATACACCATTTTATGGCTTATCTCTGAAATTAATCATTTTAATTAAGCCAACCAGTTGAGTATGGAGGGACATTGGAATAAAATTAATACACTGTACAGTACACTAAAGTGGCACTGAAAGGTCGAAATAGTGCACTAAGGCACTAAGTGCACTATTTAATACCTTGATTGTATTAAATACGTAACTTTCATGAATAGGAATCACTTGAGAAGGTAAGTGAGAAGGTGATGATAAGCCAAATCCCACTATACCTGGATTCTCCAGTGTTGCCTGATCCTTGTCAATCTGAGTTGAGGCTGGAGTGTGATCCTGAGACATTATGGATAATCTTTTAGATACAATAAACTCCTCTCTTCATCATGATGGACAAGAGTAATATGTCCATGATGATTCCCTTAGATCTCTCAGCAGCTTTGCTACATCACAACAGTTAAGATCGGCCAGGGAGCACATGAGTCTGAGTACTCTGTATCAGTTGTCAAAGCTCTCTCCGTGGATTTGGAATTTGCTTCCCTCTGTCTAAATCCAGCCACCTTCCAGCCATCATGTGATACAAGATGTTACGTTAGCTTTTTGTTATAATGTGGGGCTTGATCTCATTGCGTGATGCTTTATAAGTTAATTGGCTAGCATGGTGACATACTGTGGAAACTAACCTGTACAGCTGGAGGAAAAAAAATACAGAATGTGCCATAAGGGAGCAGTCCTGCATTTGTCTCGGGGAGTTAGATTGGGTGTGGGGTCTGCTTAGGGTGGCCGGATAGGCAAGTTTTAGAGGACACTTATGAGAAATACAGGTTGCAGGGCTACATTGGCACCACTGCAGCCCTGCAGCCTGTATTTCTCATAAATGTCCTCTAAGATTTGCATATCTGGCCACTCTAGGCCTGCTAGGTCTTCTCTCTGTAACATCTGTAATTTTCCAGTTCATTAGTCTGTTTAAAAATTGGCAATACAGTGCTACCTCGTTATAGCATGGCGTGAGGCATGAAATACAGAGTGTTTAATCAAGAATACAGTGCGTTTTGTTTTTCAATTAAAATTATAGTGTGACCATTCAGTGTCTCTAAGACACAAGAGTTAAGCATCTTCATCAGAGAGCGAATTCACTTATAATGTGGTGTAAGACATGGCTCTCAAATACTGTGTTACAGTGTGGTTGTATTGCATTTGTTTTAAATGTCCTGCACAAAGTGCTCTTGACAAAATCAGGGCGTAAATGCCCGAGTCCAGTTATGCTGTCCAGTGCACATAGAATGCAAGATAATAATTCCATTTAGGGATCTCCTACCAGTTGTCTTTGGTCATCTTCACACAGACACTCTACACCCACCCACCTACTATACATGTTGCAGGGCTGCAGTATTGCCCAATGGATGCCCTGTAACATGGTGGGTGTAGAGTGTCTTGTGTGAAAATGCCCTTTGTAGCAAATATTGCTGTCTCCTGTGAGTGTGTTGCTTTCAGTGAGCTGTCTGGTGGAAATGGGGATTTTCCATTCTTCCACTGGGTACACTTTTGTTTGATATGCTATTACCACAGACATTCCTGTAGAGGGCTGCAGAGGGCTAAATTAGATTTTAATCCGAGTATTAAAGCTGTGCTTAAACCTGTGATGCCAGTTATGATTAGAATAATAGATTGGCAATTTTAAAAAAATATTGTGGAGCTTACATTTACCACTTCTCTGAGTTTAAATTCCAAGAATTAAGAATGTATCTCCCCCCCCCCTCCCTTTCATAAAGTTGAAAAGGTGGTAAATGGAATTCTCTCCCACCCCCCACCCCCTCCACCCCAGTTTCCACAGGTAAGAAGGTGGGGTGGGGGAAATCTCTGTTCTTCCCTTTTCCTCCTTCCATCCTGTCAGAGTTCTGGCTATACAAGGCATTCTGAACTCCTTACTTGAAGTGAAAGAATTTTAAGAGTGGGGAGGGAAAGGTGACAATCGTGGTGGTATGTGTATTAGAAGATGGTCAGGAAAGCCAGAACTGGAATGCACAGCAGTCATTCTTTGGCAGGGAAATGAAAACCGTCATTTGTAGTTGTAAGTTTCCTTTTCATGCCATCTACTGTAATTAGAGCTTGCACTCATCACAAAACAACTTTCAGCCAGTTCACTGTGCTCCCACAGCACTATTTAAAGCAAAATGGGTCAACCGGCATATTTTTATTATTTATATAGCACCAGTGATGTACCTGGTGCTGTACAACTAATGGTTATAGACAGTTCCCTACCCCCAAGGGGCTTACAATCTAAGGGATTGGAGAACATCAGGAGAGACAAGGATACATTCATGAGGTTGAGAAGTTGCAGGCGCACGTTCCTCACTTAGGTACATGGAACTAGATTCTGAGCGAGGGGGAAAGAAGATGCAGTTTCACTCATGACAAGCTAGGGAAGGCCTGAGGGAAGAGGTAGATTTTCAGGAGGAATTTAAAAGTTGGGAGGGAGCAGAGTGAATGTATTTAGGGAGGGAGTTCCAGGCATGATATGAGGGGCAGCAAGGGAGAAGGGGCAAAGACATTTAGAGGAGCAAGGGGATCATGAGCAGATGAGGGTGGGGGCAGGGGGGGAGCAGAGCTCTTGGGCAGGGGTGTGGTGGGATACAACAGTGTAGAGATGTGGGGGATCAAGACCAAGAAGAGCCTTGAAGGTGAAGACGAGCTGGTTCATGTAGAGGGAGCCAGTGTAGGGCGGAGAGAGGGGGCCAAAAATGGTCAAAGGACTTACTTTGGAGGGAACTGCCATCAACTCCGCATGCCTTAGGTGGGAACAAGGAGAAAGAAGGCACCCCACTGCTCTAAAAACACTGTGTGGAGATTTGGCAGCTCAAGTACATAGACCCAAAGTTGTGTGAGACTAGCATCACAGTAACGGTGGTTACTAAACCGCTTCAGATCTGGCTTCAAAATATGAGGGTAACACTTCTGGCAATTGTATGAATAACCCGTTAAATTTAAGAGCTTCTGGCAAGTCATGGAAAGTATTTGGAGAGGTGAGTAAAGCTCCTTATAAGGAGCAACACTTCTGATAAATACAAGGCAATTTCTATATTTCTGCATCTGTACTCGGGGCCTGGGCAAGCACGCAGTTTCTCTGAGTGCAGCATCTCCTTCCCATACTAAAGTCCTAATCCTGTGCCTAGAGCAATGCCTTCCTAGAACAAGTTGTGTTCTAGCAGAGTAGGGTACCACCAAACATGGGGAAAGCAGTTGGAGCATAAACC
This sequence comes from Sphenodon punctatus, assembly GCA_003113815.1. Taxonomy (NCBI): domain Eukaryota; kingdom Metazoa; phylum Chordata; class Lepidosauria; order Sphenodontia; family Sphenodontidae; genus Sphenodon; species Sphenodon punctatus. The sequence continues at coordinate 628,711 of QEPC01009299.1, forward strand.
ATATTATTGGTGTTCAGTTTTACACTTCTTTTAAGCCCTATCCTGTTTTTGTTTGTCATGTAGAAGTATTTCAGAAAATGGAATGGAAAAGGATGTTTCTTGGAGGCTAGAGTCTGTAAAAATGCGTATTCTCTGGGAGTTCAAGAGGAAGGCCTGGCTGCCGAGTTCTTTCACTGGAGGAAAGCTGTCAGAGGCTTGCTTGGAGAGTTCATGAAACAATCGGCTCAGAAAGGCAGACTTTCCCCTCCAGTTTCTTCTGAACAAGCCCTTGGTATAAAAACTCTGACCTCTGCTGTGTTGTCTTTGTCTCTTTACTCAACATTCCAGTTTCAAATGTAGCAAAGTGCTGACAGGAAAATGGAGCCTTCAGGCCTATTTGGAATACCCAGGCTGCGTTTGCACAATCGTAACAGACAAGCAGTAGGTCAGTCATTAAATTACAGAGTAGCACTAGCTGCGGACACAGCATCTGTTTCTAAAAATTATGGTCAAGCTGTTTCTTTCAGACTTTCAGCCACAACCATCAATAGATTCCCCTGTTGGATTTATCACAGTCTAAGTAGTTTAGACACCCATGAATTTCAAACTCCTTTAAAAAAAGGTTTTCCACTTAACAGTACTGAAATCTGCCCTCTGTTTGTGACAGACTGCTGCTGCTGTTTTGGATTAAGAATTTGCCTCAGTTTAAGTTAGTAAACTACTCTCTTGCCTAATCCCTACCTTTTCAAAACATTTATTGCTTTATATAATTAATGCTGAATGGCTGATTGTAGAAAATGATTGGAAGGTAAATTAACCCTATTCAGATTTTCAGCAAGAATAATCTCAAATGCCCTCAACAGACACCGAAGACATCCTGACCTTATTTAACTCTGATTTATTTATCGTGGGGAATGGCTTTTGTATCTCTACCAGTCTGTGACTGACAGGCAGGAGTAATTTCTTTGGCAGTACAGATGACTAGACTGTGGTAGACTCCATTTGCCACATTAACAGGAGCCGAGTTCCATCAGACACCGAGTTAGCTGGAGAAATATTTTCCTTTTCAGTCTCTCACTTGAACATGGCCATGATGTATGTGTAATGGTGGGGCATGGAGGAAGGTCACCGAATTGTGTGAAACTGAGCCATGAATCCCCTTTGCTGGTTTCTGTGTTCTTAAGTGCACAGAAAAGAGGCAGGGAAAGAAAACACTGCAATTTCATGTCTTTATTTAGTCAATGATTTTTAAAACCAAAAAAGAAACAAATGCCAAGTGAATACTTTACACCAGTGGCTGAATGTTGAAAGTCCCATTTACATCTTGTCCCCGCGCCTTATCATGCGGCGTTCCGCAGGGTTCTATTCTGTCTCCATTATTATTTAATGTTTATATGCAGCCCCTGGGGGAGGTCGTGACGGGGTTCGGGGTGTGTTGTCACCAATATGCTGATGATACTCAGCTGTACCTCTCTTTTTCAATGGACCCAGACCCTGCTATCTCAGTGCTATCCCAGTGTTCGGAGGCCGTGGCGGAATGGATGTGGCAGAGCAGACTGAAGCTCAACCCCGATAAGACGGAGGGGATGGTGGTGGGTTGAGAGCGAAGGAGGTGTCGGCCTCCCTTATTGGGGGGGGTTCGCCCTCCCATAGCTCAACAGGTCCGGAGTCTGGGGGTGGTGCTGGATGCAGATTTCCGCCTGGAGCGGCAGGTGGAGGCAGTCGCAAAGGCTGCCTTTCGCCAGTTGCATCTGGTGCGGAGGCTGCGTCCGTTCATCTCCGGCCTGGACCTGGCCTCCCTCATCCATGCCTTCGTCACCTCGAGGCTGGACTACTGCAATGCGCTCTACGTGGGGCTTCCCTTGTGCCTGGTTCGGAGGCTGCAGCTAGTGCAGAATGCGGCGGCGCGCTTCGTTTCGGGGACGGGTCGTCGAGACCACAGGACACCGGTGCTCTGGGCTCTGCACTGGTTGCCAATAGCTTGCCGAACCAGATTCAAGGTGTTGGTATTGATTTATAAAGCCCTTCACGATCTCGGCCCCTCATACCTCAGGGACCGCCTCGCCCTCCGTGCCCCGGAGCGGCTCCTTCGGTCTGCCAGGGGTACCTTCTTGGAGGTCCCCCATGTTAAGCGGGGGGCCACAATGGAGAGGGCATTCTCGGTGGCCGGGCTGCACCTTTGGAACTCCCTACCAGAGGAAGCTCGCCTGGCCCCAAGCCTGTTGGTATTTCAGCGAAGATGTAAGACCTGGCTGTTCGCCCAGGCCTTTGGGGATGGGGGTGGGAGTAGTTGATTTTCATCTCCCCTATCCTATTTATGGTTTTATATCCCGGGCCCTGTTCTTAATATTTAATATTTGATATGGTATTTTATGTGTTTTATATTGTTGTGTTTTATGATTGGAAGCCGCCTCGAGCTGTGTTCAGGAGGGGCGGGGTATAAATGGAATAAATAAATAAATAATTACTACTGAAAGGGAAATATCTCTCTCATGTTGGTCCTGCTGATGTGAACATTCCTTTGGGCTCCTTACTGGAGTGAAGGCTCAATAAAAGTGGACTCTGGCTGTCTGTGCAATTGAGTTGTTTTTAATCAGCTTGGTGAAGTTATGAAACCTAGTGCTGTGCTGCTTTTCAAAAATTGTATTTAAATCTACCATTTTGCTGTTATCAGGGAATTTTGGTGACATTTTTCATCCGACACACACAAAGGCCAGTGGCTCCCCATTGGTCTTAGTAATACCTGTTCACTTTTGGGGACTTCAGGCTTGTAGTTGTGACACAGGCAGTGCATTAGCACTTATAGGACACTGCTCCCAAGGTTTTGAGTGGCAGCGTTCAGAGGTTAGAGAAGGGAGACTGGGAATCAGGCACTTCAGCTTTTATTTATGACTCTACCACTGACTTGTTTTGACCTTGAGGAAGATCAACTCTTTATGCCTCATCTTTCCATCTATCAGTATTTAAATGGAGATAGTAGGGCATTACAAAACTGTCAAAAATGTACCAGCCCAGGCATAGGAGCTACTCACCTGCTCTTTAAAATAAAAAGAAGAGGCAGGGATTCATGCTCACTACATTTTCTTCATCATTGTCAGTTGGGAAAATGTAGTGAACAATGAACATGGATTCCTGAATGTATTTTGCCTGCCGGGGGTGGGGATGGGGATTTTTGTCCGAAGAGAAGGCTTAGTTGATTTCTTTTCCCCAAAAGAATAATACTTGGGCAACTTTTACCCAGGTTACCACACACAATATCCAAAAGTGAGGGGAGAGAGTTTGAGATAGAGTGTGGTATTTTATCCACTCAGCCCATTGCTTTGACCACGTGCAGCCTCTCCTTGCCTCTCTTCACTGGCTCCCGCGTCCCAAATGCATCCTTCACAAACTCCTGGTATTCACTTACAAATGCCTTCACAACCTGGCTCCCCCTTACCTCTCAGGCCTAGTCTACGAGTCCTTACACACTCCTGCACGCTTTCTCCGCTCCTCCTCTGTCCCCTCCCTCACTCTTCCTTGTCTCCCCTGCTCCCCTAAATGCCTTCGCCCCTTCTCCCTTGCTGCCCCCCATGTTTGTTACTCCCTCCCTGCCCACATCCGCCTTGCCCCCTCCCTTCACACCTTCAAATCCCTCCTCAAAACCCACCTCTTACTCGCTGCCTTTCCCAACACCTGTTAGAACTTTCCTTTCAATTTTTACTGTCTGCCCTCCCCGCAGACTCCTGCCTAACTGCAACCAAGCCAAGCACGTGTACCTGAGACCTTGCATCCGCTTGAATGTTATTTATCCCTTGTCTCTCCCAATGTCCCCTCTCCTTGTCTCCTCCCTCCGTGTGTATTAGATTGTAAGCTGTAGGCAGGGACCGCGTCATTCTTATTGTTCTGTAAAGCGCCAGGTACACAGCTGGCGCTACACAAATACTTATAATAATAATAATTAATAATTCATAAAAGTTGCCACAAGCTCATGTTTCAAATGGCTTCTTCATGAAGCAGGGGTTGGCTTTACCTGAAGTAAAATGAGTCGGTGTGATGCTGTTGCAAAAAAGACCAATGCCATTTTAGTTTGTATTAACAAAGCATTGCATCTAAGACTCAGAAAGTTATAGTATCCCTATGTTTGGCACTGGTTAGACCTCTCTTGGGAGTATTGTGCTTTCTTTTGGGCTTTGCATTTCAAAAAGAATGTTAAACTGGAAAGGATTCAGAGGGGAGCAGCAAAAGTGATCAGGGGTCTAGAGTAAATGTCATACGAGGAAAGGCGGAACTACCTATGCTTTGCCTGAAGCAGGGTTAGGGAACCTCAGGTCTGAGAACCAAATGAGGCCCATGGCTAGTTTTAATTTGCCCCCTTTCAGTTTCTGCATCTGGCCCTTGGATCCAGTTCCTATCCCCAGTGTCAGGCCCCAGGGAATTAAGATGGAGCCGAAGAGGGGCAGGAGAGACAGGGACACACAAGAGGACCAAGAGCCTCAAGATACGACTAGCACAGCAGCTGAGAAAGGAGTTCCCTAAGGATCATGTGGCGGCACACTTGGAGGCGTGAACCAATGATCATCATAGGGAGGCTATGGAGGAGAGTGACCCTCCAACGCCCTAAGGTAATTACCTGTAAGCAGGGTCAAGGCCCAAGGCACAGATCATCAACGTAAGACACTAGGGAAGGACACGAACAACTAGAGCAACAAGGGCACTGTACAAAGATGGTCAAGGCCATTGAGAAACTAAGGACAGGACAAACCACATAGACCCAGAATGAGAGGACGACTAGCGTAGGAGAGCACCAGGGCACAAAGCAAATAGGGTACAAGCAGGCCAAGAACTGCAAGTATCTTGGGACAAGGGGTGGGGGCCTGGGCGTGGTTGAATCTCCTCTTGTTGGGGGGGGGGCGGGGTTTGCCCTCCCTTGGTCTCTCAGGTTCGGAGTCTGGGTGTGCTCCTCGATTCACGGCTCAGCCTGGAGTTCCAGGTTGTGGCGGTGACGAGGAGTGCATTTCAGCAGTTGCATCTTGTCTGGCGGCTTCGACCGTATCTCTGACTCCGACCTGGCCACTATCATCCATGCCTTCATCACCTTGGGGCTGGATTACTGCAATGCGCTCTACGTGGGGCTGCCCAAGAAGCTGGTCTGGAGGTTGCAGCTGGCGCAGAATGCTGTGGCCCACCTCCTTATGGGAGTGGGTCGTCGAGAGCATATGACACCTGTGCTCCGAGCTCTACACTGGCTACCTGTGAAGTACTGGGCCAGGTTCAAGGTACTGGTATTAACCTTTAAAGCCGTTCACGGCCTAGGCCCTGCTTATCTGCGGGATCGCCTCACTCCCCGTGTGCCCGTGCGACCTCTGACATCATCCGTGGGAGCCTTTTTGGAAGTTCCCCGGACGAGGTGGATGGCCACAGCTGTTCGGTCATTTTCAGTGGCCGCCCCGATGCTCTGGAACTCTCTCCCGGGGGAGGCTCGGCTGGCCCCCACCCTCCTGTCATTTAGACTTTTATGTAAGACCTGGCTGTTCTGCCAGACCTGTGGGGAGGGTTTGAGAGGGGAGGCTGGTTTTATGATTTGTTCTAAAATTTGTTGATCTGTTTTTAAAGTTTTATTGTTAAATTTTTGTGTGTGATGTTCACCGCCTCGAGCTGCCTTTGGGCAGGAGGGGCGGGATACAAGTTTTATATAAATAAACAAATAAATAAATAAAAAATACACTGAAGAGCAAGATGGAACCACACAAGAGCACTTAGTACTTTAAAGAAGATCGGAGAAATAATACACAGAGGAACAAGACCAGCCACAGCAACACTTGGGAGGATTGGAGTAATGATACGCAGAGGGAAAAGACAAGCCACAGAGGGACAGCACTCAGGATTGTGGGGAGGATTGGAGCAATGTTACATAGAGGACCAAGACACGCCTCAGCAAGACACACTCAGGACATAAGTGGGAGCAATACACAGAAAAATGAAGCTAGCCACAACAAGATAACACTTGGGATTATGAGGAGGTTTGGGGCAGAAATGTGCAGTGGGAGCCAGACACGCCACAGCATGGCTGTACTTGGGACTAGGAGGAGAAAAGGGGCAGTAGTACACTGAAGGGCAAGACCAGTCACAGCGAGACAGCACTGAATACTCTAAAGAGGACTGGGTCAACAATGCATAGAGGAAGTCAAGCAATCCGCAACAAGATAAGACTCAGGCTGTGGGGAGAAACAGGGGCAGTAATGCATAGAAGGAGCAAGACAAGCCACAACAAGACTATGGAGAGGACTAGTGAGACACAGAGGGAGTGAAACAATCTATAACAAGCAACTCCAAGACTAAGGGAGGAATTGGGGATGAGAAGGGGCAAGGCTAAACACAGACAGAGAGCAATACAATCTGGAGGAAACTGTAGAGCAGAACCTGGAGCAAGACATGCAGGGTGGAAAAGGAACAGAATCTCCACCAGCTTCCTGTTGCTCCCAGCAAGCCTTCTATACAGCTGGAAGCCAATCAGGAAGCCAGACAGCCAGGGCCACAGATACAGGGAAGGGAGGGAAATACATGGAAGCCCTTTGCCAGAACAAGCCAGAAGCAGGGGGCAAAAGCCTGCAGTGCACAAGGCTGGGGGTTTAAGGCCTGGTCCTGACACCCAAGCACTGAAAGACTGAGCTCAAGGTAAGTGGGAGTAGAGAAGGAGGCATGCACGCAAGGACGGGGAACAGATCTGTGATCTTCTGGAACCTTCTCTTCCTGAGTGCAAGTCTTATGGTGTTTTTAAACCAGATGCTACCACATATGGTCACCAAGGAGCCACTCATCTGTCTGAAGGTGGTATGGGGGGATGCGTGCTCCCGTGAACCACTCAGTATCCACTCATGGCCACTCAGGGCACACTGCTGAGAAACAGAGTGTGCCGTATGGGGCAAGCCAAAAATGTGCATAGCAACAGGTACCCACACATCCCCTGCCTGTATGAACTGGGGCAGCCAGGCATGCCAGCAGACAGGGCCCCCACTCATAGGCACTGTGGGCAGGGGACATGGCCTTTGGAAGTCACAAGAACTAGTTGTGAGCACTGGGGAGTCTGGCTCCCCAGTGCTTACGCCCAGAACATGTCAATTTCAAAGGTCAGCCCAGCGTGCTTCCCCCTCCCTCAGGCCTCTGGCAGAGGGAGTGCGAGGCGGCTGTTGCGGTAGCCAAGCTGGGAGTTGCCCGTTAGAATCACTCCCACCCCCGCCCCCCACACACGCATGCCACCTGAGCGGCTGCTCTGTATCTGTGCCACTCAGTGGTCATGGACCCCAACCCCAGCTTTGCTTATTTGAACACCCATATGCCCCCAACCCCCAAGTTCTGTGTGGCCTTCAGAGCTTATACTAACTTTCAAAGTGGTCCTTGAGAGGGAAAAGGTTCCCCATCTCTAGCCCAGAGACCAGAGGAAAGAAGATTGGGGTGTGGAGACAGGTTGACAGTTTTCAAATATCCAACAAGTTGCTATAAAAAAAAGATGGAGAACATTTTTTTTACCATTAACATTGAGCACAGGACAAGATGTAATGGGTTTAAATTTACAGTAATGTAGGTTTTGGCTAAACGTTAGGAAAAACATTCTAACAGAACTGTCTAACACTGGAACAAGCTGGAAAAGAAGGTTGTGGACTCTTTCCTAGGAGAATCCGCAACTGTAGGTATAGGGCCATCCTACCCCTCAGGGTAGGGGTTTAGACTAAATGACCCTTGGTATACCTTTCAACTCTCCAGTTCTATGATTCTAAGCTATGGTTTGTGTAAACATGGCCTAGGTCACAGTAACTATGATTTTATTGTTTAATTTTTTAATAAAGACACAAAAAACCTTCAAGCTGGCAAGATTTATAGTATCTGAGTCCTCTTAACACAGGACAGCCTGAAAGAATTAATTCATAGAGACAAAAGGATAGCCATCGCAGAAAAGCTGAAATTGGCCTTTATAATAATGGTTCCATATAATACCTGCTCTACTCCTTATTTTCTAGTGGCGTCTATAAAGCATTATGCATCAGAATAATTGTCTGATTTTTAGCTTCATTCTCACAAGCTCCAGTCCCTTGCTACCAGACCAGAACTGATGATCCAGTTTGCATTGATTTCCCTCCCCCACCCTCCCTTAAGAAGTCCACAGTACAGCTGAGAGATATATTGCCAGACACTGAAGTGGTTCACACTTCTTTTTTTTATTTAAAAGTTTAATACATTTGGGTATTTAATTTCAAGCTTGACATTAAATTTAATATGTTCAATAATTCTTTAAAAAATGTTCTCAATGAAATAGTTTCACGCTGCTATTGAAACACAGCGTTCCAGCCTCTTTGACATGTTGCTACGCTTCTGCTTAGCTTGTGCATTAAAACTGTAATGGCCTATGTGACAGGGTCCAACACACTGTGATGCTCCCAGTGCTTAAAATTCAGAGTTCTTTTTTTGAGGGTGAAATTCTATTTGTAAACAAATGAGTGACTTGGATATTAATGAGGCACTGAGCATTATAGTGTGTTCCATCTGACACGGGTAATGAATGTGTTGTTAATGGGATGCTGACACCGCTCCTGTCCCCTTGCTTCTCAGAGGCCCTAAATGATCTTTTAAAATCACCTTGGGAATCTTAAATCCTCACTAAACACAACATTTATTTCTGGGTTTGCTTGTTGTTTCTCCCTCTCCCAGTTCTTCGGTATTACTGCATCAGATCAGGGCATCTGGAGTATGTGCTGGCTCTTTTGAGCCTGTAAGTAATAACCTGATGCTGTTTTTCATTAGAGAGAGAAGAAAAATCTATTTGATTTTCAAAAACTAAGCACAGAAGTAAAACCCAAGTGTTCATCGGGGGATCTAACTCCCAAAGATAATTTTTTTGTTTATAGGGGAGTATGTCAAAACTACAGTTCTCTCAGCCTAAATGTTGCTGGGTTGTTCCTGCTATGTCGGCTAAACGCCTTGTCCCACAACAGCCGTGGGACTGATGCGATGTGTGTTGCTCTGAAAAGAAGGTTGACTGCATGGCACCAGAACTGAACCTAGCTGCCAAGGCTTGATATATCCAGAGTCCTCTTTACTGTACAACACCTACATATTTAATAGGATTGTTGGAAACTGACACTGAAGTCAGTGAAGTGAGACCTCCCTTTTTACAGCTCTCCAGTCAGAAATTTAAATCAGGATGATGGACTGGGTCAAAAATGAATTTGTATATGTCGCTGAACTGTCAGCTGTCAGACCAAATTCCAGTGTTTCCATTAACTCTTTCAGTACTTGGAATTTGAAAATATTTCTTCTTTAGCCATCTCTCTATCTCTGGTCACTTGGAGTCTTTTCATATGTCTACCTGCCATTTACAGAACTCAGTATACCATCCTAAGGCCCTTTTCACATGGGCCGTGGTGGGTGGGTGGCACGTGGGGGTGCATTCCCACGGACCTCCACCCATCTCCAAGCACGGAGCATCGGGCATTGGTACCTGTTGCTCTGTGCGTGAATGATGGGTGGAGTGCGGGAGCGCCTATGCACCCCCACCCACCGCCCGCGGTGTTCCCACGGGTGCCACCCATCCCCACCGCACCTGCTGTGGCGTTTGCACTGGTGCCCCTCCCACCCACACGTGTGCAAGGTGGGGGGGATATGAAAAGGGCCTAAGAACACATTTTTTTAAAAACAATTTAAAATGACCAGCTTTTCCTTTTGTGTCTAAGGCTGAAACATGATCTTGCAGATCGTGAAAATCTCAAGAATGGGCCTCTCAACAAGATTTTCATGATAGAGAATCTTGCTCTAATCAGCCATTCTCACCACCATTCTCGTGAGAGTCTCAAAAAATTAAAAAACACTCTGCGTAAAGCATGTGCAGCCCTTTTCCAAGGTGTTTTGGGCCACATTGACACAATTTTAGAACAGGGCAGCTGGTTCTGGGCATGTGCAGACCAGCTGCCCACACTATCTTGGAAAAGGGCCGCGCATAGTCAGAACTGCCTCAACAGCTGTTTTGGGCATGCACTGAGCGTTTTTAAAAAAATATTTCAAGACTCTCGCAAGATTCTTGAACTGGCAACAACATTGTCTCAATCTCGTTGATGTTTCTCAATTCTCGCAATCTGGTTCTCAGCCCTACTTAAGGAGTGATTTTTCTTTTTTTAAAAAATGTTAAGAAGCTGGAATGAGGTATTGGAATGTCTGGAAGACAGTGAAATGCAGTCACTTAGAGATAAAATTTCTCAGTATTGCTTTACAGTTTTCCTGTTTAAATGACTTAGGTTTTTTGTTTTTTTTAAAATAAAGGTAGGATAGCATTTAGTGTTTCATTCCAGTCAACTGTAAAAAAGGTAGAATAACCAATGCAGTCTGCATCATATATCTTTTATTATTATTATTATTATTATTATTATTAATTTAATTTTATTTATTTATTTATTTATTTATTTATTTATTTGCCCCCTTTCCAGTTCCTGGGTCTGGCCCACGGGTCCAGTCTCTACCCTCAAGCACTGAAAGAGCAAGCATGATAACATGTACTTAAGGATAGGAGATGGATCCATGGCATAGATTCATGATCTAGACCAGAGGTGGCGAGTGGGCAAACTGTGGCTTGGGAGCTGCACGTGGCTCTTGGCCAGTTCGAGTTTGTGTTTCAGCTAGGGCTGATCCTGGACCCCATGCTGTCTTAATGGTCCTATGTCTTTCTTCATTGCACTCAAGCACTAGCCCCCTCAGCCAATCACAAAACAGGAGACATTTGTGTGCACATGCATGTATGTGTGTCTTGTGGCTCTTGACCATATGAAGATTTTGGTATGCTCTTGGGTTTGGGAACTTTGCCCTCCGCTGATCTGGACCCTTTCTTCCCTCCATCCCCTGAGCACGCCCCTTAAACTCCTTTGCCTCAACTCCTATCTTGTCTGCAAGCTTGTACTAATTTTCAAAGTGGCCCACAGGGGGGAAGAAGGTTCCCTCATCCCTGTTCTAGGACATGTGCATCCTCCTAACTGGATCTGCCATGGATTTAAGATTACAATATAACAATTTTGTGGTTTTTTTTAAAAGTGAGGAATTCCCCAGCTCTATCAACATCAGGCTTGAAAAAAGAGAATGGTGCTCCAATACTATAGGTCATGGTATAAAATCTGAATGGAAGGGAATAAGTGTGCTGCAAAACATTGTGGCTTGATGGAGCTGTAGCTTGCTGTGGCAGACTTCTACGGGGAACACCTGTTGTGACCTGTTGCTCAGTCCACAAGCCCATAGCAGTGGCTGAAGTTCTACTGAGACATGCTTCTAGAGGTGGTGCCTTATGGCAGACTTTGGAAATCTTCCTATTGCATGTATAAACAACTGCTTCTATTTCTTCTTCTCTCATTCTTTAGCTTCCCCTTTCCAAAATCTCTGCTACATATGCCTTATCCACTCTTTATCCCTGTGAATTATTTTATATATTGATTAAACGAGATGGGGCCATGCTAACTCATTTTCTTTTAGCATATTGTTCTGTCTGAGAAGTTGCAACCTTATGGGATAAAGCTGAAAAAGTCCCTGGTTAAGCACCTCCTGCACCTCTGAATTCTATTTTAGGCAATTTCTTAAGCTATACTCATCATTGTGATATTGGTGTGGCTTGAAGGCTTTTATTCCAATCCATTCTTAGGATCATTTTGACAACTATAAAATTGAATTTTGCGTTTCCATATTAGTCTTTCCTATCTTATTGTCCATGCCTCATTCCCTATCTCTTCTTCTAGTCTGATTTGTTGAAGTTAGCAAGTGAAGAAATAGGAGTCAAATGCACTACAGAATATACTTGAGTTGGTCTAGCCTGAGTTCAGCTTCCAGGTTTGTGTGTTGTGTTTGTACCAGTGATGCTGACTTGAACTTTGTTTTTCTGCAACACAGCCCTGCAGTCAGTAGCCATCTGTGGTGCTGCATCAAATCCTGGAAGAATAGGCTCCCATATGCAGATTTGGTCTGTTGCAAACAGACTGACAACACTGTGTATCGACATAGCACTGAACTTGGTCCAAAGGGAGGTGTATTTAGATAACTTAAGCTCAAGCCTCTGAAAAGAGAGGCAGGTTTTCAAGTTCAGGCTTGAGTGCCGCTTAAGTTTGAGCTAAGGAAATCTGTGTAAAGCTGAGTGTAAGCTCAGGCGAGCTGTCTTATGTAAAGGACTTCTAATGTGAAAGAATATTCCTTTCTTGAGCTTAAGCCCATTAGCATATACCTCTCATCTTCCCAATTTTTTGTAGGTCAGAATCTTCCATATCCATGTGATAGTTTCCTTCTGAAGGCCTAAGTGAGTGGGTTTACGGTAATGAGGGGATTAATTTTAAACCAGTGTCTTAAAGTCTCTACTAACGTGTGAATGAGGTTTTAAAAATACTAAGGAGGATACACTCAAAAGTGGTAAGAGGAATGTCTGCGTAGTCATCAACTTGGTTTCCATGCATAGATGACAGAGGTGATGTGAATTTCGTGGTTCACGTTGGCTAATGTTACATAAATGATTAGTGAATGGGAAAGACCACAATTCTATGTGCTATTATTAAGATGCATTAGATTGTCCTACCTGACCCTCAAGTGTATCCCAGTGCATCAGTCCATATTTGCTATTCCATGCAGGCATCTTCAGTATTTGAGACTCTTGATTATACAAACATTGGCTAGTGCATATAGAAACCAAATAATTGCACTGCTGCCAATGTTACATTTTAATTGGACTATTGTATAGCTTAGAGGACGAGCCACAAGGGAGCAGCCAATTACTCTGTATATCTGTCTGAAAGCCTTTCCATTATAGAATGCTGATTGAGATTATATAGCTCTATATTGTTCCATGTTATTGATTTTCACCCCCACCCTAGTCAATGTTCTCATTAATTGACAATTACCTTTTTCCCTGTGTTTGAGAAAATTGACATGAGCAACCTGAGGTGTTAAGTTTAATTTGAACGAGGTATCGCTGTGTCTTTTTAATCTTTAACAAGACCCATTAGGCTTCCTGCTTTTAATTTTACACAGGCCATAAAGGCATCACCACAGAGAGGCTATGACCCATTTGATATGAGAAGAGGCAGGTCTGTGCCAAAGTAATAGGAAATATCTGTGGTAGGGATTTTAGTCCATCTGTTCTGACAAAGAGGAGGAAATCAATGCTTTACCTATTACAGATGTTGCAGTAGTGTTTGGGGCCATTAGCTGGTCCCAGTTTATGTAGTTTGTAGCTTTAAGTTGCTTCATTAGTGTATGTTCTTGTCTCAGTTGCTGGGGAAAGTGAAATCTGGCTTTTGTGGGGGGGTGGGGTGGAATTTGACAATGAAGAGGGTATGAATTCAGTACTACCGAGAGCACAAAAAAGCCAATTCTTCCAAAAACAGGCATTTTATGTATAAGTAAGAAACCATTCCATCTCTTTGTGGATAAAACAATATTGCTGTACAACAAACACTCTCTACCGACTGCATGGCATCAAGAAATATGTACATTATGCATACAGATTTCACCATCAAAGGCTGGGTACAATCAGACAATCCTTTTCATCCTTGTTTATATTGAGCACATTCAAAAGTGTTTACATTGTCTGTCTAGGGCTGCAAACATGAACCACTGAAATTGATGGCAAAACTCCTATTGACTTTGCTGGGTGAGGATTGCATCGTAAGACAGGTGTTTAACAAGTGCAGAACCACTAGGTGCAGAAGTCGCATGTGTCATGTATGGCTGGTGATAATTCTTTCGCAGTCGGGTTTGCTGACTGACATAAACCCTTTCAACTCACCTAGCTTCTTCTCCCAGCCCACCAATGTTATCTCTTCCTTGTAGGGTTTTGGTTGAAGCAATTAGTTGTCTAGACACTGAGAAATACATTCTGAGTCTCCAGCCAGAACAGCAATGAAGATATAGAGCATGGTAACATCAAGATACTGAAGGTATTGCACTTAGTGCCTTTTTGCTAACTCTCTCAGTGGCCTTGGATATACACTGAACAGGAGAGGTGACCCTATACACCTTGCAAGAAAATTCCTCTCTGGGTGAAAGGGCAATTACTTACCACTGTCCTTTGAGTTCCATCAGAAAGATAGAAATGGAGCCACTTGAGGGCTCCAATCCACTCTGTGAAGGTTCCCAAATGTGTCAGCAAGTCAACAGAATATTTTATTATTATTTTTATTATTTTTATTTTAGTAGATTTCTTAGCTGCCCCCCTCCTATCACAGTAGCTTGGGGCAGCGTACAACAAAACTAAAACACACAAACTATGAGCTATGCCCCCCCCTCCCCATAAATACAACAAAACATAATAACAGCCAAAATATAAACAATAAACAGCCAGGTCTTGTACTGTCTTTGGAAAGAAGGGAGATCTGGGGCTAGGCAGACCTCTGTCAGGAGGGAATTCCACAGCCGCGGTGTGGCCACCGAGAATGCCCCCCCCCTCCCCGGGATACCCGGGGAGCTCTGAGGATAGCATCACCAGCCGAGCACAGGGGTTTGTCCAGGACCTGGGGGTGTGTGTGTGTGTGAGGCGATCCCGCAGATAAGTGGGGCCCAGGCCATTTAGGGCTTTGTAGGTCAATACCAACACCCTGCATTGGGCCCAGAAGACTATTGGCAGCCAGTGCAGAGAACAGAGCATTGATGTAATGTGCTCATGCTCACGGTGACCCCCCATAAGGAGGCGGGCTGCCGCATTCTGCACCAGCTACAATCTCCGGACCGTCACCAAAGGTAGCCCCACGTGGAGCATGTTGTAATAGTCCAGTCATATTCTGACTATAGCAGTATCAAAGTGTTTTGTTGTTTGCTCTATTTCCCTTTTTATAACCAATACAATAGAATGGACTATTTAGTTTATGGGTGTTGTCATTTTGTGTGGCTGAAGTGAGACTATTCTGTGCTGAACAAAGTGAAGCTACAATCTGGGGGACTAAGAGTGCTACTAGGCTGTTGGAGATTATTATGAATCATTTATATAGTGATTTCAGGGTGCAGAATACTTGACAATCTTTAACTAGTCCACCCTTGCAACGACCCTGCAGGTTGGGCCAACTTCTGTTGGCCAGAGTATTCATGTTTTCAGGCCATACATGGCCCTTCCTGAGACATGTAAAATGTTTGCATACTCTCACCAACAGAAGTTGCTCTAGTAAAAGGAACCATTAGAACTGGCTTTCTCTACTGTTTACATTTGGGACCAACATGGCAACCACAGGCTCTCTAGGCTGAGCCAGGGCATGAAATTTCAAATCGAACTTGGGGAGCAAAAAAAATAAAATTAAAAAATTCAGTCACCAGACTTTATCTTGATATTAAACTGTTCTTACCTCACTACACTCCTGAACTAGTCACCAGATTCAGTTTTCTGGGTGCCAGTGGCTCCCAGGCACCTGCAAATTTCGTGCCCTGGGCTGAGCAACCCACAATAGCTAAAATAATAATTTTAAAATTATTATTATTATTATTATTATTATTAATGAACTTGTCATTATCCCTGTAATCATTTCTTTGTATGCTGTGTATTACTCTTAGGCCCCAGTCCTGAAAATGCTTATGCACGTGTTGCAAAAACGTAACCTGCATGAAGGGAGGGTTCATGGGAGAGTGCCAGAGTCCATGGCAACAGGATGAGCATTCACAGGGATTAAATGCTGGCAAGTGGAGTGCATATGTAATTGTTCTCAAAAGCAGTGCTTTAGTGTCACACTGTCTGTGTCTTTTAGATTGTAACCTGTTTGAGGCAAGGAATGTCTTTTCATTTATGTCTGCAAAATACCTAAAGTGATCATCTTCTCAATTATTAATAATTATTTGTAGAGAGTAGAGGCCCCAGCTAAAATCAAGGCTCTGAAAAGTTGGTAGAAACCAGAAGAGGGTGAGAGAAAAGTAGTGTTATTATCCCCATTATGCAGAACTGAGGCACAGCGCAAATGTTCTTAATTCCTTTTCATTCCTAGGAATGCATTCACAGCTTTCTATAAGGATGGTTTCAAATGAAACTTCAACTGTAGGGGAAGCAGACATGGAGTACATCCCATGCCAGCCTCTTGTGGGGAAGGGATGTGCTTTGTGAAAAGGTCTTGCAATGCACGCAAACCTGAGCTGAGCTATCCCAACAGCAAAACCTCTTCACTCAGCACTAGAGCTGAAATGAGTAGGGAGTTTATTATTTGTGGGTATTACCTGCATTTTTGGGTAGCTCTTGTTCCAGAATCCATTCAATACCCACAATGTAAAAACAGGTACCTGCACACTGTTTTGGCTTTAAAATGACAAAAACTGTGTTTGTGTTGCTAAATGTTCACTTATTTTATAAACTGGTTGCTAGAAAGGGATATGGGCACACACACAGGGAGGAGTAGAACCCAGGATCCTTGACACAGCTGCCCCAATACAGAGCTACTGAACCATGCTTAAATGACCCTTTTAGGGCTCTAACCAACAACTCTTTATGTGACCTATATGCAGTGCTCTTCTCCATGACTGAATTAGCAATAGGGTATATCCACTGTATAAGTAGCTCTCATGATAGAACTTTGGAAAATATATTGGAAGGTCATGGGTTCAAGGCTGTTTTAGGTAAAGGAACAGTATGTAGGCATCAGAAAATTTATTGCACAGGAATGATGCCCTGTATTAGTGTTATTGCTTTACAAAACAAAAAAATAACGTGCATATGCAGGAAATCACACCTTTGTGTGAGCAATATGCCATGCTATTCTCCAAGACTGAATTACAAAAGGACAGCAGTGAGTTGCTCGGATAGCTATGGTGATAGAGCTTTGGAAAAGATACTGGAAGGTCATGAGTTCAAGGCTGTTTTAGGTAAAGGAACAGTATTTAGATTGTGGTAAGGTGAAGGTATGGTTTCTTACATATGAAAGTTCTATAAAACAATAGCAGTAACAATACTATAAAGCTTCCCCCCCCACCCACCCTGGTGTGACAGATTCTCTGATGTCTACATGATGTCTGTTGAGGATGGGGGTGGGGCATGCTGGGAAAAGGGTGGAGGAACAGCTTAATGCTGCCCCTTTCCTGAGATGGCCCTGGCCTTGCAGAGTGCTGTGATGTCATGGCACTCAATGTGGGGTAGGCCACCCTGTTACAGTTGGGCATGGGAGAGCTCAGCTGCATCAGGATCAGGCTTGGTTTGGTCCCAACAAAATCAGACTCGGAACGGGCTTAGGCCTGATTTTGGAGCCCATGCAGGGCTCTGTATCACACACTACCTGCTATGTTGCAAATATGCAAAAAAAAATGTATTGTAAGTACCAAAACCTTGTTTCATTGAAATCTATAAAGTCATTCCTATCAATGTCAGCAATTATATTTAAAACTTGACACAATACTCTAGACGCTGCAGGGAAAGCGTGGAATCAGGCTGGGGGTGAAAGTGGGAGGAAAGAGCTTCTTGAGAGACCTCTTCTACAATGTCTGAGTTAACTTTGACCTCCTTCTGTTGTCTTGATTTCAGCATAATTTCTTTTTTAAAAACACTTTCTAAACACTGCCATTGCCCCCAAAAGCAAAGAGCGGTGCAAAGTTCAAATGCTTTATACATTAATAATATCATTACTTTTCTTTCAAATTGGTGACTGGGAGCCATGCATTCTTGGTTTTAGAGTTGATCTGATTTATTTAAAGAAGTTCAATTGGATCTGCTCATCCATAATTCATGTTGGCAGCATGGCATTTAATAACAGCAAAATAAAAGATTTTTAACATTTTTTTAAACGTGCTTTGAAATATGCATTCTCTTGTGTACCCAGTGCATCAACATTACTAAATGTTCCCCACATTTAGCTTTTGTTCATTTTAACTCTTAAGGGTGTTTTTAAATGTGCTTGAAAATTGCAGGGGGTTGTAATCTGCCACGATAATTCCTCTCTGTGACGAAGAAGGCGGTGCTGGGGATCATGGGATTGAAACCTCACATCTGCATGGGAAACTCCTCCAAAAATCGCAACCTGGGCGTTTTTAGATGTGCGTGACAAGCAATTTGTGCATGTCTTGTGGGAGTTTTCAAATGTGCATTTGGAAACCCTCAATATCTAGGGTTTATGGATGTGCATGAACATGCGAACATTTCCGCGAAACTCATGGGAGAATAGTTTACGCATACAGGTAATTCACAGAGTTTATTGCCCTCCCACATGAGTAGCATCTTGTCTAAAAAAAATGCCCTAAGAACAAAAGCTAATTTATTGTTCCACTTCAGATTTCAGACTTTAATGTGTTTGATGGAACAGAAGATAATATTATTTCAGCCATAGTTGAAGTTTCTATAGTTCCTGAAAGAAGCAGTTTTAACAGGTAGTGTGCTAAATGCACTCCTAGGACACCATACTCCTAAAGGATCTATTGAAATGAATGGGGTTTACACCCACACTAAGCGCTAGCACCAAGACTGTCTGCATAAAGGATCATTCTACCGGTTTTCCTTCCCTTAATTTCGCTTCTCTCATCCCACTCAAAGATTGCTTTTCTTTGGCTTTTTTGCTTGGCACAGTAGCTGTGCTTTGTTCACCTAGTATGGTTGTCTCTGTGTACCTGTTGATGTGTTTTGATTCCTTATTTTTTCTAACATGATCTGTTTAGGAGCAGCCCTCTTTCTCGTGTACTTCATTTCATGGGAAGATCTTGAGAGTAGGAGCAGGAGGGTGGGTTTGCATCTTTTACATCCCTCAGAGTTGTTCCACTTTGTCACTGAGGTTTGTATGATAAAGTATAATAAACTTTAAACTCTGTGGGATTCTCACTGATGGCATTTAAACTCAGACAGGTCTGTCATTTTTAGTCATTGACACCGGCTGAATTGATGCGGGGCCTCAGGCCTTCCACTGCTGAATTTGTCTAGAGCATAAAGAATCTCATTATTGCAGAGTGCACTCAATGCTTAGTGTGTAGATGATATGATGACTACATTGATGGTTAACTCCTGCACCCTGTGAGTCAGTGTCATCAGTGCATTTAATGTCTAGATTTGTGCCAGTGTTCAGATTCATGTGCTTGAGTGATGGCAGATGATGATGACTCATGCCTTGTTTTCTGATGTCCTATCATTTTTTCTCTGGCTTCATGGATCTTTCATTGAAACTCAACGAGCAATTACTTTAAAAGAATGATGAGGCCTCGACACTTAGAAGAGTCAAGGTACTGGGAGAGAGGCTGGACACTCCCAAAGAATAAAACAAGATATATTTCCCTCCAGCCCTTTCCTGCTAAGCATTTGTGTTCATGTTATAATGTGTTAATCCTTGAACTAATGCTATGAAACCTCTGTGTTTTGAGTCCCAACAGATTAAGGGTCTTTGCCCACTCATCTTGTCCATTCATGGAAGTGTAGCTGGCAAAAAATAAGATTGAGAAACTAGAATTAGCTTGCTTTGTGGAATGCAACCAGCTATTCCCATCCTTCTCATGAGAATTTGATGGTGCAGGAGATGTTCGTCATTCAGTATTATCTGAATCTAGAAAATGGGTCTTTCAGATAAAAGGAATTGCTAGTCAGATATTCAACATTCAGTCCTTCTCCCCCCCCCCCCNCCCCCCTACAAAACAACCCAGAATGACTTTAATAAGATCATGTTGGTGACTTGAAGATAGGAAGTTCCCTGTGAAGTCGTCATTTTGGTGTCTGTGATATTGCAGCAGGAGCAGTTGTATAAGAAGAAAATTATAGGAATGCACAATTGAATACGTTTAGAGTTCAGCATGTTGCAGTAATATAACAATAATGATTCTTTGCACTTATACTGTGCCTTTTCATCCAAGGATAATGAAGGGTTTTTGAAATTGTTAGTTTTACAACACAGTTCTAAGGGGAGTAGTCTCAAGTGTGTAAACTGAGGCACAGAGATTTTAAATGACTTGTTTAACGATACACGTCAAATTAGTGGTAGAGTCAGGAGCAGTAGCAGAAAGAATGGAAGCAAAAGAAGACATTTGTAGGGGTGTGCATTTTGTTTTTGTTATGATAAAAATGAAAATTTTGTTTTTTGTTTTTGTTGTAATAACGAAAATGACAAATAATAACGGAAACAAAAATTAATTTTTGTTTTTGATACGATGGGGAAACACTTAAAAACCTATTTCCGGCTATACCTTTTTTGTTTCTTATTCAGCTCTGATGAAACTTGGGGAGATTTTACCCCCAGTGGACAACACTATGTGTGCCGAATTTCAAAAGGATTGGATAAAGGGGACCAATTTTAGAAGCAAATTAATGTTGTGGCTTTAAGAAAAGCTCCATACACATTCCTGGCTACACCTTTTTTTATCTTTCATTCAATTTGCATGAAACTTGGGAAGATTATGTCCCTCCACTAGTGTACCAATCCTGCCAAATTTCAGAAAGATTGGATAAAGTGTCCTGATGTTATAAGCTCTTAACTTGAAAACGCATTTCAGGTTGTAACATTTTTATATTCCATCCTGTTTACAAGTAATTTGGCAGAATTTTTCACACTCCTCCCCTGTCATCTCTGCCAAATTACAGGACAATTTGATAAAGGGACCCAATTTTATAATCAATTGAAGTTGTCCCCTTGAAGACCATTATTCAGATAAATAGCAGCACATGCAGTACCAGTCAGAATCAGGCACCTGACATGGCAGGGGGAGGGAGGCTGTAGGAGGGAGGATGGGGAGCAACTCGGCAGACTGACAGACACATTCACTGGCCAATTACTGCATGCTTCCAGTTTTACAGGACCAATCGTTGGTGGCTTCGAGGCAGGCATAGGGGGCGGCCCTCAGGTGGGCATAGAAGGGTCATAACTGGGACTTTGGGGATAGCATCCCAGCACTTGGGAGACATGGTTTACACATCCAGGCTGGCCAATTATCATCACAATCACACCCTGTAGCACTGTGACAGAAAACAGATGAGAATCTCTTTTGGCTCTTTCCTAAACAGATGCTTCCAATTTCCCAGTAACAAGTGAGGGAGAAAAGTTGGGATGGTCACAACACAGAATGAGGATATTTGGTTGACATTTCTGCTGGCCAATTGGCATCACAAACCGATCTTATACCACAGTGACACATAAGAGAATCCCTGGCATAGACTCATTCTCTACGTATGCTGTGCAGGCATATAAAATTGGAATCCTTTATCTGATCTTTCTGATATTTGGCAGAGATGATCCTGAAAATGTGAGAGAGAGCCCTGCCAAATTTCATTTACACTGGTTGGACTACAAAGATGTTACAGTCAGACATACATTTATGAGTTAATTGCTTATACCACCAGGACCCTTTATCCAATCCTTCTTAAAGTTGGCATAGGAGGGGTATAAACTTGCCAAGTTTCATCCACGTTGTATGGGAGGCAAAGACGTTACAGCCAGGAATGTATATGCAGATTTTTGCAAAATAGCATAATCCAACTGCTTATAAAATCGAATTCCTTTATCCAGTCTTTCTGGAATTTGGTACACTTAATGCCTTCCATTGGAGGTACAGTCCCCCCAAGTTTCATCCAGATATAATGAAAATAAAAAGGTTACAACTGAAAATATGTTTTCCATTGAAACCAATGGAAATAAAAAATGAAATAAAAAAATGAAATATTGATATTTATAAAAACAAAAATGAAAGATTTAAATAACGAAAACAAAAAACATGTGTCCCTGGTGCACACCTCTAGCATTTGATGTGATAGGTCTTAGTCTAGCCATGGAACTAACAACCACCTAGTAAGACATACAAAGCCCCATGCCCCCTTTTCCATCTCCACAATCACTGCTTTCTCTCTATGGTTGTCCTTGGTGCTCCCTCCCAGGAAGAGCAGAAAATTATTTGACTATAGGGAGAGTTTAACATTTTAATAGATTATGTTTGTTTTTTCGGGGCTCTCCCAGAATGTTGCAGGAAACTAAGTAAATGAGCTGGGGCCAAGTTCATAAAGAGCGTTTCCTTTTAAAGCAAGGGATTGAGTCTGGTGTGCCCCTTGTTAGAAGAAAGGTCCATGTACTCCCTATTGCTTATTAAGAGGTTTAACTAGCCTGCCTAATTGCAATGTACTCAAGGAATTTCTAGCTTATGAAAACTGTCCCTGTTTGTTTGTGTCAGTGCTTTAATACATTAACACCCAACTAAATGTGTGCCTGTGTGCTTGTATGGTTTAAATGCAGGAGGGAGACATGAACATGCCTTTTCTGCCAGATGTGGATTAATTTCTTCTGTGGCATCAGCTATGGTTGTGGGAAGATTTTAGACATTATCTATCTGATCATGCATACAAAGGGTTTCAGATAACCCCTCACACAAGAGAGAGCCACGCTTTGCCCCTTTGCATAGGGGCTATTATTATTATTAGTATTATTAGCAAGCATTTATATAGCGCCAGCAATGTACCTGGCACTTTACAAAGTAATGGAATAGACACAGACCCTGCCCTAGGGCTTACAATCTGAGAGATGGAGGCAGGGGGAACGAAGGAAGGGGAACAGCGGGAGAGACAAGGGGTGTAACATTCACAAATGCGAGGTCCCAGGTGCACGTATTTGACTTGGTTACACTGAGAATGATGGCTGACTGGTCCTTGTAGTGAGGATATGAGCACACAAACAGATTGTACTGGATGGAGGTTATTAACAGGAGTTAGGTGAGGGGAGCAAGGAATTGGGAGGGCAGAGCGAAAGAGATGGGTCTTTAGGAGGGATTTGAAGGTACTAAGGGAGAGGACAAGGCATATGTGGGCAGGGAGGGAGAAGGGACGAAGGCGGTTATGGGAGGCATGGGAGGATGAGAGAGGGGACAGAGGAGGAGTGGGGTTCACGGACTGGAGTACCGAGGGAAATTAGCACAGAGAGGTAGGGGGGGAGCAAGCTTGTGAAGAGCTTTGTAGGTGAAGACTAGGAGCTTGTGCAGGATTTGTTTAGGAAGGAGGAGCCAGTGAGGAGAGGAGATAGGAGAGACTAGAGAAGTTCTGGAGGTGATACCCTAGCAGCGGGGGAGGGGGAGGAAAGTCCCCTCTGTCCTGCTGCCAGGGAGCCACCTCCAGAACTCCCTGAGCAGTTGGAAGTTTGCAAAGCTGTGTGCGAGGAGAGAGAGTGGATCCAAGCTCTGTCCCCTTGTGCACAGCTCTGCAGAGGGGCTCAAGCAGTTTTGTAGGTGATGCCCTGGCAGAAGGGGGCTGACAAACTGGAGTGGGAGAGGGGCCATGGCCGGCTGGGTCAGGTGACGGGGTGGGTGGGGAGAGGAAGCTTACCCTGGATTTGTTTGGGGATCACTACTCCCGTTGGCTAGAGCCTCTGCAAGGGAAGCCCCAACCCCAGCTCCCTGCCCCACCACATGACAAACCACCCACCCTCCTGAACTCCCACCCTGCCTCCTGCCAGCCAAACCCTGCATCCCCCCTCAGCCCAGCAGCATGCAGCCCCCCCCCCCCCTGCTCTTGTAAATTTCAAAGAGCCAGAGCGGTACTGTTGGGAGAAGTGGCTGGAGCTCTCTGCAATTTACATGATCAGCAGTCTCACCATCCCACCTGGCTGAAAATGAAACCCTCCATCTTCCCACAGCCCTGCACAACCTGACTTTTTAAAATTTCAGGTCTAGGAGCTCTGCCATGTTCCTTCCTGCCTACTGACATGGGAGTTGCTCTGCTGGCCTCTGTGCATGCATTGCATAAGTTCAGCTTTCCCTTGTTTCCATAGCATAAAATGGGAATTGGAACTTTCAGTAACTTTAAAAGTACTGTGCAGTTTTAAAAATAAAATAAAAATAAACCCACAGCACCCCTTGGCCACAGTCATCAATTTTCTAAAACGTTTCCAGCTTCTCATGCATAACTAAAAAACGCCAAGGCTGATCAATTTGAGATGGTTGCAAACATGCAACCCCCCCCCCCCCCCCCCCCCCCCCCCCCCCCCCCCCCCCCGCTCCTCAGCCTCCAGTATTTCAACTGCTGTATCTCAGATTTTTTAAAGCTAATTTCTCTGAAATCTGGACAGCTTCAACATCTCACCCAAGCAATCTTCCTTGCAAAATTTCACAATAATAGCGTAAATCAACTTGCTTTTATAAGGAATAGAATACTCATGCTTTATAATGGAGAGTGCTACTCGCCTTAACTATCCAGGCAGTTCTGTACCTGGATAATACTGTAGATAAAATTATAGTGTCCTAAAGCTTTTTGGTAGGACATGAGCTGAGACACACCATCAGATTGCTTCCAGCTTTATGAAAACCTGGAAAAGAAGAATATTAGTGAGAGTAGAAAAAAGAAGGCGGGTAAAGATCTTTGTGTGTTTTTAATGGGATGCAACAGCTGTTGTCTGAGAGGCTCTGGAAATTCTGCAACAAATTTTGCAAAGATCATCATTCCATACAAGTCTGAAGCTACTAGACTTAAGTAAACAACAAACTATATCCAAGGATTAATTTTTGGAGAGGCTCTCGGGTCATTGTTTACTCTATAAAGCAATGCAGGGGATCTCTCTTGCCAGGGCCTTCCTTATCACAGGGCAGTCTAGAGTGACCATCCAAAAACCCATTCTTTTCTCTACTTCTGTGCCCCCCACAGTGGCCTACATTTTCACTAGGGCAAGGTGTGATGGTCCCCACTTCCTCCCGGTGGAGCCCCAACCATGACCATCTATAGAGCCCTGCAGAGGGTGCCCATGAGGGAGTGGGGCCATTGGGGAAAGGGAGGTGCCACCAGGGCCCACATATTTTATCTTAACCCTGGGCTCTGCAAATTCGAAGGCTGATCCTGCTCTTTGCAGTGTCAGTGCTTTTCATGAGAAATGTAAACCATTCCCACCTTCCATTTGGGTAGGAGTGGGAAATATAGGTTTATGAGAGTTGCTCCTGTGTTGAATGGATCAAGAAGCTTCAAGCTTTGTTTGATGAGCTGCGAAAAATTATTATTTTTTAAATCGAGATGAACCAAAATACTCACATTCTCTTCATATCTTTTTTTTTTAGCTTAACCTGCAGAAACCCATGGCCAAAGTTAGCTACTGTTGATCAGCCCAAATCCCTAGTTTGAAAACCACTTGCTGGATTTCTTTAAATGCCAGCTGGTTACAGTGACATGAGACATCTACTGTTTGTGTAAGCTATCATGGAAGTTCTTGTGTACAGACCTTTTCCATCAGGAACATTAGAAAAAGTCAAAATACTACAATTGCTTAACAGTTTCAAATCTTTATAATATGTGTGGCTGCCAAGAAAAAGCTGGACATCCAAGAAGTATGCTTCAGAGGCACAGTGCCAGTCTTCCTATTGAAATTTCTCCTCTGTTGTGCTCAAAAGCACATTTTGCCTCTCCCTATGTGATTGAATATATTGTATATGTTTCCAGCAGTCTAAAGGACTGTCTATTTATCTGCTATTAAAATCCTTTGTAAATCTATGTGCAAATTAGGTGAACCTCTCCTGCCCCTGGAAAGTTGCTAGTCTAGCCTTTGGTGTTGCTGAGACTGTGCAGCATTAGGGCATATGCATCTCTCTGGCTACTTGCTAACTTCCAAAGATTGGGTTCTGAGCTTTAGTCAAAGTTAGCAGGGTTGCATAACAGCATATTGCTGACCTTGAATTATATGAGGAAGATAACTCCTTGGCTGCAGTCTTGCACATACTGATTAGAATCTGCTTGAAAACAATAGCGTAAAATCACTTCTACTCAAGGGAAGCATAGTTTACCCTTGGTTTTCTTGAAAACGCAAGAAGTCAAGAGATCGAATAGTTGCACTGGATATGTGATCCTAACCAGCCTGAATACCAAAGGAGCATGCCACTTTTGCTCTACAATTGTTGTTTGTGCAAGGGACGTAAGAGATGCCCGAGCAAGTAAAGTATGTCCCAAACCCACATGCACACAGAGCTAGTCACAGAAATCTATGCCCTTTGTTTAGAATGGAGAATTATTTTCCAGTTTGGAATGTAGCCTGTTGGTGAGATCAGCTCCTTAATTTGACTTGCCTCGAGTTATTATTTTATCCTTCTGGGGCATCAATCTTTCCATTAATTGATTTGAAAAATTAAAAGCAATTAGAAAGTTTTAATAAAGATGGAACATCAGATAAACTTGTTAGGCATTAACAGTATTATCAAGAGACAGCACTTCCTATTGGGAATTAGCAGAGGGGTGGGAAAGGAGGATTCAGACTCTCTTCCTTAAATTATCACTATGCAGAGTAATGAAGCAGAAACTTACACAGCCATGAACTAATTTGCTACGGCTCCTCATGAGGTCTGTAATCCAGCTGGAGAGAGGCAGACAGCAGCAACAATATTTAAATTAAAGAGAAATTTTTAGAAATGCCTTCAGATTGATTATCCATTCCTTACTTAAAATTTGGATTTTTGTTTTTTTTGGTTATCTTTGTTGGAAAGTCATTAGGCTTTAAATCACTTGCATCTGATATACATATATAATTTTCAGTGGTTACCTCCGTTTTATTATTTTTTTAACATCTTGATCACAGAAGAGAAGAAAGTGACTAAATATCAACAAGCGATGCTGCTCATACACTCTAGCAACCCGTTACCAGCTGCACTGGCTGGATGCTGTACTTCAGATCTATGTAAATGAGAAATATGTTTATCACAAGGGTGCTGAGCTGTGCTTCCTCCTTGATTCCTTAATTTTTAATGCATAATGATTCTGTTGAAAGCACTCCTCTTCCCATTTTTCTTTAGGCTCTGCAGCGTTCATTAATAAGAAGGACACGGATCTGAGGTGCAATGCGCTTCTGTTGTATTAAATATATGTATTTTTAAACTGCATTAAAATAATACCGGCTGGCAAGGTATGTTCGCCTTTAATTTTACTCATAGAACTGCCACTTACTCCTGAATCTGCCTGATTGCATCATAGGTCATGCAAGATCAAACACCACTGGGAAATCCCTATGCTGTCTCCATCCTTATATTGAAGTAGGCAAATTAACTGTGGTACTTTGGACCACCAGAGATTGTTTTAAAATCAGAATGGATGCTTTGCCTCTGATATTCTTGCCTTTAGGACTTCCAAACTAGGGCATCAATGTTATATTAAAGTATTTAGTATTTTATGCCATTTGAGGTCTTTTGACTTTCTTTAACAGTATACATCAGGGGTGGAGAACCTCAGGCCCAGGGGCCAAATGCAGTCCACTGCTTATTTTTGTTTGGCTGCTTTGCATTTCCTATGCTCAGACACTGAAAGAGTGAACTCGGCAAAGGGAGCAGATATGAGGACATATACACAAGGATAATGGAAGGATCCCTAGCAGAAATTTATTATATGGACCCTTCTCTTCCTTCCCCCATCCTGAGCATACCTCTGCCCCCAATTTCTATGTGGCCCTCGAAGCTTCTACTAATTTTGAAGTGGCCCCTAGGAGGAAAAAGTTTCCCCACCTCTGGTGTACATGCTGCTCCTTTCAAGTGACTAGCAAACTGTACAGTACAATCTGCAACTGTAGAGGGTGTTAACAGACAACAGACTAGTTTGCTGGAGTTTGGGATTGCTCTATGGAACCTGCGTACAGCCGCCACACATGGGTTCCACGTGACGAACCAGACAGCTCCGCCCCCACCCTCCACCACCAAGACACGATTGCTCCCTGCACCTCTCTAGGCACTCTGACTGGGACTCTTGAGGTCCTGGCAGATCTGCATGCACACGGAGGCTGCACGCACCCGAACAGACAGGAGGTGGTCATGTGGGTGTACATTCACCTGCATCAGCCAGCATTCACCCGTATGGTGGGCTCCAAATTCGCCCAGATGTCTCCGTGAGTGGAGCTATGAGGCTTTGGCGAATATCTGGCAGCCACCTAATGGATGAGCGGGTTGCCACCTATCCAGTGGGGGCTAATCTGGGTTACTGTCTCATCTGTTTTCACCCTTAATGCTGATCCTGATCCTTAGTGCTAGAGCAAGTTTCTTTCACTTCAGTAGGATTGATGTAGTGTTGACACGAGACAATTTGAGAATCGTGCTGAAAGTGTAACAAATATTTGTATGGACCGCCCATGAGACAACTACTGTATGCACAGGTTCTAGGACATAAGGGCAGCATAATGTCAGAATGCTCCTTGTCTCCAACCAGCAGGCAGTCTGCTTCCTTAGCCTAGCACCAGCCCTCTGTGCAGTACTGCCCTTCCTGAGCAGACCAATGAGGTGACTAAATGGATAACCTTCCCTTTAGAAGCAACAGACACAACTTGAGAGAAATTCACCCCACCCCCTCAAACATTAGCCAGCCAGACTTCCTGGTACCTGGGAGCCCACTCATACGTATACTATGAAATGATCTTAGAGTGGGGTTCTGTATATTACACAAGGTTATATCAACTAGGATTACTAGAATTCCCATGAGATCTTTTGGAAAGAGTGGTCAAGTTGAATTTTGATGTCCTCTCCAAATAGACATGGAGAGGCAGGGAGAGGTTTGATTTATTTCCAACTGTAGCAAGGACCCTCATGGCCTTGCCATTTATGCTGGCAGCAGAGAGTACCAGCATCCCATTTGCTAGCTCACTGTGCTCCCCACACAGACTATAATTCTACCCTGCCAGAGACAGTTTTTGAAAGAATTTAGCCACATACCAATTCTGTGTAAAAATGCAATCAACATGGCACAGAATTTACAGCTGTAAATTATCACTTACAAGAGGGTTGGGGGAACCCCTGGCCTGTGGGCCAAATCCAGCCCACAGCAGTTTTTCGTTTGGCCCCTTTCTAGCTCCTAGATTTGGGCTTTGGATCCTGTCAGGCCCTGGCCTTGAACCTCCACTTTCCATGGTTCTAGAGAAGTGGCCAGCCTGTCAGCACCACCATCTCAGCCTTCTTCCAATTCGGCCACTCCTCCCTGCCTTGTCCTGACCCCACCCCACCCCATCTCCTGTCTGTCTTGCCCATGCCCCGCCTCCTAGCTTCCTGGTTGGCTGCCAGCAGGCATAAAAGGCATGCTGGTAGCAACAGGAAGCTGGGCGGAACAACACTCTCTCACTTCTTGTCCTTGCCCTGCACACTCTTGTCTCTTCCTTGGCTTCGCCTTGTTTCTGTCTCACACACTCCTGTTCCCTGTCTTGGGCCTACTTTCTGTCTTGTTCCACCATGCTTCCTTGTCATCCTGGTCCCCTGGCTGGTCTAGTCTTTGTCCTTGTTCCCCTCTAGTTGTGCCTTGTCTCCCTTGTCTCTTGATCCCTTGTTCCCCTCCTGGTTTGGTCTTGTTCCCTTGCCCTTTCCCCGCCTTATTTCTTGTTCTTGCCCTCAGCCTTGCCTTCTGTTGTGCCTCCCAGCTCTGACGCTGAACCCTGTCACCTCAAACCTCACGTCCTGGACCCTCCTCACTCAGTGACCCCTACAAATCCAAACGCTACCCTCAAACACTGAAAGAGGGAACTCAGGGGAAGGGAGCAGAGAAGAGGGATAGGGTATGTATCCATGACATAAATTCATGATCCAGACCCTTTGCTTCCTTTCCTCATTGTGAGCATGCCTTGTAAGCACTCCTGCCTCAGATTCCTATCTGGCACGTAGAGTTCGTACTAATTTTCAGAATGGTCTACAGAGAGGAAAGGTTCCCTGCCTTGATGTAGAATTTTGTTGTCCTGCAGTAAGACTGTTCCTCTTATGTGTGAGTGACTCTCACTGAAAGGCCAGATCTGGGATTAGGTGTAGGTCTGAAATCACCAGTCAAGTGTGATACTTTGTTCCAATGTTTTTTGAAAGTGTCAGAAAGTATTGGAAAGTATCAGAAAGTGCAGTAGGAGGTTAAGTACAAGTTCTCCTTCGAGTGCCTCTGTGATTCTCACCTATGGGAATCGCGTGACCATGTGTCCTGGCTCAGAAGTGCTTGCCTCTTTAAGAGCAGTACAGATCTACCAGATGGTAAAAGTTCTGAAAGATTCTTCCTCACTCCCTCCTTGACTTCCCCTCCCTTGGGGAGAATGGGGAGTATATACGGAGGGGACAGAGCCTGTCCCTCAGTTCCTTTTACCATGCTGGCGGAAGGAAAGCTTGCTTCTTCTCTTTGAGAAACAGCAGTACTTCACTTTAGCTAGTTAGTCTGTACATAGTTTTGTATTATATTTAGTGTTAGTTATGAAGTTTTGTTTTTTTACTTCAGTTGTACATAGTTTTAAAAAAAGAGAGAGAGAGAGAGAGACGCAAGTTTTACCTCAGGCCCATTAGGGCCCTGTGCATGGTGGCACTGCCTGCCAAAAGAGCAGGATTCAAGTGTTGCTCCTCCTGCGCTTCACCTATTCCTCTCTCCCTAGCAGCACAATTGCTGTCTACTCTGCCTGGGTGAGATTCATAACACCAAAGCCTGCTCCGCCTGTCAGGCCCTCTGTGCACAGACTTTGAACAAGCACAGGAGGGGGCTCAACAAGCTCCTGATGGAGAAGGCCCTTCTACTGGAAGGTAACTCGCCTCCATACAAAAGCATGGGGAAACCCCAGGACCCCACAAAACCTGTGAAGCAGCAGAGAGCCCCACAGTCTGAGCCTGTGCAGGGCACATCCATTCAGGCTCAGCTCGCACAGGGCATATCCAACTTGGCTCAGCCCACTCAGAGCAATACTTTACAGCTGCAGCCCTCACAGGCGCTTTAAACCAAAGAGACTTGGGCCTTTTCACCCAGTCCGTACCGCTGCTGGACCTCGTGCAGACTCCTAGGAAGCTGCATTTCCTCTCAGAGCTGATTGAAAGGGAGCAGGCACCAGGGGACAATGGCCTCAATGACTTCCAACACACCTTAAACAAGGAGCAGCTGAGCCCCAGTCATGCACCCGAAGTTACAGCTCACACTCTTCTTCCCTGGCCCCAGAGCCTGAGAAAGAGGCCATTCAAATCTATTTAATTTAATTTATTTATTTATTTATCAACGGTATCAAACGCCACCGACAGATCTAATAGAATCAGCAGGGCCGAATGGCCCTGGTCTAATTCTCGGCGAAGATCATCAACCATCGCCATAAGCGCAGTCTCGGTGCCATATCCCAGGCAAAACCCTAACTGCGAGGGATCAAGAAAACCAACACGATCCTGATGTTCCTGCAACTGTCAGGCCACCACCCGCTCAATAACTTTCCCTAAAAAGGGAAGGTTAGAGACCAGCCGATAACTGGCAAGGGAGTCAACGTCAAGCAATGATTTCTTGAGCAGGGGGTCTTTAAGGCAGCTCGGCACCCAGCCCTTGCAAAGGGAGGTATTAACCACCGCTGCCAGCAACAGCCCCATCGTCTCCCGGCAGGCCTTAACCAGCCAGGATGGACAAGGGTTCAGTTCACAACAGGTGGCCTTGACAGCCCCAAGAACATCCTCCGCATCAGCAGGGGTCATCAGCTGAAACTGATCCCACAAACAAGGACAAGACGGTTTGTGGGAAACTGATCCCACAAACCTCCAATTGCCCTACTGCAGAAAATGCAGCTTCAAAACCATGGTGAATCCGAGCAATTTTATCCGCAACATAATCCACAAACAATTCACAGCGGGCACTAGCTGACACCACTTCAAGGTGGAGGGAGGCCGGACTGACCAGCCCCCACACCACCCGAAACAGCTTCGCTGGATGGGATTTAGTGGATGCTATAAGGGCAGCAAAGAACTCTTTCTTTGCTGTTCGCATAGCAATGGCATAGGCTCGTAAACTTGGTCTGTGCTGCAACCTGTTGGCTTCAGCACATGAACTATGCCACCGTTGCTCCAACTGCCTTCCCTCCTGCTTCAGCACCCGTAGCCCCTCCGAAAACCAGGAAGGCCTGCAGTGCTGCTGCCTGGGAAGCAGACACCTCGGAGCTATCCGATCAGTGGCCTCCGTCAGCAAGACATTCCACAGGTCGACGAGGCCATCGATGGGACAGCTGTCAAGGTCAGAGGGTATATCCCCCAAAGCCTCTCGGAATCACTTCGGTTCCATCTGTCTACGGGGGTGGACCATTCAAATAGGTTCCACGCCCTTCTGGGGGCAAACGTGTGCAGGAGGTAATGGTCTGTCCATGACAAGGACACAGCTGATATCTTCCCCATCAACGGACACCCCACCCTCCACCCCCACCTCAAGGCCGGTGCAAAACACAAGGTCTAAGGTATGTTCCTTGTGGTGTGTCGGGCTGATGACCCTCTGGGACAGGCCCATGGTTACCAACTTGTAGGGTGGAATAAAAATATTACAACAGAAGTAGTAAAACCAAGATATGTATTCTTTTGGTCACAGCATAATAAAGAGCTTAAAAATATTCTACAGGTATATTATCATTCAATCTACAGTCTAATTATTTTTAATTTTTTTACTGGGTACATATTTGCTATATACACACACAATCTACTATTCTCCTCCAAAGTCATCAAATCATCTTAAGTGTTGCACATGAACATATTTCTAACCAGATGACCTGGTCTTCATCAGCAACACAAATGAAAATACATGATAATAAGTGAGCCTTTCAATGTGATGAGTCTATGAAGGACAGATAGATCTGTAAAATACAAAAACATGAATAAATTTCTTTTAAAAAGTCTATCTCAAATACTTTGTCCAAAGATTACTCCCAATATCTACCCTACTTATTATAGCAGTACACTGATTAATAAACAATTCACATATATCTGAAAGAGACCAATTTAAAAAAAAAAAAATTACAAGAAAAGTTGTGGGTCTTACCGCACAGCATTTTAGGCCGCATAAATATGAAGTAAACCCAAATTTGGTAACACAAACTTACCAGAATACACAGGCTCACCAAAGTTATGCTTTCAAAGTTAGAGTGTATACATCTCAGCAAAAGGACCCAGCAGTATTCCCAGTCATGTCTCCTACCCAGCTTTTATATTTTAACCCCCCTCCCAGGTGTGGCCTATAACACTTCTTGATTAATTGAATCCGTACTTCTAATTGTTAACAGTGGGTCCATTGTTCCTTCAGTGCCTATGCAAAAGCTCATGAAGTATAGTCTTCCATCTCTCACCCATTCCAGGTGTCAATCCATTCAACTAG
Organism: Sphenodon punctatus; assembly: GCA_003113815.1. Classification (NCBI taxonomy): domain Eukaryota; kingdom Metazoa; phylum Chordata; class Lepidosauria; order Sphenodontia; family Sphenodontidae; genus Sphenodon; species Sphenodon punctatus. The sequence goes on from QEPC01009299.1 coordinate 661,634, forward strand.
AGTGGCTGGATCCTCCAAAAAGAGGTGGAACCGTTAGTACAACATTTTGTAGAATTTAACCATTCACCTGATGATATCAAGTTTTGTTGCATTGAGTATCATACTTCAGAACAGGAACTGTTGAAGCTATAGGCAAGGTGGATCTTGAAACTCAAGACTTTGATTCCCTGTGGTCTAAATGATTACATTGATTGGTCAAAGATTATATTATAATTGCCTGTGGAGCTTTTCATGTGTCTTTTAGCAGTGGGAATTGTTTATTAATTTTGGTTAATGTAGGTGGGATATAATTTGGAATTGAGAAGTATGGGGTAGTGATGTTGGGTTATATGTTGTAAAGTTCTTTTTCCCATGTAAATGTGTCTATTTGGTCTGGAGAGAGATCTCTCCTGATGATGAATCATAGGAATGAAATTATTTAATTTGAAAGATGCTTCTAGAAGAAAAATGATTTATAGACCTTGGTGGATTCAGCCATTTCAGTTGAATGGATCGATACCTGGAGTGGAGTCCTTCTTGCCAGTTAAATGTGCCCATCTGGTGTGGAGAGACCTCCCCTGATGAATAACTTTAGGAATGAAAGTGCCTTATTCTGAAATATGCCTCTAGACAAAAAATGACTTTGGAGGATCCAGCCACTCTAGTTGAATGGATTTAAGCTCTTTACTATGGTGTGACCAAAAGAAATACATATCTTGGTTTTAGTACTTCTGTTGTAATATTTTTATTCCACCCTATAAGTTGGTAACCTAATCTGGGGTTGGTATATACAGTCCTTAGAGTGACACAGGCCAATGGTTGCCACGGCAGCCATGAACTCACGCTCTGCATCCTCAAGATCGGTGCCAATGTGGATGTTGAAGTCCCCCAAGACTATAATCTTCAGGAATCGCAATACCACTCCCGACACCAGATCCACTAGAGCATGCAGGGAGGCCGCCGTACAGGTGGGCGCACGGTATACAAGCAGGACTCCCAAACTGTCCCCTGCCACATCAAATACCAGATGGAGACCCTCAACCCCCTTATGGATTGCACCGGATACCTCCGAACAGCCCCAACCCTCCCTAAAAATCATGGCTACACCACCCTCCTCCCCCCTGTCCCTCTGACATCAATGCTGCACGGAATACCCGGCTGGAACAAGGTCAGCCAAAATAGGCCCCAACTCCATGTCCAGCCAGGTTTCCATGATGCACACAAGGTCGGCTGCATGGTCCAGGATCAATTCCTGGACCGTTGTTACTTTATTTGCTACCGACCTCTCATTCACCAGCATCAGCACTTGGTCAGGGGCCCTCTTAGGCATATCACTCCTCCCTCCTCATCTGAGAGTTTGTCGGAGTGGAGAGCATTTCCCTCAGCACCGCAGTTCATGGCTGCAGCACTATCACGCCCCCTGGTGGACACAACGTTTACAGTGCAACCTGTAGTACAAGCTCAAGCTCCTCCACGCCATCTGCTGGAGACAGAAATTGCAGGCCTCACAATAAACAGCTGAAAAAGGTCCAGCGCACGGAGTCCCCAGTGTGGGAAGTCTCCACGGCACCAGCCCATCCTTTTTATGCTCCATTGGCCGAGCACCCAGCTGAACGCCATCCTTGACTACCCCCTACTTGGCCACTGCAAGACTATAACTCCTCCTACCCACCACCATATGGTGCTTCTTTCAATCCTCCACCATATCCTCCGGGATGGAGATGCCCGCCACCTTGCAAGTGAGAGAGGACCCACGAGCTCAACCCTATGGCATGGGGCCCTCATACCCATACCCCCCCATGGGAACAAGAGGAGCGACCAGACATTTATTTTTCCCACTATGAGGAGGACACTTCGTCATCTGCAGCATCTTTTTCTCCACAACAAAACAGACAACTAGGCATAAACAGCGCCAAAAGCGTCAGGCCTCCTGTTCAGCATCATCTATCTCCAAAGGCGTTTCCTCCATAGGCACAAGTAGTAATCTGCCTTTGCAGCAACCATCTACTGACCCACACAGCCTGGAGCTCCAGATGCCAGTACATCTCATTCACAAGCTCCCAGTACTTCACAGCAGTCATTCATACAAAGCCTGCTTCAGCAACATGACCTTGTGGCACCCCAGCCAGCAGAGCATCCCCATGATGTTTTATCTGATGTAATCCCTCCCAACCAGGATGACTGCACCTTACCGCCACCTTCAGATACCATCTCTGACTCTTCTTCCACTACATCAACTTAAAGATGTTAAAAAATGTCAGGCCATGATGAGAAACCTCACTATGGCGTTACCCAAGATACCAGCCACAGTTTTAAAGAAAACACCCTCTGGCCCAGAATTTGGGATCCTCGCTGGAGAAGATGCAGGCCACATCAAGTTACCAATTTTCGAAGAGCTTCTTGAGTCCACCAAGGTGGCTTGGGCAAATCCTTCATCAGCTCCACCTATAAGCAAAGTGGCAGATCCTTTCTGCCCAATATCCCACACCACGGATATGTTTACCCACCATCCCTCTCCGAACTCCATGGTAGTAGTGACTGCAACATAAAAACCAATAGCAGGAACAGTAAAGACTATCCCTTCAGACAAAGAAGGCCATCGTTTGAATACTATAGGAAGAAAATCTTTCTCTTCCGGTACACTAACCCTGAGGGCCTCAAACTACTCAGCCGCATGGCGGCCTATCAACATACCTTGTGGAAAAGAGTGACAGAGACAAAAACTGCAACTGAGATGAAAGTGCTACAGCTAGAGGGCATGCCGCTGGCAGAATTTCAGCTCACCACATCAATGCACATTGCAGATAGCTCAATCAGGGGAATAACTGCTGCTGTGATGACACGGCGTCACGCCTGGCTTAGATCAACAGCCCTAACACCTGAAAACAAAGCTCGCCTGGAGGACCTTCCTTTCGATGGTGAAGGTTTATTCTCCAACAAAACTGATGAGACCCTGCAAATAACTGAGACTGTTCAAATGGCAAGGGCACAAGGAGTGGTCAGACAGTCTTCTCGGAAACCCTACAGACCTTCCTGGTCTGTAACCTCCTACAGGCAGCATAGGCCTTCATTCCACTCCAGAAGGTTTGTACCTACACAGCATCAACTGGCACAGTATATTTATATACTGAGAGAGATGCCAGGAAACAAAGCTGGAAACTGTTGCAAAATGTCGGAAATGTTGTTATATCAGAAACTGTTGCAAATGTTGGGAAATTGTCGCAAACTGATGGCAAATGCCTTCAGATCAACGCCAAGAATGCTGAAACATCGACAGTAAACAGTGAAACGACAAACAATGCTTCCACTTTAGCCCTAATTAGGTGTCATTTTGATCTTGTCTCTCTGGTATCTGCTCCAGAATATTCTTTTGCCAACTTCACCATTGCATGTTTTACCTGAACAACAGAAGCCACATAGATGCATACTGTATCAGAATGATTTCCAGTATGTTAAAACGCACTGGTATCAATTTTGATTGGCATTAGTTTAAGATAACATGTGCCTCGGGATCATATATGCTTTAGTTGCCTCCGGCTATGTATATAGAGACTGCGCATATCTGTGAATCATAAAGCAGTGTGGTTTCCTTGCTGTTCTCAAATGTAAGAGAAGAAGACGAAAGTAGTTAAGATGATAACTTTTATTGAACCAACATCTGTTGATGAGATTATACTACCACAGATATATAACCTAGTCTGGATTTGCTCCATCTATAATCCTGATTTTTGACTGAGGAAGGGCCCTATGTGGACCAAGAGCTTTCATGTTCTCACCAATAGAAGTTGGTGTAATAAAAGGTATCACCTGAACTACTTTGTCTCTGTCTAGTGCATCATGGAATTCAGTCAGTAATATGCCTCTAGTTGTGAACATTCCAATTCTTCCCATTTGGGTTTTTATGCTCTTATTTCACTGGTTTCACTATCAGGTTTTTTTTTTAGGGGGGGGATGCTTACAGCACCTCTACATTTCAGTCACTGTGGCATCAGTTTATGTACAGGAGATAAGTATACCATGATTACAAAGGATTGTAGGAGATAAGCAGAAAAGAGTCAAGAACCATTGGTCCCCTGGATAGACAACTATGTACAGATAGGCATCAGGACATTCTAGTTGATAATTACAAGAAAGAACTGCATATGATTTATTCTAACAGTGATTTTTTTTGTTTATTTGGGCATGCTGTGTTTGTTTTGAAGCACAAGAATAAGTTTTTGAAGAAGAAACTAGCACCGTTCCGAATACTAACAAAAATATATTCTTGAGTATTTTTGAGTTTCCAAGGACTGGTCCCAAGTGTTTGGGCTGATCCTCGGAGAATACTTGGGATTCGGAGAGGGGCAGAGAACAGCATGGCCACAGAATAGGGCAGTGCAGGCCAGAAAAGGGGAGGTCATGAAATAGAGCAGTGGGGGCAAGGAAAGGGGTGCAGGGAAGAAGGGGCAGAGGCCAGGGAAAGGTTGGTGCCACTCACCTAAAAGCCATGCAGTAGCTGGGCGCGCCATATGGGCTCTGCCTCCCTATGTTTCAAATGAGGTTTCTCCAAGCATGCTCAGTCTAAAGTTCTCTGGGAGTATTTTGGAAAATGTAGTCCAGTTTGCTCCCAGACAGCATTAGAACCAACTTTTCTAATTTCCCAGCATGCTCCCAGAGATCTTTAGACAGAGCATACTCAAAGAAACCTCATTCAAAACACAGGGAGGCAGAGTTCACAGCGCCATGCCCAACTCCCATGGTTTTAAGGTGAGTTTGCTACACCCCCCCCTTCCCTGCCCCCTGCTGGCCCTTTTCTTTGCCCCCCTTCCCTGCCCCTCGCTGCCCTGTTAACTGCTCCCTCTGCCCCTCTCCCTGCCCTTAGTCGAGGATTTTACCAAGTCCCGAGTGGTGGGCCTGTTCTTTGGCTACTCAGTAAAACTGAGTCGAGTACCATTTTACTCAGTAAAAAATGAGTAAAACAGAGTACTGAGCTTCAGCCCTGGAAGAAACACACAATTTAAATAACGCTCCCCTCCCTCTGCCTTGAAATCTTTCTGCTCTGAGAACTCTTCTGTGTGTGTACTTGTGTGTTACGTGCATTGACTTTGATATTTTTTTTAAATACAAGAGAAATGGAGTGGGAGAGAAGAGGAGCTTTGTTCAGGTTTTATTTTATTTATTCATTTATTTATTTTTAAGAAGGAAAGTGATATCCTAAGTAAACAAAAATGTTGAATATGCACAAAAAATAAAGGGTAATGACCCTTAGACAAGGCAAAAGGAAATGATCCTTTTCATTGTATACAACCATAATATGTGCGGATGGGAAAAGGGAATAAAGAAAGGCGCTTTGCTCTCTAATAAACTAGAAATCTAGAATAATGATTCTGTAAAGTTAGGATGATTAACTAGCTAGATGCTATGCTAGGTGCTGATGCAGTTCCAAAAGTGAATCCGCAGGACTTCAAGTCTGTAGATATTGCCCCCGTTTGAGCTGTCTGCTAAATGAAATTTCCTCTGTGAGGCCTGTGTTTGATGGCACTTTCAATCATTCCCAGTAACAAGGAGAGGATTCATCTTGCCAGTATCCGTTAGATGTTAACTTACAGTTTTGATTTCAAGATAGAAAAACAATAAGACATTGCAATCAGGAGAGCATTCTTAGGCCACTGATGTGCGCCTCAGGTGTGTTACAAGCCACATCTTCACCTGTAAGGAGATCTTCCCAGAGGCCCAGGTGTGTCTGGGAGGCCAGCCTGGCTGAAGGACAATGCAGCAATAGTTTTCTTTGAAGTGCTTCTTGGATAACATTGGCTAACACATATAAACTGCTGTATAAACATCTCCATGTAGCCATGCTACAAAGTCTCCCATGCCACCATGTTTTAGACTGCCTAACGTTTTTAAAAGGACTGAAAAATCTGCATTGGTGGCTGTTTAGGGCTCTGATTTCAGTTTTGTAAATGAAAATAAAATGTTATTTAGCAGTCCTGCCTGTTGCCTGTGAAAAGATATGACGCTAACTCCACTTTAACACTGCTTTAACATTTCATGTTGCAGGGCTGTATTGGTGCCCTAGGCAGCCCTGCAACATGCATAAGAAACATTAAAGCGGTGTTAAAGCGAAGTTAGCATCATGTCTGTTTTCACCCACTGCCAGGGTTGCTCAGCCTGGGTGCACACATGTTGCACAAATGGTTTCACGCGGCACCGTGGAAGCTGTCACAGGCTCCACTCTGTCAGCTTCCCTCCACCTAGGAGATGATGTGTGAATTTGCTGCGAGGGTATCTGTTGTAACTGGATATCCGGTAAACTGTAGTATTGCTAGCACTGCAGCTAAAACCTTTTAGTATTTACCTAACAATTCAGAAGGGAGGGGGCGGAAAGGACCCCTGCTGCTTCTCCACATATTTTCCCCTACATCTATTGTTTACAAGTTGTGTGCAGTAATAACTTTGACCTCCTTGACACCTTTCGTATGAGTGTATCTAAGTACTTTCCGAGCATTGATGAATTAAGCCTGACAGCTCACTAGGAGGGTAGGATTTAAAAAGAGGCCTGTAATGACCCACCTGTGTTTTAATGGAGATTTTTTTAACAAGAGGGATGACTTTCCCCCCACAAAGCTCAACTGTCTGGAACATGACTCTGGACAACTAGTGTGCAAACCTATATTCTAATAGCCAAAGGACTGGAGGATGGATGTTGGGATTCGCTCCGAATTAATTCTATTAACCATACAGCCTAGGGAACATGGTTAAATATCTCATGTTACTCAGATGGATGTATTTATTAATTTATTCAATTTTTTAATCCCACCCTATCCCAAGAGTTCATTTAGGAACATGGACATTTCCCTAGTGGAACACATCTGTGATTATTAGAGCTGAAACAGGTACCTAACTTTGTATCCACATGTCATACCCACATTTTTGAGTAGCATGTTGCTATTTAGTACCCAAATGTTGTGGGTTGATTCAGGTACCAGAAATTCAACAAGTCATTTCTACGGGTACTCATTTTCAGCTCTGCCTGTGATCAATCTAGCCCAGGGATGGGGAATGCAGGCCCTCGGCCAAATGTGGGCCATGGCTAGTTTTCATGTGGCCCTTTTTCAGGCCATGGATCTGAGTACTGAGTCCAGTTTCTACATGAAAGCACTGAAAAACAGAGCTGAGGAAAAGGGACCAAAGATAAGGGCATGCTCACATGGCACAGATTCATGATCTGGATCATTTTTTCTGAATATGCCCCTTAAATATATCTGCTTCCAACTTCTGTGCAGTCCTTAGAACTTGTACTCATTTTCAAAGTGGCCCCTGAGAGGAAAAAGGGCCTCCACCCTGGATCTAGTTCATTCCTGACAGGGGCTGGCACCCAAAGCTTGAGAGGAATTGTAGATATGGAAAAAGCTGCCATAAGAGCTGTCTTGTCCTAACCATTGATGTTTATATGCATCCCTCCCTCAATAGCCCTCATAATTCTGGCTGTTCTTGTTACCAATATAGATGTCCAGCCTTTTCTAGAATCTTGCGAAACTCTTCGCCTCAACTACGTACCATGGCAATGAGTTCCACAGTCTAACTATATTCTGTGTGAAATAGTATTTTCATTCTTCTTTTTTTTTCTGTTTTGGTTTCCGTAACATATTTGCAGTCACAAAACTGAAGTCAGCTTTTAAATGACACTGGCCTTTCTACAGTGCTGAAACTTACATTTTATGTAGCTACTTAGTGACTTGCTGGTACCCATGTTTGGGAAGCTGGCTTGCAGTGTTTCTTCTTGGAGGGTTATCAGACATCAGGTTTTCCTGGACATGTCATTTTCCTACCTTTTAAACATTTCGTCTAGGTGGATTTTTGTGAGAGTGCCATTTTAATTTTAATTTCGGGAGGAGAGAACTCCAGTTACAGATCTTGTGTAGCTTTGAGAACCGTTCCTCAAATGGGAACACAAGGGGTTTGCCAAATGAATTTTTACTTTCTCTGACTGTTTTTCCCATGTGTCTCACATATTTATCCTTTCATCCAGCACTTGTGTAAGATAAGGAGCAATGATCTGCTACCTATGATCTACTATCTTATTTTAGAGACATATTAGCAGAAATACGACCCAGGTCACAGTAAGGAACAGAACAGAGGAGTTTAACATTGGAGTTCCAAAGATCAGCTACCCAGATACATTACTAATGCTGCTGTACTATCCTAGATATTTAATGATCAATATGCAAAGTCCTTCCCTAAAGGCTGAATCTTTAAAAGCAGCCATCAGGTGCTGCTGTAAAGTTTGAAAAGCAAGTCTGAAGAGCAGGGTTTCAAGTTTGGCTTATTTAAGGAGCTGTTATGTGTGGAAGTTTTTTGTTTAAGGTGGGGCGCCTAGCTGATGAGTGAGAGAAGCTCTTTTTCATGTCCCCAACTTGCCCCCAAATCTTGCAAGCATGCCTAAGATAAGTCCTCCTGACTATATCTCTCCCGCAAGTTCATTCTCCTCCTTCAAATGCCACCTCTTTGAATTTTGTCTCGGTATGGTGGTGATCAGTTTTTCACTGCCACGGCAGGTCTTTTAGACTCTGTTCCTTCCTGTACAAAAACATCTCTTATTCCTTGTTTAAACAAAGGAACTCCGTACTGTGTCTATAAACTAAACTAAAATAGGAACCAGCACGATGAGTATATAACAAAAGCATACCACTACATTTTACTGTCTGCAACCTCCCCCCTTTTGTTTTCACTTTGCTGTGTTTTGTGAAATTCTGTTTACAATAAGTTTGGAACAGTGTCTTGTAGTTTAACATTAAACTATTATGTAAGGTGTTAACACCAAGTCTGCATTTTGCTTCTTTAGTTTTGTCTCTGTGTGTAAAGAAAAAATGATGCCTAGCCTCACCACCCGCATACGGTTTTCTTTCACACCTAATTTCTTTCACGCCAATGTCTGTCTCCTCCTTTTTTTTACTTGTGACTTCTTATTTTGAATTCCACACCAAAAAGATCTTTTTTAAAATGTACATCTGTGTTTCCAAGGGTCTGGAGAGGAAGACAGCAGGCAAAAAAAATAAAAAATACATGCAGTTAGTCTTTTTATCTTCTCAGTAAAAGAACATCAGTAACTGAAATCTAATCAGTAAAATAACCCCTTTTTATTTAATTTCTTTGAGCTAAACATCTTAACTACATTGCATTGTATCTGCAACTTGTAGGGCTGTGTGGGCTAGTCAGGGGCTTGAGTTATCAGGTTTGTGTTAGCAAACTTGCAGTTGTAGCCGTACCGTCACTAGCACGTCTTCAGGGAGGAATCGTGACTCTTCATGGGTGTTTGCCTCTGGCTAATCAAACAGTGCATTTAAGTCTGCACAGTAATTTATGGGTGATTTCAGACGTGAAATCACCATGGTCCGGGATCCGAAACAGACGGCCGGCCTGATTCCTACAGGGGATCGGGGAGGGGGCGGGGCTGCACGGCGCGACGTGTGGCCGCACAGCCCTGCCATCTGGGAGACGGGTGGGTGCAGTGGCTAATCCGGCTACTGCACCTGGTCCCGCATTGGGGTCTGGGCCACGGTCCAGAATCGGCGGAGGTAACAGTTGTTTTCTTTCAGCCAATTCCGAACCGTGGTCCAGCTAACCACGATTCTGGACTTCCGGGCGGCCGGAGGTCCAGAACCGTGGTCAATGTGTTTCCTGCTGGAGGTTCACCGTGGTGAACATCTGGCAGAATGCACTTCAGATGTTAAGGTACTGCAGCCACCACAGGGGGTTCACTGTGGTTGACTGTGGTATTGTAACGTCTAAAAATACCCTATGCCTTGGGTGGTCTGTTAGATTATTAGTAACATTAGCCTCTGTTTCTTGATATTCCTTTTATAGACACAGTTGAAGTCTTCAGAAGCCAAATATAGCAGGTAGGCCAAGGATGTTGCCTACCTCTGCTCAATTATGTGTTTGGCTCAATATAGCCTAGCTGCTGTTTTTATCATAAAACGCTCATGAAATTTTAATTATCTGTGCTTAAACAGGCATTGTATCCAATTGTGGATGAAGATGTGTGGCATGTAAAGTGAGAATATCATCCTGTATAGCAGCAATAGGCTTTTGTACCATCTACTTTAGCAGTTCCTAAACTTTTTGCCTGTTTGACCCCATTTTAAGATTTAGATATAGTTTCATGACCTCGTACAGCAAGACAGATTTGCAGAGTATATTCCATATTGTTTGAGATCTTGTGCTCATCTGCAGATGGCATAGCTCCAACTTCTCCATAGTTAGGAAACCTCTCTACTCAAAAGAAGCCAATGGGTAATGACATGTTTTAATCGGTAATGCAGCTCCTTCACTGGGTCACAGCAAGTTATCCTTTCTGTAACTTGCCATGATTTCTGTTGGTGAGGCTGCTCATTCTCTCTCTCTCTGCAGTAAACCATGATGTGAAAGGTTGATAGAAACTACAGAAGGAGCGTGCTTGCAGAGGTATAGCGTATGCAATTGGAGAACGTTTCAGTAGTACAGAACTAGTAAGAGCAGTAAACAGAAAAGGGTGTGTTGCCTGAAGGAGAGAGAGAAAATGATGGGAGGGAAGATTCAGAGCATAGTACATGGGAGTAGTTTTGTGTCGCCTTGAAGAGAAAAACTTGAACAATAAAAGAGAGCCTGGTTGTGCTCCACTTTCTTCAAATCAAGGCAATGTGTCAGGCCACATTTCGGCAGAGAGTTAATTTGATGTAGTTGAGCCTTCTGTTTTACTACTGAAGTGTTCACACAAACAGAGCATTAAACTAGCATTATTCAGGAATTGGAGAAGTATGTGCTCCTGAAAATTCAGGAGTACATACTCTGGTTCAGTTTGTATTTCAAAGTAACTGTTCTTGTGAACACTTATCAGTGTGAGGGGGTGGCTATGGTTCAGAGATCATTACGTCGGGAGATGGGGTGGAATTAACACTGCTACTTCAGTTTATACTGTTCACCTGAACAGTACTGAAGTGGAGTAGTTACTTCAGTTTAGTTAAAGTAGTTACTTTGGTTTGCAAGGATTGTCCAAACCTACTGAAACAAAGTAGTTATTTCAATTGAGTTAAATCAAAGTGGTTACTTTGGTTTACATCTGTTCTTCAGAATGTGACCCTAGTCAGCATAAAATAATGGTAGGAGAATCTCTCTGTGTGAAGCCACACGAGACAGAGTGGGGAAGGCTACAACACCTTGGGTAGCCTTACTCCTACTCTGGGCAGCCAGGGCATGTGATGCAGTGTATGGTGTGGCCGGTGTCTGCAAGTTGTTCATATGCATCATATGCCTGGTGTTTGACCTGTTCGCACAGTGGCCCCTGGACTTCAGTACTGCACACTCAAACTACTGTACCATTCTCAATCAAATCATTTCGCATTGCTCTTAAGCACACAGTCTGTTTTCTAAAACTACATGATTTAAATAAATGGACTATTGCTCCCTCATTTCCCAGTCAGCCTTTGAAAAATGGAAATTTCCCATATGTTTTTCTGGGTCTTTGGGATAAGCAGCTAGCACATCCCATGTGTAAAGCAGTGGAATTGTGCTGTGGATGTGTTTTGCACAATGTCTTTGGAATACATGAGGGTGAAGTTTTCAGACTACCAGAGTGTTTGGCCTGTAAATAAACACCTTGTAAGTAGCATCTGTTATGACAACTCTTGCCCAGCTTTACCACATGGCACTGTTTCTTCCTGGAATTCAGAACAGAATTGGTAAAACAAGCAATTGAGCAAAAAATGGAGAGAAGGGACTTACTTGCTGGATTAAATTTCATGTATTTGGTTTTGAACTACAGATGGCAAGGGAACTTGGTATTTGATACAATTTCCTCTCATGCCTTATTGACCTATTTGTTATCAGGTGAGACACTCAGCCTTGATCCCTTTGCTTCCCCTCTCCCCCTCCCTTAAAAAGAAAAGTAAGAGCGAACAGTGGAACATTTTCTATGGAATGGCTTTAATTCTCAAAAGGTTTCCTTTCCCTTGGTCTGGAATGCCCCCCAAATCCATTAGCTTTCAAGCAAGGATTGGAAACAGCTGGTTTGTGCAGGAATGGTGTTCCATCCAGTGCTTCTTGCAAAGTGGAAGCTGATGCCCTCTTGCCCCATTTCTGCCAGCACCTATTAACTAATGAAGCCACTGCTATTTGCCCCCTCCCCCCCCATTCAGAGGCAGCAAGCACTGAAAGTAGTGTCCACTGGGTTAGACTCATGGGGGGTGGGATGAGTCCCTTCAGAAGCACAGCCCCTAAAAGAGTAAGCTGAGCTACAGCAAGTATTTGGTCCTTTATGGCCCATTTTACATGGACAGAGGTGGTGGTGGGGTGTTTTGCCACGGTGGGTGTGTGTCCATTCTGCACCGCACATGCACGGTGGCCATTTTGTGCATGCGCAAACCAGCTACCCTTATTTAAAATGGCAGCGACGCTGCTGGTGCCATTTTGGAAAAGGGCTGCACATGCAAAGAATGGCCCCAGTGGCCATTTTGCATTTTGTTATTTTTAAACAAAAATGAATGAGAGCAAACATATGTCATTTGCTTATTCATTAGTTTTCGGAACTTCAGTTACTAAACCAAATGGGGCTCCATTATTTGTTTTAGTAACCAAAAAACCCCCAAAATGAATGCACACCAGTGGCGTAGCTACCATGGCGCCGGGGGGGGGGGGCTGGCTCAGTTGCACGTGGGCCCGGGTCTGTGGGGGCCCACGGCCGGCCGGAGCATCATGGCCCCACAGCGAAGGGGCCCACCCATCGCCGCTGGCCACCCTTGCAGTTGCTGCCTGCCGCTTCCCCCCCTCTGCAGCTCCTAGAGTGGCGAGGTGAGCGGCTCGCCTCACCACTCTAGGAGCTGCAGAGGGGGGGAAGTGAGCGGCAGGCAATAAGGAAACTTTTTTTTTCTTTTATATTGCCCACGCCGCATCCTGGCCCCCAAGGAGGGAAAGCAGTGCAGCGCTGCAGCTCGCCTCCTCTCCCTCCCCGGAGGGGCTAGGATGTGGTGCGGGCAATTAAAAAAAACCCCAACTGCCCACAGACTCTCCGCGGCGGCGTTGCTCCAGGGACTCGTGCTGCCTCCCTGTGCGCCCACAAACCCAGTCCCAGTGCGGACTCTGAGTCTGCAGGGACTGGGTTTGCGGGCGTAGGGAGGCAGCGCGTGAGTCCTTGGAGGAGCAGTGCCACTACCGCTGCCACACAATGGGAACCCCCGGGCCCAGCCTCAGGTTATTGACGTGTCCCCCACCCCCGCCTGCCCCCATGCCCGCTTCCCTCCTGCCCCCCCTCAGCCTGCCCCCCCAGCCTGCCCCCACACCCCCTCCCAGCTTGCCCCATCCCCCTATCCT
>QEPC01009299.1:675975-723236 GCA_003113815.1 Sphenodon punctatus
AGGGTTTTACTCAGCAGCAAGGAGTTCCCAGTGTAAACTAATGTTCTGCCCATCACATCTTAATGCTGAAAACTCTTTGTTGCTGGATTTTTGGAGGCTCCGCCTACAATGTACAAGCCCCTCCCTAGAGCTCTGCCAGCCATAAGGTTCCGCGTGGCGCTGCGACGGATGCCAGGGATGGGCAGGCCCTCCCCCTCCCTTCCCTTAAGCCCCGCCCACTTTGGGTTTTCAGAGCACGCGCATGTGCGAAGCACATGAGGGGCCCATAACTAAGGCTTGAGCCCAGGCCCTTCTCAACCTTGCTACGCCCCTGATGCACACCCCTATACTAGACCACCAGGGAGAGGCAAGGAGAAGTCAGAGGGCTTTGCTTGAGGGCCAGAGGCCAGGGAGCCTGCCCATTCCTAATAAATGGCTGGCAGAGGAGGGCATGCCAGAGGTCATAGCTAAGAGAAGGGGAACTGGCTGGCAAGGAGTGCACCATGCAAGTCTGCCCTATCAGGCACTCATGGAGACACAGAGGAATCAAAGGGCCTGTATCATCAGATACCTTACCTCCCTAGGGAGAAGAAGTAATTTTGAATTGGAAGCGGATATATGAACTCTAGAGCCACATGCTACTCTTTAGTCTCATTGTGGTAAATGCACATGCGTCTCAGGATTAGGAAACATTGCCCACCCTGGTATATGTGGTTGCAGAATTTGTGCACTGTATAAATAAACCAGAATTTGGGGAAGAAAATAGCTGGAGCCGATCCTAAGGCAACATACACTGCATGCAGAGAGATCTGCTTATATGGCATTACATAAGTAGTAGTAATAATAATTAATGATAAAGAATATATCCAATATCAATGGGGAATGTGACTCCATCAGTAGATGGTACAATTCCATATTGGGTCCTAACCCATAGTTTGGGACCCTCTGCCCTATGCCAGCAGTGCCCAAGGAGGAAGATTCTACTGTGGGCCCAGAACTAGAGCTACTAATTGGACCCCTGCCTTCAGGACCCACAGCAAGACGCATCTATTTTCATAGGCTACTGTGAAGGTGGGCTTCTGAGGGAAATCAGGTGTGTGTGTGTGTGTGTGTGTGTGTGTGTGTGTGTGTGTGTGTGTAAGTAAAAGAGTGAAGTTGGGCATTCAATCTTATGTTTATAGTAAGGGTGCAAAAAATTCTTTGCTAGACACCTTTTCTGCTTCTAAATATATATATAATATGTAAATCATTTGAGTTTTTGAGGTTGTTGCTTGCAGTGATAACTTATGAAGCTGGCTTGGGAGTCCTACACCTCACCTTTTGTATATATACATAACCCTTTTCTTAGAATAATGGAAGCTAGAGGCAGAAAAGACCTGCAGATCATTATGTCCGTCCCCTGGCCTGTGCTTGGGTCCTGAAGCAGCAGACCCTTGCAGCATTCCTGATGCTCTGCATGGGATTGTCTGGACCAATTTGTCCATCCACCCATCATCCTCTTGGCTCAGGAGGTGGTGTCGGATATAATCATCATATCATCATATGCCTTGCCTTGTGCTGGCTGAAACTGAGGCTGGTTTCAGCTTCCATAGCATCAAGTGAACAAAATGGGCCCATTTTCCCCCGACAAACTCAATTACAGCCCCTGTTGCCAATATCAAATATATTTATGATGCTTTATGGCATCGAAGGGAGGAAAAACCCAAAGTTGTTTTGTTGTAGCTATGGGCTGAAATGTTATTCTGAATCATATCTGTGTGGTGTGAAGAGCTGTTCTGTTGGGAAGTGTAAGGGGGTGGGGGGGAGGAAATGATACACTCCAGACTTTGCATAAGAGTGGGTAATGCGTGCAGAGCTAGATGAGAACTTTCTGAGGGACTGAGCCCTTATCAGGTAGTGAAAGAGCACACAGAACTGTTCAAAATGATTTGATCTGTTCCATTTCCTGTCATATAATTTACTGAATTCAGATATTGCACTGCATTTGTTATGGCAGCTATATCGTATGGCAGCTATACTGAACTCATGAAGGCACATTCATAAAGGAGCTAGGAATTGATTCAGTCTTAAAATCTTTTTCTGATGGGATACTTTCAGGAAACTAGTCGATTAACTCTTTCTATAGAGATTTATTCAGTTTATTCAGTTAATCTTTATTTTGTTTGTTTGTTTGTTTTGTTTTAAAAATCCTTATTCCATCATTCTGTGCACCGGTGTTTTTAAAGTGACTACTTGATCTTATTGATTCTGCTTCTTGTTGCCTCCTTATTGTGCCAAACTAATTTGTAACATCCATGGAGCCAGAATCATTTATCTGTCTTAGTAGTATAGTATTATTTAGCATTTATGCAGCACTTTCAGTGTTCAAAGTGCTTTACAATATATATCTCTAGAGCACCTTTGCAAAAATCTTGCAAGATAGGACATTATATCTCTCATTTTACAGATGGGGAACTAAGGCTTGGAGACAGTGACTTGGCCAAGGCCACCCAGAAAGTTCATGGCTGAGATAAGTTTTGATTACTGGTCTCGTGGGTCCAAATCCAACCTCTTTTCTGCTATGCTACATTGGCTGTCTAATATCCTTAGAAATCTTGTGGATGCTGTTCTGGGGGAGGGGGGAGTAATAATTTTTGCCCATTAATTAGTAGATCCATCTCTTCCTGCCTCAGTTTGAAGCCTGGTGGTTTGCTTTTCTAAGAATTACTGTGTAAGTAAGAGCAGGGAATGGACTTTGAGAATTGTGTGCAAGGCTTTGTTCTTTTTTCTCTCTGCTCTGCTGTAGTCCTTATTAGTGTTTAAGCCTTGACTGAATTTGTAGTTTAGGCAGGCTGCAGTATCCCATCTGTTTTGGTTTTGTTTGTGTCTCCCCTCCACCACCCTCTTATTAATTGGATAGTGTGCCGTGTGGAAAATCTGATCTGCTTACTGATCACTGTTTTCATTATACAGTTATGATACTAAAGTGTATGCTATGCCATTTTCCCAACTAAGTACATTTATGCCACCTTCTTTTTCCTAAATTGCGACTTTAGAACTCCTAAAAGGTACTGGATTGACAGGACTACAGCAATGACAGCACAAGCTTTCCCAGGATGCTGTGCCCAGTGTACTTTGAAATGGATGGGCCCCTATCTAAAGGGGGTGGAATAGAATCTTCATACCCAATCAAATTTTGCATTTTCTGGTACAGCAGTCAATAGGACTGGCACTTGTGCCCGAGTGGATTCCCGTTCTGCAGAAAAGGGACTTAAAACACTTTACCAAGTGAGCCCTTCACCACAACGCCCTTTCATTGAATACATTTCACCAAGCTGCCTGAGCAGCAGGTCTATGTGCTTTTTGCTTGTGTCAGGTCTTTTTTGTGTTTTTTTTGTTTAGGGTTTTTTTTTAGTTTAAAGAATCTCAAATAGTTGGATCCAAAAGCATTTGGATTATGCAGACTGCTCCTCCCCACCCTCTCCCTGCCCTCTTCCCCAGTGTCATACCTTTATCCCCCAGTAGATCACTTCTGCTGTCTTGGCTAACCCATTGTGCATCTCTCCAGTGTGGCATGGGACCTCTCTCTTCTTACCACAAAGAGATCCAAAAGAGCCTCGGGTGAAAATTTCTGGCTGATGGTGGGGTTGAACTGTAATTTAATTTTGAAGTGGGAAAAAAACCATCAGTGAATTCTCCTAGGCAGTCAACAACTTGATCTTAGGTTATAACTTTTAAAAAAAAGACAGCAACTCAGTAATGCAAAAAGTTGAGAAATTGAGTCTTTCCCTTTTTCTCTTTTCCCCCAATGTACATGCATACTAGAAATTTGTTTTCCTCTGTAACATTTTGATATAGTGAACGTGGTAGACTTAACTTTGCACTTCACTTGCACTCAAAAGAATTGAGTTGTAAGATCAGTGGGAAATTACTGAAGTTTTCTTGACTTTTGAAAACATTGCATCTAAAGAGAAGAAGGGTAAGCATATTGAGGATGTCCTGAGTTCATAGTCTTGTTAGATGCCAGGACATTAGAAGTGGCACACTAAGACTTTCAATCATTTAATGAATGCTGGACCATAGTGCCTTTTTGATCTTCAACATTTTTCTTCTTCTCCCAATATGAGCAGAGCACAGTGTTTGACTGTGAGTTGTGTTCAATTCTAGAGCCATTTAGCCCTTTTCTCAGGGTTTCATTTTCTTTTGTGCTATAAGTAAATAAACCTACTTTTCTATTACCCATTTTTTTGTGAGAGAGACAAAACTCCTTTTCCTTGTAAAAGATGACTATGATCAAACCTGTAGCCTGTTGTTATAGGAGATAGTTAAATGACCTCTTTAATCTACAAAATAAATATGGGGGCTTGCTGTGCACAGGATTGCTAGCCTAATGCTGGATCCAGGGCCCCATGTGAAGCTCCCACCATTACTTGGAGACCTCCTGACATAAAAAGTTTGATAAACCAACACTGATTCACTTATTACAAAAAGGGGAATGTTGTCCAAATTAATTGTTGATGTTCAGATAAATGTAACATCCCCTTCAGGGGTTGGAGCAGTCTGCATTTTTAAAATTAGATTTATATCCTGCCCTAGCCTCTGAGGCTCAGGGTGTCTCACAATAATACATTAAAAAAACAAAACAAATATAAAATACATAATTAAAATCCCATAAAAACTAACCACCACCCCCACTGCCCCAAATCTATCCCTGCTCATTGCAGTTCCAGTGGGGCCATATGTTATTTCTAGTTTATTGGTGGGACCCACAGCCAGGACCCCTCTCCTGAATTGTCATAGGTTCCCCACATTTGTGAGTTGTCTGTTTTTTACAGCAGTGTTCTCACACTCATGTTGTAATTTCAAGTTTATTCAGGGACTCCATTTGGGGAGGAAAGCGTGGGTTCCTTTTTGTTCACGCAGTTTGCACTTGCCTGGATCCAGTGTTGCATACCAGACCACTTTAGTCTACTGTTTATTTCTATAGCGTTACTAGGTGTACACACGTGCTTTACAGTCACAGATTTTTGGAAATAGGTCCCTGCCTAGTTGGTTTACAATTTAAGATGAACAAGGATGCAATATGTTCCCAGCCAGGACAGGAGCCCTTAAAGGAATTGCGCCCAAAGAGATGGGCACACTCGCTCCAACACCACCCATGGCCCCAACCCCCCTCCTGCCAAGAAAAGAGCCAGCGCCATGGATGGACACGGTGACAGCCAGGTAAAGCGCACCACACCCTGGGCCGGGGACGCTGTCCCAAGGAGCCGCAGAGGGGGAGCTACATGATAGCTGACAGGTACTATGTCCCTTGACAGGCAAGCACCAGCACAGCTGCCTCCACCACCACCACCTTAAGAACCAGGCAGGACACAGCAATGGTCCCCTCTGACAGCCACTCAAGCCAGCAGGACCCCTGGGGTGGGACGTAGGACAGTGCCCTATTGAGCAGCGACAGAGGGAGAGCTAGATGACAGCTGACAGTTATGCCTTCCCATCACAGTCGAGCACCAACTCCACTCCCACCCCTGCCACGTCTCCCGGGTTGGACTGGTACACAATGCCGTTCCACGGTGAGGTTGATAAGGTCCCCTGCGTGGATGGGGGGGATTGTGGCCACTGTTCCATTCTTGGAATCCCTCTTGTCACTATGTGCACCATTTTTAGTCACCCATAGAGTTGTGCCAGGGCATTCCCATCCAAGGTGGAAAGGGCCGCCAGGTTGAATGGTAGGGATCATGTCCAGGAGGGGAGAGTACGGGCCACAGGTGTGAAACACAGTCCCCTCCCCCAAAAGGCTATCGATCGGACAGTGAGGACAGGGTTCTCATCCGAAATGTAAGGGCAGCCCTCTTAACAGTTGTAGCAAAGAAGGAAGGCCATCATAGGCCCGATGGGGTATTAAAAGAGGAAACAACACCTATATATGCCTGTTAACCATAAGGAACGGTGTCCCTGTTCCAATGTGATAAGTGCCACTCAGCACCACTGCGGCTCCATTAGAACAGGGGTACTGGATCATCCACAGGAGGTGTGACAGGATAGTAGAGGGCAAACTCCTCTTTCCCCCCCCCCCTCCACGATCATGATCATGGGCCCCTACCCAGGTCAAATTTATTTTGATTCCACAACAGGTGCCACTGCATTTTTAGAACCTCAAAGGCCAGTTCCGCAACATATTGTGCAGAGGCCAGCTTGGCATTAAAGATCACCTCTGCAGGTATTCGTGGCATGGGATATACCTTCATCAACCATGGTGTGATGGGATAGGCCGTATCTCCAATGATTACTAGATGCATGGGCATGTACTCGATAACCCTCTATATATTTGGGGCAATTTCCCGCATGTACATCCTTGCAAAGAATGGCGAGTGTCAGGATCACTGGCCGCGGGAGGGCTCGCACTCGAGGGGATCCCCCCTGGCGGCATCGGGGACAAACGGGGGTTGCTCCGCCCCCACCCCCTTTGGGGCTTCAGGTTCGGGGAGGCTCGGTGGGACCGCCGGCCGCTGAGTCAGGGCTTCGGCCGGTGACCACGCCCCCGACGTCAGGACACGGTCGGGGACTTCCCCCGCCCCTGCTGCGGCGCTCGGAGCGCCTGAGAGCACGCACAGGGGCGGGGCCTGGGGCTTAAGAACCAGCGCCGCTGAGGCAGTGGCGCTGGTGATTTTTGAGAGACCGGCCCCCTCGTTTGAACTGTTTGCTACTGCCTGGATTGTGGAACGCTTGGTTATTAGAGCGCGTGTGTGTGGACCTTCCTCCCTTTGAACCCGGACGACTGCTGCGCGTGCAAGGAATAGAATTGCCTGAGTTAAGTGTGTGTTCCCTTGTTTATCCTCCTCCTCCCCTGGGTTACTTCCTCCTTCCCTGCGAGAGCGTCCCCCTCTTCCCTTCCCCTGTGGGTCCCCCTTCCCTATTCCCCTTGTACAAAACCTCACATTGCTCCTTACCCTCCTCCTTACCCCGAGTGTGTGCTGTCAGGGTTGTAGGGGCAATTCTCCCGCCCTATGATGATAGGGGTCTGTTCTCTTTAATTAGAGGTGAAGACCCATATTCTATCCTGACGGGCATTCTTCTTGCAGGGCGCATACCCCCCTTCCTGGGAATCAGCCTTGTGGGCCAGTGTGATTGTGTCCCTAATTCCCCCACCCCGGTCACAGCGAGGCACAGAGGATCCTTGCATCATGGCTCCATCCTGAGACTCAAGTAAAGATGTTCATGAAGGTAGCCCCTGTGATCCACGATGTCTTGCAGGGACAGAGAGAACTGACCCTTTCAATTGAGACAGTTGTCCTTGCTGTTTGGAGGCTGGATTATGGGAATATGAGTCCCGTCTATGACCCTGATGCAGTGGAGAAAGCCCATTGTGGCGAAGCCGCTGAGCACCTTCTCAGGCTCAACCAGCTGGATCACCCGCTTCATTAGTTCCTCCACAATGGACATTCACACCTTATTCAGGACCTTGGCGACCGTGGAGGTTCCCACCCCGAATTGTTGTGCCACACTGTGGCAGGAATCGGGGTTTGCCAGCCTCCAAATGGCTATGACCATGCATATTCCCACTGGAACTACAGGGAGGTCAGTGAGTGACCCCTCTTCGTTCCTTCATATCACCCTTCCTTTTCCTGCTGTAGGCTACATGGGATGTGTACTGAGGGGGGCATCTTCTTTTCTCTCTGTGTGAGAGCTCATGCAGAAGAGCACGGAGGAGTGGGACGAAATCATGTTGGTCCTCTTGGATGTTCACCAGCAGATGCATGACCTCTCCCAGAACCAAAGCGCTTGATGGAGCAGGGCCCAGGGGAAGCATCCCTAGTTTTCT
This sequence comes from Sphenodon punctatus, assembly GCA_003113815.1. Lineage (NCBI taxonomy): Eukaryota > Metazoa > Chordata > Lepidosauria > Sphenodontia > Sphenodontidae > Sphenodon > Sphenodon punctatus. The sequence continues at coordinate 683,756 of QEPC01009299.1, forward strand.
TTTTGTATTTAACAATTCTGCTGCTGTTAGTAAATATTATTTTGTTTTGTTCTGATAAGCTCTGTCCATGTTCTCATTCCTGCAGGGGGTGATCCGCTCTGCTTGCATGGGAGTGGGGGAATGGGAGCAGGAGGGTGTTTGCAGGGATCGTCCTGGGTCTGTCGATATTCGTTCCCCCCCCCATCCTTGTGGTGCTGTTCTGTTATCAGTGCAGACCTGGATTGTCCGCACCGGTGAACCTTGTCATCACGCTTAGGACTGCTTGCGTGGATCATTCTGTATCTTGTTCTTCGCTCCAAGCCTGGGATTCCTGCCACTTTAGACTAACCCCTGTGCAGCAGGTGTATGTATGGGTATTACCTCCCATGAAGCTACCACAATTTTGGGACCACTGTGACACCACTTTGACCTTTCCAATGCATGTTGCAGGGCTGTGCTGGTGCCCTGTGCATCTCTGCACCATGCATTGCACATGTTGCGGCGGTGTTGCAATGGTATTTCAGTGAGGTTAGCGTTCTTTCTATTCCCACCCGATGTGTCCTGTGGTTGGGGCTGTGTGCATTTTGGACTGTCCCGTCTGCCAGATACGAGGGTGCTGCTACTTTTTGTCCCCCCCCCCCCCGGCATGGCCTTTGTGCCCTTGGACTCTCTGCTGCCTTACACTTCTGTTTCTGTGTTGCCTGTGGGTTGCATGCTGTTGCGAGGGAGTTTGGGCTTCTTGGTGCCCAGCTGTCTCACAGATGTCTGGCGGCTCAGGTGTCGCTTCTGTTGCTATGCCATCTCTCCTCCCCTCCCTGCATGGAGTCTGGCTGGGGAAGGGCTTTGATGGAGACTGGCTTCACCTGCCCTTTGTTCACTATGTTGCCATGTCGTGGTGGGGGGCCCCTTCCTTGAACCAGTGGAGCAGCTGTCTGTGTAAACAGTGAGCGTGTTTGATGGGTGGAGGTCTGGGTGGTTGGGTGCGTGGGTGCTGCGACTTTCCATGACCTCCCTGTCCAGCATCCATTTCAAATCCCTCTCCACTCACCCATGGTGTGTGGCAGTGCGTGGTTACTCCACCCATCCTCTATGGACCTGCCCCTCAGCCGTGTCTGTTTACGGCTGGTTTAGCTCCATTTCTTGAGTCCGCTGGGTACTGCCCAGTGCAGCACAGTGCTTGCTGTGTATGCTCAGAATCTCAGTTAATGCAAAGGCACAACGACGCTGCTCGGTGTTCTATCAAGAGCAACTTTTATGTAGCAATAAAAACTTGAAGCAGAAGGCTTGGGCCAGTGAGGTAAATCAGCGCTTGAAAGGGAGCATGCAATATGGTCAAGGTGGGATTTGTGCTCTCAGGTTTATCATTGCCATTTTTAACTGTACTTCAATACTCTGATTCAGAATAAGCAGAAGCTCTGATTTACTATTATAACTAAGCTTCATTCTGGAGAGGACAGAAATGTATTCTTTAATGTTTTAAAACTTCTCTTTTAAGGGAGAGAGGCGGAGGACTGAGGAAATAACCCTACATCTAATGAGGGAGAACTCCTCATTCATTAAGTGGTTCATTAATGCAGGATGTGGAAAATAATGTGATTCCATGGTAAGGTAAAAGTTGTTTGTTTTTTTCCTCTTGGAAAAATATGTACCACTCTCTTATAATGAACAAAAGGAAGTACTTTTTCATGCAGTGGACAATACAGTTGTGGACCTCATTGCCAGAGGAGGCTGTGAAAACCAGCAACATAACTAGCTTCAAACAGAAATTGGATAAATTCTTAGAGGGTAGAACCATAAGTGCCTAATAGTTGAGTTTTACACCTCTGGCTACCAGTAATTGAGAGTGGTCAGCAGGAGATGGATTACATCTCCATGACCTGTACATGTACTTCTCTTAAACTACTGGAGCTGCAATCAGTCAATCAATCAATCAATCAATCAATAAATAAATAAATAAAATTTAAAAAAATGGAAAGCACAGCATGCTAATTCAGTCCTGATTTATTTCTTATGCATTAACTCTTCTGCCATGTGGGATATCCATGATGAACCATGGAAGAGGCTCCCTAGACATTATCTCATATAATAACTGTATCCATAGGTTACCACTGGCAGAAGACGAAGTTTTCAGAGATTTATTTTTTATGTGTGGTGAATTACCATGCAGTGCATTCTGTGAGTTTTAAGTTAAGATGTTTTTCATGTCACAACTTATTGTGAGTATACACTTGTTTGTTAAACTAGTGCATACCCATATTGGACTCTCTCTTAACTTAAAAGAGTTTACACTGGTTTAACATAAATCAATCTAAAAAGCTGTTCAAGTTAAACTGATACAGCTTCCTTTTATAGACAAGCCTTAAGACGTTTCATTTGGTTAAGGTAGCATGCATTAGGTAAACCATACCTAAACTCAATTTTCTTTTCTAGTCAAGACAAAGGCTTTTATTCAGTGCTGCAGTCCTTGCAGGGTGCAGTGAGGCTGCTGAGATTAATCACACAGTTAAACTTCCTTAGCGTCATCTGAATTGAAAAAAGGTGCAAGAGTGAATTTAAGATGGTAGGCTCTTGCTCTGGCCTGCAGGCATTTGGTTCTCTCTCGTACACTCAGAACTAAAACAAAGGGAATTAAATACAGAATGAAAATATTGCCTGGACTGACTTCTTACAGGGCAATGAGCTTGTCTTTGGTGGATGTTCCTCTCTGTCCTGCTAACACCTCTCCTTCATATGCAGTAGGCCAGGTGTGAAGGTCCATAACCTCTAACATTTGACAGAGGAAACAGGTACACTTCATGCCACCCCTAATTTGCATTAATTTGCATGTCTTTATGAAAATTTGTAATAGCCTACTCACTTTGGGGTTGAACTGGAAAAAAAGAATGTGTGAGGGGTTTTTGAATACACATACATTTGTATGTGCAGGACTGATGGTCCAAGTTAAAACAGCCTATTAAAAGGTCAAATCCTCAATGTGTGCATTGACTTTCGCTCAAAAATTTTAATTTTAAAGACACTCGGAGGATCACAGGAGGAAGCAGTGACAGTTCCTTTCAACTTGTTAAAGAAACATCTCTCGCAAACACACTCGCACCTCTCCTACCTTTTAGTTTTTATCTTGATCCCAGACACACAGCTCCCTCTTGCATGGGTATTACCTACCTTTGTGTTGATAGATAGATAGATAGATTAGATATAGAGCAGTGCTTATCCCAAGCTTATTAAATTGAGAAAAGGTGCCCTGCCCCCAGCAATGAAACAAAAGGCAAAGGAGTCACAGCTCTTTCTTCGTCTGTATTTTATTTATTTATTTATTTATTTATTTAATTAGATTCATATGCCGCCCCTCCTGCCTATGCATCTTGGGGCAGTGAACAACAACAATATAAAAACAAACAAACATCATAAAAATATAAAAACATTAAAAATAATCCAAGCAAAAACCCCAACCCACCCTTCACCCGTCTTTCTCAGCAAAGGCCTGGCGGAACAGCCAGGTCTTACACTGTTTACAAAAAGAGAGGAGTTCTGAGGGCAGGCGAACCTCCAATAGGAGGGAGTTCCACAGCCACAGAGCAGCCACCAAGAACGCCCTCCTCATGGTTGACACCCGGGAAACCTGGGGGACCTCAAGGAGGGCACCCCCAGCCGACTGCAGAGGCCGATCCAGGACCCGAAGGGTGAGGCGATCCTGCAGATAGGTGGGGCCCAGGCCGTTCAGGGCTTTAAAGGTTAAAACCAACAGCTTGAATTGGGCCTGGAAGATTATCGGCAGCCAGTGCAGAGAACGGAGCATCGGAGTAATATGCTTGTGACGACTTGTCTTCCTAAGGAGATGTGCTGCCACATTCTGCACCAGCTGCAGTCTCCGGACTGTCACCAGGGGTAGCCCCATGTAGAGTGCGTTATAATAGTCCAACCTTGAGGTAAGAAAAGCATGGATGATTGTGGCAAGAATCCCACTTTGACCCACTTAATGACCCACTTTGTCTGATGAACCTGGTACAAACCTCGCACTGCTGGGAACCTGGTACACAGTAACCCATTACTGTACCAGGCAAAAAGGTACTGTTGGAGGGTATGTAGGCCTCCTCACTTGCCAACCTACTACAGCCAGTCATCTTTTCTGTTTGAATCCACTTTCTGCCAACTTTCTTCTGAGCTTCAGGCAGCATGTGTCCCCTGATGGGGAAGTGAATTGCATGGTCAGGGGCTCAGGAGTTTTGCTGTGGTTTCAAACGGTAAAATTAAAGAAATGGAGCTCTAAGATTGTTGCAGCATTTTTCATTGAGAGCACTGTACCTAAGCTTTTGCAAAACTTGACACTTACCTGTGTTCTGCAGTCTTTGAATTGGTACTATTGTTGCTTTAACACCAAATGGTAACGTTTATATGTTTGTCCTTAATAATATAGAATTGAGTGCAGGTTTTTAGTTCCCTGCAGAGACTGCAGTTGAAAGTTGTGAAGTTTTCATATACAAGTTAAAAGTTTGAAGACTATGTGAATTCCAATAGGCCTCTTTTCCCCACTGCATGTTAATAGGAAGATGAAGCGGGAAAGAGGTAGAAACACTACATTTGTTGAGAGTGGAGATTCCATTAACCTGAGACCTTGGAGTTTCTAATGCATGAGCTCTGCTCAGGATGCCTCATCTTTCAACATTCAGCTTATTCAGGACACTTCTTTACATAAACTGACTCTATCTTCTAGGTCTCCCTAGGGTAATTTCCAAGGTCTCTGCAGGGTAAGAGGTGTGAGATGATTCAGCAACTAACTTGTAAACAGGCAGAGAAAAAATGTAAAAGGATGGAGTAGAGCAGGTGTGTGAAGGCAGAGGATCATTGCTTAGTCAGAGAGAGTCAGGGATAGGGAAGTGTGATGTGAAGGATATTTCCAAAATGTGCAGAAATGGCTGGCATGAGTTTGCAACACCTAAAAATGAATGGGAGGGCAGGATTGGGTGCTCGCTCTTTATTTGTTAAATGAACATCAAATTATTAACATGCTGTGCATTTTTAGCTTCTGTCTACTGTGTTTAATATTCTTGACAAATAAGAAGGTTCAAGATTTGCTTCAAAGGCTCCCATTCCTTGTACCTCTTCCCTATTTCACCACTTTCTGCTGTTCCTAAAGTGAAAATACCATCTCTATTCAGGTAGGAGGTCAAATTATGCTTAGTGATATTTCAGACTAACTACAATAGCACAAATGAAAATATACTCCATTTGCTTCATTACCTTTTCCCAGAGCATCTTATCGAAAGGATTGAGAGCTAGAAGTCAGCTAAGCACAGTGAACTGGAGAGACACAGAATCCTAGAATTTTAGAGTTGGAAGGGATCTCAGGGTCATCTAGCAAGGCATGATAACCTCAGCCTACAGCATTGTAGGCAGATGCTTGTCCAGCTGGGTTTTGAAAACATCCAGGGAATTAGATTCCACAACCTCCCTGGGCAATTTATTTCACAGTGCAGTATATTACAGATATTGTTCCTAATAGCTAAACCAAAATCTACATTGTTGCAATTTCACCCTCTTCCGACTACAGGGTTGCATGATGCCCTGGAAGTTGTACAAAAATAATTCATAAAACCTTTTTAGCAAACCTGAATCACTTCAGATTCCATGTATTTCTCAAGGATAATGGGGTCATTTGTGCCCCACTGGGTCATGCCCCCCCAGTTGTATTTTAAAAAAAAATGTAAAGTGAATACTAGAACACTAATGCGGTATGATTGACCCCTATTGGAATGAATGAGAAAATGAAAGTACCATAAGCCCAGGCTTATGGGGTCTCATTTGCCCCAAACACAATGTAGAATGTTGTCTGTTTTCATAATATGCCATTTTATGTATGTATAGAAGATTTTCGTTACAAGTGTATTGGGGGGAGGGGGTCAGTTATACCCCAAGTGGAAAAGTCCAGTTACCAACTAAAGCAAACTCGTCTCTTTGATTCTTTACACAGCAGTTTAACCCTTTCATAGGCACTTTTTACACAGACACTCTAACACCGATAAAATGGGAGTTACATCTTATTACTAGTGGTGGGACCCCGGGCCCATTACCGGTTACCGGATTTACCGGTTACCGGTTCCACGAAAACCGGATTCCCGGATTAAATCCGGTATACCGGTACCGGTTTTATTTCATTGGTTTCAATGGGGCGCTGTGTCCCCATTGAAACCAATGAAATATTAATTCCCTCCCCCTCCCCCTCCCAGGCTGCGCGGGTGGAAGGGGGGACACCCCCCACCCACCCTGCCCAGTCTGGCTTTTTGTTTTAAAAAAGAGTAAGAGTGACCCAGAGGCGAGGCGAGGCGAGCCCACCCCCCAGCACCAGCGGCCGCGGCGTCCCCGCAGCCGCCGGTAAGTATGACCCGATCCCTGGGGGGGGTGTTTAACACCCCCACCCCCCCAGGGATCACCCCTACTAAAGGTCAGTGCGCCGCTTCGCTTACCTTTGGGAGCTCCGGCGGCGGCGGGCGGTCCGGCGGCCTCAGCGCCGGCTGTGGCTGCCGGCGTCAGGACGCTCTAGGCCTTCCGGGGAACTTCCGGGTTTCCCCGGAAGGCCTAGAGCGTCCTGACGCCGGCAGCCACAGCCGGCGCTGAGGCCGCCGGACCGCCCGCCGCCGCCGGAGCTCCCAAAGGTAAGCGCACTGAACGTTAGTAGGGGTGATCCCTGGGGGGGGGGGGGTGTTAAACACCCCCACCCCCCCAGGGATCGGGTCATACTTACCGGCGGCTGCGGGGACGCCGCGGCCGCTGGTGCTGGGGGGTGGGCTCGCCTCTCCTCGCCTCTGGGTCTTTTCTTTACTCTTTTTTTAAAAACAAAAATCCAGGCTGGGCAGGGTGGGTGGGGGGTGTCCCCCCTTCCACCCGCGCAGCCTGGACTCGGGGAGGGTTTTTCTTTTAAAAACTGTTTGGCTGGGGCTTTAAATTTTTTTACATTGCAGCCATTTTTAAATGGCTGCAATGTAAAAAAATCCGGTACCCCGAAATCCGGTACCGGGTCCGGATTACCGGGTCGAATCCGATAATGCCGGTACGCCCGATACCGGCATTATCGGATACCGGATTCTACCAGTTTCCCACCCCTACTTATTACACATGGTACAGGGCAACACTGTAGCCTGCAATATGGGCCCTTTTCGCATGAGATGCCTCCACCCAGTTTTGCTGGGTGGAGGCGTCTGTGTAAACACCACTTGCGGTGGGTGGGGTGCATTTCGTGGAGGCATCTGTGTAAACACCACTTGTGGTGGGTGTAGGTGCGTGCATGCTCCCACGCAACATCCATCTCCACCCACCCATCCACGGAGCAACGGACTCCACTGCCGATTGATCAGTGGGAGGTGGGTGGAGATGGGTGATGCGCCGGAGCATGCACGCACCTACACCCACCACAAGTGGTGATTACACAGATGTCTCCACCCAGCAAAATTAGGTGGAGGCATCTCGTGCAAAAAGGGCCCATGTTGCAGGACTGCAGTGTTGCCCTGTACCATGTTTAATAAAATGTAACACCCATTTTATCATTGTTAGAGTGTCTTTGTAAAAAGGGCCATAGTGTGACGCTTCAATTATGTTTTGTTTTTTTGCTTGCAAGACTGTGTTGAATTTTTTGTATGCTATTAGGCTGAAGGGGTCATTTCAACCACACCATTAGTTGCTATTGGCAGCTGGCTGTTGAAATGCACACAAGCTCCTGATAGCTTCTAATAGCTCAGGCTCTTGAAATGCAGACAAGCTGTCTGCCTGTGAGTTATCACACCCACTTTATCTTTGTTTGCTTATTAATGGAGAGAACATTGGGATGTTAACACTCATTAACAGCTAGATGTTATCTCGTTTGCATATGAATGTGCTGTCCCTTACACTGGGAGTTGTATAACCCCACAAACGTTTGTCAGACATACATTTATGCACCCAAACACAATCAATTTTTTTTTTTAATGTTAAATTGTAATCATATTCAAATCAATCATATTTATATTTTTTAACTGTGAGGTAATTGGGGTATATCATACCCCATTAGCAGATTACGACAGAAGGTTTTTATAGGCGGAGCAGGGTTAAGCCCGTTTCTTCTTATTCTGCCTTTTAGGACAGCAGGGAACAAATATTCACAATCATTTTATGGCATACGTTTTAGACATTTGAAAATTGCTGTTCTGTCTCCACTTTCCCCCTGCCCCAAGCCCCAGCGCTCCACTGTTATTGTTTTCTCTAGGCCAAACATACCCAATTATTTGTCTTTCTTTATATGGCTTGTCTTCCAGACCCTTTATTATCTTAGTTTTTCTCTTTTGAATCACCTCCAATTTGTCTACATCCTTCTTGAAGTGTGGTGCTCAAAACTGAATGCAGTACTCCAGGTGAGGTCTTGTCATTGATGAGTAAAGCAGCAGCACCACCTCCTCCTGTGTCTTGGATATGATGCACTATCTGTCAATGCAGCCCAAAATGACATTTGTCTTTAAAAAAAAAAAGAAAAAAAAGTTCAGTCTATGATCCACCATAACCCCCAGATCCTTCTCCATTGCTACTGCCTAGCTAGTTATCACCCATTTTATATTTCTGCTTCTGGGTTTGTTTGTTTTCTATGTACCATACGTTGCATTTATCTTTGTTAAAATTTCAGCCCAGATCTGTAATTTATCTAAACTGTTTTGTATTCTAATCCTGTCCTCTGAAGTGTTTGCAATTTCTCTCTGTGTTGTGACACCTGCTAATTTGATGATCATCTCCACTCCTTCCTCCAGATCATTAATGAAAATGTTGAAAAGGACTGGGCCCAGGACAGACCCCTATGGGATACCACTTGATACCTCCTCTCAATTTGATGCCATTCTATTAATTATTGCATGCTGAGTGTGACTTTTCAGCCAATTGTAAACCCACCTAATGGTAACTCCATACAGCCCATATGTACTGAAGCAGCAACAAAACAAACTCCCCACAGCTACAGCATGAGATTTATTTTGTATAGAGATGTACTGACGCATAGAACATCTTAATTCAGTCAGTTGCATACATTTCTGATCCAATAAAAGGCTGGAAGAGAGATTCAGTCTGCACACAGGTGACATGCAAAGCCTGTGAAGAATATTCAGACAGGAAAGCATTTGCCAAGCTATCTAATCTTTGATCTCTGCTGGAGTAGTCAAGATTTTAGGGCCAGCTAGTAGGCCAAACCAAAAGAACACTACCCCTCCTCTAATGGTTCTGGGTTATTTCGCCACCAGCTCTTGTTGCCAAATATTTTAGGTTTTGATGTTTATGCTTGGCAACCATGTTAAATTCTAAGAGACTCTCTTGCATATTCTGGGGATGATGTAGGCCTTTGTGACAACAAACACGTGCATTAGTTGTATATGAATTCTAATGAGTCTCCCCACTCCTGAAATATGAGGCTTTCCAGCCATTTTGTGTAAAATAGCAATTTTAATCCCGAGAGGAGGAGTGTCTAACGGTTTGAATCTCTTCCAGCCTTCTCTTGGAATTGGGTATGGGGACAACAGACTGAATTTCTGTATATGCACAAAATATAGTGTGTATATATAACCGTCTGTAGTTGTGAAGAATTTGTTTAGGAGGTTTCGTTGTTCCCTCAGAACATCATGTGACAATAAATAACAGTATTTTGCACATAGGCAGGAACTCTGTTTTACCACAGCAATCGAAGCTTAGCACCAGTAGTTTTATTTACCAGTCGCCACTCAGGACACTTCAGTGGTGGCTGGTGGGGAGTGTGTGGGGCCAACCCTAAAATTGCACGTTTACATGATCACCTGCCATAAATGCTGCAATTGATTCCTGTGAGGGAAAAGATACCCCACCCCATTCAGTTGTTATTAAAATGGGTTAAAGAGAGAGGCCACACTCTGAATAACAAAAAAAAAATAACTTTATTTATATAGTTATAAATACAGTCCCTCCCTCCCAGTAACACACAGAACACTTCAGAGAAACATTAAAGTTTAAACTGCAGTAAAATAAAAACCAATCCGTTTTAAACCCAACTAAAAACAGTTGAAGGGGCAGGAACAAATATATGAACAAGAACCTGGAAGCAGACCTTTGGACTCAAGGCTAGGAAGAGTTTCCGAAGGGCTCACGCTTGTAATGAAAGTGTGCCCAACGGCTCTTTTTGTGCAGCAAATAGTTCAATTGTCCTATGATTGAAGTCCGGGATTTCTTTAATCATCTGCTTTTCCTATGGACAACATTGGGTGAAAACAGACATGACGCTAACCAGCCTTTAACCATCCTTGGTGGTTATTTATGCATGTTGCAGGGCTGCATAGGACACCAATACAGCCCTGCAACATGCATAAATAACCACAAAGGGTGGTTAAAGGCTGGTTAGCGTCATGTCTGTTTTCACCCATTGCCAACACATTTAGTTTCTCCTCTGACATTGTGTTTCTTAGGAAAGTTTTTATTCTCTGTAGAGTGGAGAATGATTGCTCAGATTCTACTATTGTCATTGGAGTGGTCACAACAATTCACATCAATTTCACTGTTTCTGCAAAGCAAACCTGCAGATTCTTGTCCAGATATGTGTGCAACAATATGGAAGCATCCTTCATATTTCTGAATTCTTCCCTCTCATACAAGATAGAAAGTTCTGTCCTCAGTCTTTCTTTCTGAAGCATTGGGTAGACTTCCACTGCCTCCGTTAATGTTTGGCCTGGAAAGGTTTGCTTGTGCACTTCAAAGAAAGTCCCCGTAATAACGTTGCACTCACCAGATGTTTAGCGAATTCAAAACATTCTCTGGAATGTGAAATTATGATGTCACAGACTTCGACTGATCCAAGGCATCTATAGTTTTGCCTCTGGGGAGCCGAGATTGTTCGGGTAACTCAGAGCGCTGGTTTTTAACGGAGTCTCTGACTCTATTGATGCTCCTAATAAAGTGTGATGTACATCTCTGAATTGCTATGGAGTCAATGCCTCTTTTCTGGACTTCACTGAAGAGGATATCCACATGAGGCATTATTCTGTGGAATAGAAACAAGAAATAGAGGAACTCCCCATCTTCTTCCAGCATCTGAAGAAATTCCCTGGCCTCACACATAGCGCTGGTATCAAAATTCCAAGATCTTATTTCCTGAAAACGTTTGATGAGAGCCTCTCGACACTCAAAGATCACATTCACTGTCCGAATGTTGAAGTTCCATTGTTTTGCGGGTGCTCTGCGGAGACTTCTTTTTACCACTGTATCCAGAACTTCAGTCCTTTTTGGAGAACGTGAGAAGAAAGCTTGGAAGCCTGACAGATCTGCAAAAATACCTTCACTGTGTTTATTTGGGACACTGCTTTTTGCATTACTAAGTTTATATGATGGGCATAACAGTGAACATAATAGGCATTTGGGTATCTGTCCCGGATCTTCTTTTGGACTCTCCCATGCTGCCCACACATCATACTCACACCATCATAATTTTGTGCAATGAGTTTCTTTTTGTCCACATCCTCTGTTTTAAAAAAACAACAACCCCCCACCCCCCCAGCATCTAGTTGCTGAAGCAAAGCTGCAGCAACAGTTTCATCACTAGAGTCTGGCATCTGCGTGAATCCATAGAAACGTTCAACAGTTGAGCCATTGCCATCAATATACCAATAAATCTGTACACTTTGTGTGTGTGTGTGTGTAGACACGTTTGTGGTGTCATCAGCCTGGATAGCCACAAATTCAGTGCTTTTCAACTGCTGGATAATAAAAACCCTAGCCATGGTAAGCATGTCTGAATTGTTTTTGAAAGGCCCCTGAAGTCTGTTGCACTCTGTAAATGCTTTTCCATAGCAGAATCGATGGTAGTGACCAGGTTCACCAGGCCTCAAAACACTCCTGGATTAATGGATCCCTCCGTTTCATCATGCCCTCGTAGTGCTAACTGAAAAGCACTGCAGAACCATATAAGTCAATTATTTTTCCAAGTATGTACCGGTTGTGTTCAACTTCCAGCTTATGCTTTCTTACAGATAGACGGTAGCCTTCATCAAGTCTGTCTGCAATGTTTGTGCTGTCCAACAATGCCAACCGCAGGCAGTTCTCAATGTGACTTCTGCATTCTTTGTACTTCTTGGTCTTTTCACTGAGATGCTTTATGTCAGTCACTCCTCTCTGTGTCCATGGCTTTTCACCCCATACAACAAACAGGGAAAGCAGAACAATGCGTTTTTGGTAGCAGTGCCACATAGCCAGTCCTTTCACTTGTACCATGCTCTGCTAAACCTCCGTGTATAATCTTTGCCTTTCTCTCGTGCAGCTTGCTCGATACATAGATCAGGATGATTAGGTCCCAGCTCCTTAATACGACACTTGTCAGCCACATCCAGTCTTGAGAAAGGAGTTGTGAGAAGCGCATCTACGGTGTTCATTTTTGGTAGCTGTCCTCAATCTCGCTGCTCTGCACCCTCTCTGCCCAACACTTGCTCCTAGTTCATTTTGCCATGAGACTGTAATCCTCTGTTTGTAGCATCCTAATCTCTGGTCATGACTATGTGTCTAGCATCACAAAGTAAACAGCATAATTTCAGGAGCAGCTGGACCAGGCTGACCCACATTACCATTTAAACACAATTACTGTAACTGTGGGAATTTGCAAGCACGGGAATAAGTTTTTAAACTATATATGAAGTAAATGTAAGGGCTGGGCGGCAGGCGGAGTCGAGACAAAGAATGGTCGGAACCAGGCGACCAGTTAGCACAAACATCAGCAGGTGGGGACAGGCAATGGCGTAGTCAAGTCAGAGCACAGGTCAAACTAGTTAGAAGAAACATAAGCAGGCAGGGGCAGGCATAGTCTAGTCAGAGTCCAGGTCAAGCCAGGAAAGCAGTTAGCACAAACACCAGTAAAACGAGGGGTGGCATCAAGCTGGGAGAATGAAGAGCCAGGAGGGAGTGTAACAGCTGGACAAGGGGACTTAGCCGGAGGAGTGAATAGGTAAGCTTCTATCTTCCTGGCAGCATCTGCTTATAAGGGGAAAAAGGAGAAGTGATCTGGACTTCCTGTCCTGCCCCACGGTGCCTGGAGCCGGCTGTCACTGGCCGAGGGTACAGTCTCCATGGCAGAGGGGCAGGCACTACTTGCGGTCTAGTGCTAGTGTGGTTAGTGGAGCCCTTGTCATCTGGAGCAGGCACTGCCTGGTGCAACTAGAGGATCCCTCATTTGCAGGTACTACCTGTGGGCTATGGCTGGTGTGGCTAGAGGATCCTTCAGTTGCAGGCTCTGCCTGCTGGCAAGCATGACTGCAAATAACAGTAAGTTCCATATATTTGTAATATTTCGTAAGTAGGACATTCCTTGTCTCTCTAAAACTGTTGCAGTTATAAGCAGCAATATCCAGTACTCTGTGCAGGGAAAGGCCACCTCATTGATTACATTAGTTTTCCCGGTGGTGAGGCTTGACAACTAGACTTTCTTATTCAAGGTAGGTTGGATGGGCCCCAAAGGCCCAAATCAGTACGTTTCTGCCTCAAGTAGCGGAACAATGGCTGTAGTACATCTTTTAAGACAAAGTAAGTATTTTCCCCCCACTCAATGTACAATTAACCTGTGGTACTTGTTGCTAGAGGACATTGTGAGGGCCAATAGTGTAAATGGTTTTTTAAAAGGATTGGATATATCCATAAATCTGGAGGATAGGGTCCATAAATGGTTGTTAAGTCAAGTTGGTCATGGGATGAGACCTGAGACTGTTGAGGTGGGGGAGGAAATAGATCACTCTGTTGTCACCGGTTGAGCCTTTCTCTAAAGCAGCTGAAGCTGGCCACTGCTGGAGACAAAACGCTGGGTTAGGTGGACAATTGGTCTGATCCAGTATGGCACTTCTTTTGTGGTGTTACATTCAGGTCCAGCCCCAGGCATGTGCCACATGTGCGGCCGCACATGGCCCCGCGGCCAGCTGGGGCCCTGCACTTGCCTGGCTGGGCAGCAGGCTGCAGCCAGCTTCTCCCCCAGAAAGTGATTCTTCCTCCCCTCTCTGGCTCCAGACCCCATCCCTCACCTGCCTCTGCCTTCTAGTAGTGCTGCTGCTGCAGCAGCAGCAGCAGCGGGGACACTGGATCGGGCTGGGAGATAAGGCTGTTTACAAACAGCTCCTCCCCACGTGCTGATCAGAAGGTTGCTACCTTGTAAAGAAGGTTCTTTGAGATGGCTCCCAACATTCTCACAACTGGGTTGTGCGCGCTCACCCTGTTCAAATAATAGACCACATGATGGTCTTGAGCTCCTCTGGTATAAAAAGAACCCTCCCCCTCTGAATGACAGTTCCTTTCAACCCTTTCTAGAAATATAAGAAAAGAATTCCATGCGGGGCTGGAAGGGTGGGTGTTGTGAGAATGTTCGGAGCCATCTCAAAGAACCTTGTTTGCAAGGTAGCAACCTTCTGTTCTTCTTCGAGTGGCTCCTCACATGATATTTTTACATGGCTCCGCCGGGTGGGGAGTCCGTGGGCGCACCAGTGCATGGGTGGGTCATGCACACGGCTGCACACGCATCCCCACTCACCCACCACTCATCCACACCCACATAGTAACCACCATTTCCCCCGGTTGCTCCGTGCGTGGGGATGAGTGGGGGGGTGAGTGGGGATGCGTGTTAGGCGAGCGCGCACGCACCCCCACTCACCATGGGCGCGTGCACCACGTCATTCACATGGGGTTCCCCCACCCATGAACACACAGAAATCTGCGTGTTTACGGCTGGGAGGAGAGACCCGTGTAAAAAGGGCCACATTCTCACAACTGTCTTACTTATACTATCTTAGGTAGGAATTTAGGATGTAAAGCAATATCTATTCTGTCTTGGAAAATAAATCTGCAAATATGGTTCTGAGATTATTATGGCTGCTATTTCACTAACTCTTCTTAATGAAGTTATTGCTAACAGGAATACTGTCTTTAAACCCGCACCCCATAACCAGTTCATTTGCACCCCCATATAATCAATTCACGCTGCCCCGTGGGCACAAATTAAATGGTTATGGGTGGGGGCAGCGTGAATAGATTATATGGGGGCGGGGGCAGAAATGAACTGGTTATGGGGTGGGGGCAGCATGAACTGATTATGGGGGCACAACTGAACTGGTTATATGTCTCTTTTCATGGCATAATGCGCTTAATAAGCTAGCTGCATTTTGGGTGTCTTGTGTGTGTGATAGCAGCACCTCTGGACTGGTCACACCGCATGCGTGCACAAGGCACAGGCGGCACCGACAGCAAGAAGCAACGACCCCGGAGGCCAGACTGGCTAAGCTCACCCCCTGGCCCCTCGTCCAATAAGGCAGTGGACGCAGTCTCTCTGTGCCTGTATCACTGCCCGCTTGGCTGCCCCTGCAGTGGAACCACTCCTGGGGAGTGGTGGTAGGCACTCGCCTGGGGAGGGGGGGAAGCATTAGGAGGCCGTGCTTCTCCATGGTTGCTTGGAGAGGTGGAGAATGGGAATCCTTCCTGTCCAGAGGGAGTATGTTTTATGTTAATGTATACATTTGCATAATTAGGTGGTGCCTAATTATGCAAATTAGGCCCCGCACCAAGACTTTGCACATGGCCTCACAAACCCTGGGGCCGGCCCTGCTTATATTCTTAGGGAATATCTGCCCTCTGCAGAGAAGCTTTAATAGCCTATGCTCCCAATGAAATACAAATCCCCCAATCCTCTCCCCTTCTTGTAGAAATGGGAAAAGTCTACTGTTTATTTGGTCAAACCTTTAGCAGGCAGGGATAGGGTTTTAGGATTTATTTTAATTATGTAATTTGATGCAGTTTATATTTGTAAAGGTTTTTATTCTCTTATATTCTATACCAGGGAGGGGACCAGCCTCAGTGATCACCTCTGGGGAGGAGAGCAGGACCAGTGCCCCAGGGAAAGAGACAGGCTAGCGGAGTTCCTCCAGTGCAGTGGGGAAGGCTCTTTCTAAAGCAGAGCACTCCTCTCCACTCCTGAGATCAGTTGCTGAGGTGCCCTAAAGCTGCACGTGAGCAGGAGTGGTCCCACCCTGAAATGTCGGAGCCAGAAGGAGGGGTTCAGGTAGACTGCCTGAGGCTGATGCCTAGATTAAGTGGATCGCGTGCATCATAAGTCTGGTTACCCCTGTATTATATTTATATATATATATATATAAACTTGTTAGAGGACACTGTGAGAGCCACTAGTGTAAATGGGTTGGTTTTTTTTAAAGGATTGGAAAAATCTGTAAATCTAGAGGATAGGTCCAAATGGACCTATCCTCTAGACTTGCGGATTTATCCAATCCTTTTTTAAAAAAAAAACATTTACACTAGTGGCCCTCGCAGTGTCCTCTAACAACAAGTTCCACGAGTTAATTGTACGTTGAGTGGGGAAAAATTACTTTCTTTGTCTTAAAAGATGTACTATAGCCATGTTCCGTGCTTATATATGGCTTCCATAGAGCAGACACTGTTAGGTCATACCCAAAAGGGAATGCCAGTCCAGTGCTATGAAATGACTGACCTGAAAACCTCTAAATATGCACTAATGTTTCTAAGCTGCTATAAGTTCCTATCAGCAGTGCTTTTCTCCAGGGGTGTGTCATTGCTTTGTAGCATTTGCCCGCCTCAACTCAGGCATACAGTACCAGACAATGAAAGGCTGTGTGTTCTGAGCGCTGCTGTGCAGGGCTGAATGTGTTGGTGTATAGTTCATGCAGGGTGTCGCATTAGCAGTGGAAGCTGCCTTCTCCCTCAAGCAATGAGGAGCCTCGAAAACAAGGCTTAAATTAACCTATGGGAGTTGGTGACCTGTTGATATTTGGTATTTTTCATGTTGTCAATCTGCTGGGTTTTTTTGAATGGAGAGTAGATTGTGTCCATTTTTCCAGCTGCTTTCTGAAAATAGGATTGGCCTTAATTCATATGAAAGGAAAACAAAACGCTGCTTTTTCTCTGTTATTATTTCTCTATAATAATAACACCAGTGGTGTGCCGCACAAAACACTTTGTTAGACAAAGTCACTGCCCTGTAGAGCTTTCAATCTAAATTGGGTAACTTACAGGGCTATACAAGTAAAGGACAAGGGTAAGAGTAGGCAAAGCTGTATTCGATCACTTATGGGAAACCAAATGGAAAGTAGGTTTTAAGGACAAGTGAGGTTTTTAGCGTATAGGCAGTGGGAGCCTATTCCCAGCTAAGAGTTTCTAGTGAAGGCTGGTTTTGAACACAAAGCACTTGAAACGCCTGTGTAAGACTTTAAGTAAATGCAGCAGACATTCTCAGTAGAGGTCTTACTTAAGCAAATGGCAGGAAATCTAAATTGAACTTATCTCTCTGCAGCTCTTTCTGCCTCATTTATTGCCTAGGTCTCAGAGCAGTGCCTACATTTACATAGGTCCTAAACCAATTTGTATCCAGTCGTAACTTGGGTGGCCGAGCATGGTGATACTGCTAATGAAAAATGTTTCATTTGGTAACCTCCGGAAATTCAGAGATTTTGATGGTGAAGAACAATTCTCTCTTAACTAGGGTAAATCCAGTCTTCCCTGCAGTAAAAATCATTTATTAAGCCACAAATAGGTTTGGTTGTATGCTGCCCATGCCGTAAACGTCAGAGGGCATTCAGTGCTACCATACTGGCGTATATGACATTTAGGCCATTTTTACATGAAACGCTTAGAAGCACCTCTGGAGCCCCGTATTCAAGAGGAAAGCTGCGTGGGGAGTGTTTACACGACTCCCGCGCTACCAGAAGTGACGTGCCGTCCAATCTCTTCAATGGCGGTGGCTGCAGATGTGGGGCTTTCAAGTGGCGCCTTCTGTAGACCTGAAAATTGAGGTCTACAGAATGTGCCCCTTGAAAGCCCCGCATCTGCAGCCACTGCCACTGAAGAGAATAGGTGGCACATCACTTCTGGTATCATGGGGAGCGTGTAAACACCCCCTGCACGGCTTTTCTCTTGAATATGGGTCTCCAGAGGTGCTTCTTAAGCGTTTTGTGTAAAAGTGGCCTAAATGCTATATTCTGTTCCCCCTTCCCTTTATTAATCTTGGGCCCCTTTTCATCAGCCCATGCCCCTGACCTGTTGTGTCTTTATGTTTAAATAAGATTATAAGGCCTTTTTGACCTGGGCCCTTCTCTGTACAGTACGATACTCACTAGTGGCAGTATATTATAGAGCCACAGGAGTGGCTCTATTAGTTAAGGTGAGTAGGAGTTCCAGTGCAACTGCTTCCATTTACGTACATTGGATTTTTCCGGCTGTTTACTTTTAGGTTGGTGAGTTTTTATTGTCCACTCAACCTCTCTGACACTATGGCACAGACAGATGTTAAAAATGCAGGCAAGCCTGCATTACCCCAGTTCAGAGCTGATGCCTCCTAATCCCACAGGCTTGTTCCTCAGAGTAACATGCAGCTAGAAAACAAGAATGCCAGCATGAGGGGAGGTAAAGCAACTTGAAATCCTACAGTTGACTGTATTTGGGGTTAAGTAGATACAAGTCCATTTGCATCACTGGTGATTTTATTTGAATTTATTTTATCAATTATGCGAGTAGTAAACCTGGCCCATAACATTGGTGTATCATACTGTGGTCTCCTTTCTGGTGTTTATCGTTAAGAGCTTCATCTGAAACTCATGAAAATGAATGACATTCCATTTCCATTCAACTCCATCCACCCACCCACCCTCTGCAATATTTCCCCACTTCAGGCCAGCTGCTTGGTTGCCAGTCTTTTCTCATTACCTCATCTGCCAGTGTTTCCCCATTACTTCAGCTGCAATGGGTTTGCTTAATTAATGCTTAGGTTTATCAGCATGCCTTATGACTGCATTTTAGTATGACACCAGAACACTGACCTATATTTTTAGGGATTCACAGTGGTGTGAAGAAAAACAATTATTGCTTATCTTACTTCCCTACCTATACGTAATAATGCATGGAGTGGCAAACTTCTGTAGCATGAGTTACAAACCATAACTACACACAATATTCCAGAAATGGAACCACCATATAGTGCCATTATGATAAACTCCATGTATTAAGGAAAAAGTAATGTGCCATGTATTATGTAAAAAACAATCTTCCTGTAAATCTTAAACTTAGGGAGATCAGTCGTATTCAGTATAAGTTTAAACCATGTGAAATATTGAGTACACTGAAATAGGAATAATGACACCCAGACTTACAAAGGTTTACAAATGTAACTGGTATTGTTTCAACGTATAATGTAACACTGTGGATGAGGGGAATGCTGTGAACATCTTGAGTTTATGAAGATGTGGATAAAATACACACACACACATATTACTCCCCCCTCCCTCCCTATACACATACACTCAGTCACTTCCCCTGCCCCAGCCAGACACACACACACGCACATGAACAATCATGCTGTACATTCCAGTCCCTTCTTTCTGACTCTGGTCTAGTCGTAGTCATCCGTACTTTCATCACCTCAAGACTAGATTACAGCAGTGCACTCAACGTGGGGCTGCCCTTGTTGATTGTTCCCTGAAGTAACCATGGCAGGTTTTTTGTGCTGAGCAGAACTTCACAAGCTTTAACAAATGCTAAATAGCAGAATGCTATTTTTCACCATTCACGTTGGCTGTAAATTCAGGTGCTGTGAAAAGGACACAGTGCAGGTGAGGAGGAGTCTGTAGCAACTGCTATTACTTGGCCAAAACCGATGATATTATCTAACACAAAACCTTCTGGTTTACAACAAATAGTCAAGGCGGGTTCTTACTACTTAAACAAGTGACAAAACGCAAGGGAATTAATATTTCCTACGCCTAGCAACCAAAGGAAAAAAAAACCAACCAACCCCACATCTCCCAAACGCTTGCCAAACCTGCCTTAACGACTATGCAGTGCAAAAGCCCAAACCACGGAATGTTACAGAACATTTCTTTATTACAGGTAGCTGCAACATTAAAACAACGGACAGCATATTCTTCACCGATCTGCTGTGTTGCTTTACTTGCAGACAGACAACAAACAAAACCCATTGAGGGGGAAATATTTTTACTACTTAGAAAATAGCAAGCTACTGCATTATCCCTCTGAAATTATTCCAGGGGATACCATGACAAACCCAAGAAGACATGGATCCTACATGGACTACATAGACAACCGCCTTGCACATGCCTACAGGGACATACAATCACTGCACAGAACATAGGGAACATGGCTCTGACCTCTCCCCGCACACACCATGGGCAAAGCACCTCACTGGAATTAAGTGAGTGCACTGTGCAAGCTGACTATGATGTGTGGGTGGAAGGAAACCAGTAACTGCATGTGTATGTATATTGTGCAAAGTGTACAGGAGCCTGGTGGATACAACCCCCCCACCCCAAATAAAGCCAAGGCCATGAGGTTGAGGATAGGAAACCAAGCAAAACTTAACACTGCATAGTTGTTTTTATTTATTTTATTTATTTATTTTCCAAATTTATACCCCGCCCCCTCCTGCAACGCAGCTCGGGGCGGCTTCCAACAATCAACAATCAAAACATTAAAATTCATTTTAAAATATTAAATATAAAATATACCATATAAAACAGGGCTAGAAAAATAATAAATAAATGGGTGGGGGACTAAAATCATCCCTCCCCATCCTCCCTCCCAAAGGCCTGGGCAAACAGCCAGGTCTTACAGTTCCGCCGAAATGTTAAAAGGCTTGGGGCCAGGCAAGCTTCCTCCGGAAGGGAGTTCCACAGCCGCGGTCCTACCACCGAGAATGCTCGCTCCATCGTGGCCCCCCGTTTGACACGGGGGACCTCCAGGAGGGCACCCCCGGCCAACCGCAGGAGCCGCTCTGGGGCGGGTTTGGCAGGAGTTTGGAGATGTGGGGTGGTTGTGTTTTGTGGGGGGGTTTCCTTTGGTTGCTGGGCTTAGGAAATATTAATTTCCTTAGTTTTGGGGGGTTGTTTAAGTAGTAAGAACCCGCCCTAACTATTTGTTGTAAATGAGAAGGTTTTGTGTTAATAACAAGAGTGAATGTTATCAACAGTCATTTTCTGCCTCTGTGGAAGCTATAATAAAATAACCCAGTTTAGTTCAAAACTGAATATTTCGGGTGGTGGGGAGGATGTTTTTTGTTTTTAACATTTCCTTTTCGTTCCTATAGTGTAGAAAGTTTAATGACCAATTGGATCCTTTATCATGTGAATACCATCTTAATAAAAGCCAGTGCAAAGCAAGAATGTGATTATATTGTCAGTTTACAGGTAGGATATAAATAGAGTTTTAACAGATCCCCTATTGCTTTCAGGTCTCCTGCTGCTCGGTGGTGGTGGTGGTGATGTCTTGAAATGTTCATTAAACTGACTTGAAATGTTGTTTAAGCCCAGTGTCTCGAGCAGTCAGCCAAGGTTGCTGCTGTTTTCTATTCGCCGTATCAATCAGGACTTCAAGGCTCTACATTTTAATTTCTTTTGCATCAGAAATGACTTTGCAGGCTTGTTTGTGCACCTTGGTTGCATAAATTGCCTTTTCAACTGTCAGAAGTAGGTAATGGACGACTTTGTAAAAAGTCCACGCTTGGAGGGTTATGAGAAAGCAAAGAAGCTTACAATAGCAGCCAAGACCATTGCCTGGGTTCAAAGCATATAAAGCAGCTTTCTTGGCTGTTGGAGCTCAATTTCTTCAGTGTAAGAAAGTGCTTGGTTCTTCTAATAGTGAAGAGGAAAAGTTCATCTGTAGAAACCTAACTAATTGAGCTCAAGCAGTTGTGCACAAGCAACCAGAACCTAAATGCTGGCTTTTATTATCCTGACAGGGTGTAGGGAGGTTGACTGTGCATGTATTTCTTTGCCCAAGTAATTCTGGCCTTGGAGGACAAACAGAAAAAAAAATCACTGTAAAGACAAGGGTATTCTAATCCTCTCTCCATTGCTTTTCAGCCTTTGGCTAGTCCCTGTATTTACATTTTGGTAACTCCTGCTACTTGTCAAAAATACCCCAGTACTAGTCTTTCACATGGAAGTAATTTTTATCAAAATGCTGGTGGGGGGCACATTCTCTGCCCTCAGCAATATCTCAAAATAGCCATTTTGACCTTCCACAAAAGTCATCCCCACTATACGCAAGCCCACACCAGCCAGTTCTTCGCTTGAAACCTCTCTACATCCCTCTGCAATAGTGGAGGCAGAACTCGCATTTGGGTGTTGATGCCACTGCCACTTGCCTTGGACACTTGAGCACTAAAAGCCCTGTGGCATCCTCCTGGTTACAGCTCTTCCCCTTTCTGATGGCAAAAGCTACTGCATTCTTGACATAGTCCCAAGTTCTGGAGCCCAACACCCCTGAATTTGAGGACCAAAGTGGTCCCCACCTGGACCCCAAAATGGTCCACACCTGGAAGCTGCTGCTACTCTCTTTGGCAACCAATTTGAAGATCAGTTATAACTGCTATAGGATGAGGGATGGAGATCTGTCTTCCCTGAATAGCTGGGAGGAGACAGCTCTGTGAACAACTTCCTTACAAGTGAGGGGGGAGGGGAACATAAACCACCTGACCTGCCTCTTCCTATTTTTACACCCCAGCACATTTAGTTAATTTGTTACTATTGTACAAAATGAGCATGACTAAAGTAGCCATTTAATCACCTAATTGAGCTTTCCTTAACTTGTGTAATCATATCTGCTTTATCCCAGGAAATGTTTGAGGCGCACAGCAGTGGTGGCAAAGAGCCTAAAATTCTTCCAGACCTTCGAAAGATTAGTCACAACTTGCAGCTCTTAGGCTGACATGTGACCTGGGTCTTTGAAAATAAATCCAATCATTAGCGTTGATCATTAAAATTGCAGCACAGCATGTTTGTTTGCATATGTCTTTTTTCCCTCCTTTTTTTCCTGTAGGGTAGTAGATCAGCAGTGGCTAGCTGATTCATCCCGTAATCAGAGAATCCTATTGTTTGTTTCTTCCCATGTAGTGATTATGCTAGTCGCGCTCTCTCTCTCTCTCTCTCTCTCTCGTGTTGAAGCTTTTTTTCCCCTTATTACAAGCTACTCCAATGCCTTCATGTTGGCATTACCACTTTATAAAAAGTAGGCTGTGTGAACAAACCATTAGGGTCCATCAGCTCCATTAGTTCACAAGATGAGTTTGTAGCACACCTGGCAGTGCTAGTGTCTGAATTTCCAATGTCTTTCAGGCATAAAGGGTCACCGCATTAATACATCAGAGCATTCACAATATCTTTACAATGTTCAGTAAACTTTCCTTCTGCAGCTCAGTGGATGAAGCAGAGTCCAAGGAATGACTATACTGGGATATGGAGTTTCAAACTGTTTAGCGAAAGATCTATTATATTGTAACTTGAAATTTGTTAGTGGAACAAACTCTTTGCTTAATGTTCCCCAAAGACAAAAAAAGCATGTGGAAACTGTGCTGGGCAGAGGATTATAATCATGTTTGGATTATAATCCAAATATGATTATATTTGGATTATAATCCATATTTGGATTATAACCCAGATATGAGGCTTATTTATAATGAGAACCAGAAATAATGTCTATGTATTTTGAATCTATATTTCTTTTAGTTTAGATATAAAATTTAATTTAGTAAAGAGAAAGAAGATACCCCTTTGCCTAGGTTGTAGAGGATAAAGGGGTATTGTATGAATAGGACTTAGCTGCAATAGCTGATGGTCATAATCCATGAGAAGAGTCCATTACAGGTGCTGAAAGTCCCACACTTCTAAAATGAAGCTGTAGCTTCCCAAAATTACCATATTATGCACAGAATTTTGTTTCATTGTGTGAATGCAACTTTCAAAACCTACTTATCTGAAATGGTGATACAAATTAAAATGCTATACCTGTGTCACATTAAAATCTTGTCACTGAAGTAACTGCAAAGGATCAGTAGAACATGTTTAAAGACCCTCTCTGCAGTGCCTTATTTTTTATTTGTGTATAGTGGTCATTGTCAAATTACCCAATGGGCGCTGGCCTGTGGGTGAGTAACCCAGAGGGCCCACCAGTACGAATGCTTTAAAATGTATACCTTCTACTTTTTAGGTAAATGTGCTCAGCAGTAACATGTGAAGGAAAATTTTGTGTTTTCTTTGAGCAAAATAGAGGAAACTTTTGTATGCTAAATTGTTTTTCCTATTTTTCCAACAAATCAGCATGGTAAAAAGGAAAACGAAGCCAAATTTGTCAAAAATAAAATAAAATAAAGCTTTTGAAACAGGCAGATACTGTTAAAGGGTCCATCTGTTCAGTGGGCCCAGCAATGCTGCAAGAGTATGTTCATGAGACACAAGAATGATTACCTTTTAACATTTTACCTCAGGACCTTAGTTTAGAATTGAAATTAGTTCGGTCTTAGCCTCCATCTTAATGGCTTTTGGCCCACAGTATATATCCTATTCACCACTGCTGTCAGCCTGAATGCTAGGAAAGAGGCGTGGCGGCTGGAGCAATTGCAGTTCAGTATTGAGGTGCCCTGGCAGAGCTATGTGTTGGAAGTTTACATAGCACTAACTAACATTTGGCTGTACCCTGCGTATTGCATCACTTAGAGGAGCACTAAAGTTATACTCCTCTAAAAATACATAGCATTTAATATACTTCTGAAACATTCCTTGAATTTTGAGTCCAAATTGAGAGGAATTATCGTGCCCCCTTTTCCTCTCAGTGTGGTGGCTTCAGGACAGGCGAGGCAGCTTTGTTAGTGTGTCTGATTTCTCGAAAGGGCATGTTCTAAAGACAAAGTGAAAAGCGAGTCACTGAGAAGAGCGAGTATAAAGAGGGCACGTACTGGACGAATCAATCGCTGACGGCCCTCATTTTGTTCCTAATAATCTATCTCACCAGAAGAAAAACTTCTAGTGCACAACCTTGAATTATTTTACATCTATCATGTTTTGCAAGCCTGGCACTGTCTCCAATACAGATTTTTCATACTCTCCTTCATCTCCCAGGTAAATTAAACACTATTGAAACAGCTGTCTGTTGCCACAGAGGGTATTGCTTCTGTGTGAAAGACAGCAGCTTTTCATAGGACAGAAATTAGATAGGCTTCTAATGGGAGAAATATCTGTGAGTTAAAATGTCAGCCAGTTGAGAGCAACACCCTGCTGACTCTTGCATGTTATCTGCATTGGTCTTCACTGCTTTCACTGTAAGATGCATCTCGAGAATACATTATATATAATCTAAGATTGTATCCCAAGATGCGTCCCTTTGTATAACCAAGAGTTGGGATAACACATGCACTTTGAGTTTCACTTCTTCATAGTGCCACAATTCATTTTACTTAATTTTTCAAGAAAGCCATTATGAGCCAGTTAACCTGAAACTAGAGCTGGAGTCTCTGGCATGCAGAATTTGCAATAGAACTTGACAAGAAAGACAAAAGCAGGGAGAACAGAAGTATTAGGAACTCCATTTTGGAGATAGAGAACTGGGACACCGATCAAGTAACTTGCCCAAGGTCATCCAGGAAGTCTGTAGGACAACTGGAAACTGAATCCAGGTCTCCTGTGTCCCACAAGACTTGCCTTCTCCATTACTGAACAGTTTTATTAAAAAGCTCTTCTGAAGAACATATCAAAAGCTTTTTGAAATCGGCATACATTACTGCTTATTTGTTCTAGTTATATTTATAAGATTTCCCCCCCTTGTTTCCTCCTATATTGCCTTTAACATTTTTTGCTATAGGCTATATAGAAGAGAGTTTAAGCAGTTTACCATTCTGGAATCATCAACAGTATTTTCCTCTTTCTTCAGTAACGTTTTTTTGTTTGTTTTTTTTTAAACCACAAGGTAGGTCTTTAAAATATGCAAGAGGGGAAAGAGTTTTGTTCTGCTGCGGTCTTCATAAGTAAAGGTGCATGGGGAGATAGAGTGATCTTGTGCTTAAAGCGCTGGACTAATAATCAGGAGAACTGGGTTCAGTTCCCAGCTTTGCCGCAGGTGCCTATTGTGACCATGGGCATATCACTTAGGCTGCAAGTCTCAAACCATTTACTCAAGAGTAGTCCCAGTGAATTCAATAGGACTCCTATACTCAATGCAGCATCAGCCTATGATTGCAGTCTGTGGAGGTGAAGTGGCAGGAGTCTGTAAAGACAATCTGGTCTACTGAAGGTATTCAGTGTCTGACTGCCCAACATCAAATGTGTCCACCTCATGTTTGAGGCCCAGGATAGATTGGGGATTCTGTCGGTGTATTGACCACCCCGCTGCACAACCGACTCAGTCTTGGAGGTGGTGTTGAGGTCACTCAGACTTATTGTCTTGGATAATTTCAACATACATGCTGAGGCTGGATGTAGCAGGGAGCAATCCTGTGAGGCTGCTGCTCCTTTAAGAAGGGGGTTGTGTGGGCCAGCCAGAGGGCTGAACATGCATAGGGGCGTGGTAGAGTCAGCCCCATAGCTTGGGACCAGCCTGAGCTGGAAGCAGACTGAGAGTTCCAGAGACAGAGTGGGCAGGACACTGGCCCTTTAAGGCTGAGGTGAAGGAGCCTGGCCACACCCACTCTGCTGTGATACAAGAGGAAGGCTGAGTGAAGAACTTAGTCCCTGCCTGGGAGCTGAAGGGACCACATCTCCCTGACAAGGCCTTCCCACTCTACGCTCTCCAGGGTGCTGAAGAGGAGAACCAGGTACTGGAAGAAGCTGTGCCCAGGAGGGAGCCTCGTGTCTGGGGAAGGCTTGGCTTTGAGTCCTGGCTGGCTTGACTTTGGGGGTTATTTTATTATTTATTTATTTTGTCATATTTATATTTTATTTATTTATTTATTTATAAATATTTTTTAGCCGCCCCCTCATGCCAGCGGCATCTGGGGGGGCTTACAACAATACAAAAATTTTCCATAAAAACATTTTTAAAAAACAATCCCCTATCCACCCCGCCCCCCAACTACCCAACCCTACCCTCCCCTTCAAAGGCCTGGGCAAACAGCCAGGTCTTGCAGGCTTGGCAAAATGCCAGCAGATCTGGGCCATGTGGGCTTCCTCCGGGAGGGAGTTCCAGAGTCGCGGCCTGGCCACCAAGAATGCCCTCTCCATTGTAGCCCCCCGTCTCACCCGGGGGACTTCCAAGAAGGCGACCCCAGCAGACCGAAGGGATCGCTCTGAGGCACGGAGGTTGAGGCGGTCCCCGAGGTATGAGGGGCCCAGACCATTTAGGGCTTTATAGATCAATACCAACACCTTGAATCTGGCTCAGTACGCTATAGGCAGCCAGTGCAGAGCACGGAGCACTGGTGTTATGTGCTCCCGTCGCCCAGTCCCCATAAGGAGAAGGGCAGCTGCATTCTGCACCAGCTGCAGCCTCCGAACCAGAAACAAGGGAAGCCCCACGTAGAGCGCATTGCAGTAGTCCAGCCTCGAGGTGATGAAGGCATGGATAAGGGTGGCCAGGTCAGGCCTGGAAAATGTATGGGCACAGCCTCCATACCAGATACAGCTGGCGGAAGGTGGTCTTAGCCACCGCCTCCCCCTGCCGATCCAGACGGAGACCCAAGTCCAACACCACCCCCAGACTACAAACCTGCTGGGCAATAGGAGGACGCACCCCCCCCCTCCACAAGGGGGGACAAAACCTCCCCCACCCTCTCCACCACCATCACTTCCGTCTTATCAGGATTTAGTTTGTCTGCCGCCCCTTCATGCCTACGGCATCTCGGGGCGGCTTCCATACAAAATAAAATACTTTTTAAAATCACCAATTTAAAATTACAATAATTCACAAAATTTAAAACCCCCATCATCTCTCATTTACCACCCCCCTCCCCACCCCCGAAGGTCTGGGAGAACAGCCACGTCTTACAGGCCCGCCGAAAGGCCAACAGATTCGGGGCCAGGCGGGCTTCCTCCGGGAAGGAGTTCCATAACTGTGGCCCTGCCACTGAGAACGCCCTCTCCATTGTGGCCTCCCCGTCTCACACGGGGGACCTCCAGGAAGGCACTCCCCGCAGACCAAAGGGGCTGTCCTGAATCACGGAAGGTGAGGTGATCCCCGAGATATCCAGGGCCCAGACCATGTAGGGCTTTATAGATCAACATCAACACCTTGAATTTGGCTCGGTACGTTATAGGCAGCCAGTGCAGTGCACGGAGCCCAGGTGTAATGTGTTGTCATCGACCCATCCCTGTTAGGAGACGGGCCGCCGCATTCTGCACTAGCTGCAACCTTCGGACCAGCATCAAGGGAAGCCCCACGTAGAGCACGTTACAGTAGTCCAGCCTTGAGGTGATGAAGGCATGGATCAGAGTGGTGAGGTCAGATCTGGAGATGTATGGGCGCAGCCTCCGCACCAGATACAGCTGGCGGAAAGCTGCCCTTGCCACCACCTCCACCTGCCGATTCAGGCGGAGGCCCGAGTCCAATAACATCCCCACTCCGCACCTGTTGGGCCACAGCAGTTGAAGTTGTGTTGCTCCTGAGCCTGTGAGAGACTGACCTAGGCCTGCAGGGTGGAGATGACTGAGCCGGCAGCCCTAGGGATTGTGTACACAGGACTACTAATGAAGGACTGGACTTGATACCCTCTGGGCTGCCTATGTTTGGTCCTATAGGAGGCTACCCCCTTCCAGAAAAGGGGAATTCAGCCGAGGCTAGGGCTGAATAGGCGTGGCAATGGGGTAGAGCTAATTCTCCAAGTGAGGCCCCAGTGCCCCCGTGTGGCCCTGGGAAGAGACCCCCTGCTACACTGGCCTTTCAGAGGCAGGGCAGGATTTCATGACCTCATGACAACCATGAAGCTATCCCAGATAATATCTGGCCAAACACACATTAGATTTAATGTTCTGTGCCAGCCTGGAAATGGGTTCCAATTGTTGGGGGTGTCACTACAGCAATGTTGTCATGGTTGAATTGTTACTTTCTAAAGGCCCAGATCCCTGCCCTCCTTTGCATCCATCAGGGTGGTGGACCAATTAGGTTGGTCAGCACCCAGAGACTAAATGGATTCCAGAACTCTTTGGATGATTTCCCCACTGATAAGACTGAAACTCATTGCTTGAGTCTTGCCAGTTCTCAAATAGGAATGAGAAGGGGGGTGTTACCATAAGAAGAGATTTAAAAGGCTGGTCCAGGCAGGAGTGCTGGGTGGGGTGCCATAGATGAGCAGGGGGCAAAGGCTTACCCCCTGACCACACCTGGCGCCCGCCGAGACCCCCTGCCTGCCTGGGAAGGGAAATTCTGGGCTGGGGCCCCAGGGCCTGGGAGGGAGGTTGGTGGCCTAGCGAGGGTGTCGGGGTGGGGTACTTACCCTCCGGAGGGGGTCCTGTGAAGTATGGTCTTTTCCTGGGGTTGTAGGTTTTGAAATTAAAAAAAAAAACAAAACTGAGCATGCTCAGAAGGGCCTAATCTAAAAGAGACAAGGAAGAGGGGGAGATGAAGGAGAGATGAACATCAAGAGAACATCCAGCAAAAAAAATAAAAATGAGAGAGAACATCCAGGAAGCAAATAGATCAGTAGCTCCAGACAGGCCCCCACAGGGAGGGAAGTCCAAAGGCACGGCGCGGCCATCGAGAATGCCCTATTTTGTGTGGCCCCCCCAGAGAACCCGGGGGACCTCCAGCAAGGTGCCCCCAGACGACCGCAGGGGCCAATCTAGAACCCGGGGAGTGAGGTGGTCTTGCAAATAAGCAAGGCCCAGGCCGTGTAAGGCTTCATAGGTTAAAACTCCTCTCTTCCCACTCCCACCCCTCTCCCTCCTTCTCTCATGTCCTCCTTCTCCCCTGCCTCCCTTAAGGAAATCTCCTCTCTGCTCTCCTCCTCCAACCCTTCCACTTGCCCCCTTGATCCCATTCCTTCCCGCCTCCTCACCTCCATTACTCCCACTGTCGCCCCTTCCTTCCTGCACATCATCAACCTCTCCCTCTCTACTGGCTCTTTCCCTTCTGCCTTCAAACATGCCACAGTCTCTCCTATTCTCAAAAAGTCCACTCTTGACCCCTCTGACCCTTCTAGCTATCGTCCTGTCTCACTCCTTCCTTTTGCTTCCAAGCTGCTTGAACGTGTTGTCTACTCCCGCTGCCTTGACTTCCTATCCTCCAACTCCTCCCTTGACCCCCTCCAATCTGGCTTCCGCCCCCTTCATTCTACTGAAACTGCTCTCGCTAAGATCACCAACGATCTTCTGGTGGCTAAATCTAAACGTCTCTATTCCATTCTTGTCCTCCTTGATCTCTCTGCTGCCTTCGATACTGTTGACCACTCACTCTTGCTGGATTCCCTTCACTCCCTTGGCTTTTGTGGCTCTGTCCATAACTGGTTCTCCTCCTACCTCTCTGACCGCTCCTTTAATGTGTCTCTCTCCAACTCCGCCTCCTCCTCCTTCCCCCTCTCAGTTGGTGTTCCTCAAGGCTCTGTTCTTGGCCCTCTCCTCTTCTCGATCTATACCTCATCCTTAGGCAAACTCATTGCCTCCCATGGCTTCCAATACCACCTCTATGCTGATGACACTCAACTCTATCTCTCTACTCCCTCTCTCTCTCCCTCTGTTCAAGCTCGTCTCATCAACTGTCTCTCTGACATCTCTACCTGGATGTCTCAACGTCAACTCAAACTCAACATGGCTAAAACTGAACTCCTTATCTTCCCCCCTCATCCTTCCTCTCCTTCCTCACTGTCAATAACTATTGATGGAGTCACCATCCTGCCTGTCCCCCAAGCCCGTAGCCTAGGCTTCATCTTTGACTCAGCCCTTTCTTTTAAACCCTACATTGACTCTGTTGCTAAATCCTGTCGCTTCTCCCTCCATAACATTGCTAAGATTCGCCCTTTTCTCTCTGTCTCGTCTGCCAAAACTCTTGTTCATGCTCTGGTCATCTCTCGCCTCGATTACTGTAACCTCCTTCTCACTGGCCTTCCCCGGTCTCACCTTTCTCCCCTCATCTCTGTCCAAAACTCTGCTGCCAGGGTCATCTACCTCGCCAGTCGCTTCGACCATGTGCAGCCCCTCCTCTCTTCGCTTCACTGGCTTCCCCTTCCTGAACGAATCCTGCACAAGCTCCTAGTCTTCACCTATAAAGCTCTTCACAACCTTGCTCCCCCCTACCTCTCTGCACTTATCGCCCTCCATACTCCAGCCCGTGCACTTCGCTCCTCCTCTGTCCCTTCTCTCACCCTTCCACGCCTTCCCTGCTCCCCTAAGCGCCTTCGTCCCTTCTCACTTGCTGCCCCCCATGCCTGGAACTCCCTCCCTGTCCACATCCGCCTTGCCCCCTCCCTTCATACCTTCAAATCTCTCCTTAAAACTCACCTCTTTCGCTCTGCTCTGTCTGACTCTTTATCCTGCTGAGCCACTATTCCTATACCTACGATCGGTTTACCCTTATCCTTGCCACATGGACCTGCCTGCTGTCATTCTCATCGTAACCAAGCCAAGTACGTGCACTTGAGACCTCGCATCTTCATGAATGTTAGACCCCTTGTCTCTCCCTCTGTTCCCCTTCCTAAGTCTCTCCCCCAGCTCCTGTCTCTCAGATTGTAAGCCCTAGGGGCAGGGACCCTGTCTATTTTATTACTTTGTAAAGTGCCAGGTACACTGCTGGCGCTATATAAATGTTTGTTAATAATAATAATAATAATAAAACCAACACTTTGAATCGGGCCCGGAAGACTATTGGCAGCCAGTGCAGAGATCCGAGCACTGGTGTAATGTGCTCCTGGAGGCCCAACCCCACCAGGAGCCGGGCCACCGCATTCTGCACCAGCTGCAGCTTCCGAGCCGTCACCATAGGTAGCCCCACACAGAACGCATTGCAGTAGTCTAACCTAGAGGTAATAAAATCATGGATGATCGTGGCCAAGTCCAGAACTGAAACCAGCGGCCAAAGCCGCTGCACCAGATGTAACTGGCGGAAGGCACTCCTTGCCACAGCCTCCACCTGGAGATCCAGGCAGAGCTGTGCATTGAGGAGCACCCCCAGGCTTTGCACCTGGGACGTCAGTGGAGGCCAGACTCCATCAATTAATGGGTCTGTCACCTCCGCTGACCTACCCACTAACATCACCTCCGTCTTGTCAGGATTCAGTCACAGTCGATTAGCCCTCATCCAGTCCCCCACAGCTGCTAGACACTGGGTAAGCACGGAGACAGCCGGGCGTGGGTCGGTTGAAAATGAGATATAGAGTTGGGTGTCATAAGCATACTGATGACGCCTCACCCCAAACCCTCTGATCACCTCGCCGAGCGGTCCCATATACACGTTGAACAGGAGAGGGGACAAAACCGAATCCTGCGGGACCCCACATGGGAGGTCTCAGTAAGATGAAAAGGAATCACCAAGTACCACCCGCTGAGTAATGGGTCGTGTTAATTTGTAAGTTATCTGATACTGTCAAGTGTGTAGGGTTAGCTTGGGCTGACTGAGTCACAGTCTGAGGGGGTTACCAGGCTCATGGTTCAAGCCCAGGCCAGGGGTTGCAGCCAAGAAGTCCACCCATAAGGGGCACAGGCTACGGTCTGGATGCAGGCGAGAAGGTTACTTGGTGGCAGGCAAACTGGGAAGTCGAGTAGGCAGCAAGGCAGACTGGTCTGGTCAAAGTAAAGCAGTAAGCATGCTGAAACTGAGCATGCTTACCCTCCCCCCCCCCCCCCTTTTTTTGTGGGAATTTTGTGAGTTTGGGTGGAAGGAGGGGGGGAGAAATGGGTTGTTTGTTTGATGTATTGTAAAACTTTGAAAATTCAATAATAACAGTTAATAAAACAGACGGAGAGGGATTATCACATTCACTAACTATTTCAGCAAGACAAAGGTGGACTCAAAGTCATTACATCAGAACCAGCCTACTGTCATATCTGTTTGACCAACTTGGGTCAAAGGAAGGAAGGAAGATGTGTCCTGAGAGCTTCAACCTCACTTAGTCAGAAAGAACACAAAAGCATGTGAGGGCGGTGCCTGAAGGCATCAAAGAATACCTCAGTCCCTTTGATGGCAGTGTGAATACAGATTACTTCTTCAATATTAGTTCTGGAAAAGCTGCATCAACTGCAACCAGGGAATTCCTCCTGAATGCCAAAGAAATTGGTGAGATTCACCAGAAAGCGTTTATCACTGAGTGTGCAGTAGATCCTAGTAGGTTTGAAAAGCCCGTCATGCGACAGAAAGTGTCTACTTTTGCTTCAGAAGGTGTAAAGACAAAGAAAAAACAGGTTGATGGAAAAGTCCTTCAAATTAAGCTATTTAGAGACCTAATGGGGAGAACTTTGTTTGTTCTTCATCTCCTTGGAGAACTGCCAGTTATGTTTGGTCAGCTCTCTTGCCATATTTGCTGAAACTGTGCCGCATACCTGCTGAGTGAATTGACATTGTGTTTGACAGAACTCTTTCACCATCTATCAGAGATCAGCAGCGAGACAAAAAAAGTGACATGGAAGATAGAGAATTTCAGTTCATGATTTCTGGTGCCACTCAGAAAAGACCAGCTGACTTTCTCAAGGCACTCAGGAATGACATCTTCAAACAATCTTTGGTTTCATACTTGGTTGACAGCTGGCAAGATTACAGCATTTCCACCATTCTTAGCACAAAGGTAGTCTATGTTACGTGTAATAGCCTGTGCTATTCATTCAGGAGTATACATGGAAAAGTCACTCGAAAGGAAGAGGAGTTACTTGAGAGCAGTCATGAAGAGGCAGACTCGTGTATGGTTTTCCCAAAAATGTTGTGATTCGAACATCAGACACAGATGTGATGGCTATCATTCTTGGAAATATGGAGAAAATCCCTAGCGGCACAAATATGTGGCTAGGAGTAGGGTTGGGATCTAAAAATACACTCTTTTACATTTATATGACAGCTCTTGCAGACCAGTTGGGCTTGTGCAAAGCCATTCCTGCTTTTCATGTATTTACTTGATGTGATTATATGGCCTCTTTTTCAAGAAAAGCAAAGGTGAAGCCATTTACCGTCTTTGAAAGGAATGAAAAGGCCCAGAAAACCTTCGCCTCATTGGGTACAAAACAAGAAGTGGAAGAGAAAGTATGTCTGGAGATTGAGAAATTTGCCTGCACTATGTATGGTAACAAAACCATATCATCCCTGAATGAACTCAGGCTTGATACATTCTTTAAAATGTACAAACACTGGGAAGTTGTCCCAGGGCAGCAATCAAAGGGCTCAATGGAAGCTCACTTCCTCCATGGGCTTCCATCATACATCTGAAGATTCGGCGCACCACTCTAATCTGTGGATTTTGGAATAATGCAACTGAGAGCCATCCACTACTTTTCCACCGCACCCCCATGGACAAAATGGCTTGGAACTAGTTGATAGAAAGTATGTTCCCCATTGGTTTGAGGGAGAGCAAACCCCATCATCGCTTGAGGACATTCTTCTTAGAGCCGACACTAAAATGTGTGTAAGTACTGCTGAGGAAGGTGAGGGTAGTGATGTGGAGATTAGTGGTCCTGGGAGGAGTGGTGATGAAAATAATGTATCTGAAGATGATGTTTAACATGTTCAAGTAAATTTGTTGTGTTTTTTAACAAGACACTGTCATAAATAACATTCTTTTTTGGCATTCTGCATGGAAAACGGAGAGTCCGTTTGACTGCTTAGTAGAACGTATTTGACTTACTAATGTCGTACATCATCTGTATGTTACACTGTTACTGTAATGATTAAAAGCTGTTTGCTAAATCTGTTTGCTTGATTTCATTGTCTCCATATATTTTGTATGAGACTGTCAAAAAGATCATTTAGGAGGAAGGGCCCTCTGTGTGATAGATGAAGACTTCCAATGCTCTGTAGGATATTTCCCAAATATCATCATTAAAAACATGCGTTTTGGGTGGGGCCTTCAAAATCATGTCAAATTGTCTATTTTATGTGTCAGGGCATATTGACAAAGAAATTAGTATTGGTTGAAACCGTAAACCTTATGGTGTAAACTCAAAATATTGGTGGGGGACAGTTAGAGGGCACCTGATTTGGGTATCTTCCATTCAAATCTTGTTAGTCCTTAGGTGACAAAAAATGTTTTCACACAAAATGCACAGGTTTTAATCATGTGCCTTTATAAGGTAAACAAATAGCCTGATTGGGGGAAGACCCCCCCCCCCAAAGAATGCCTGATTGGGGCAAGACCCCCCACCCCCAAAAAACACTGTCAGTCTTTATATTTTATTATGTTAGAACACATTTCCATACAAATTAGCATTGTTTTTTCCCCAGTAACACAATGACGTGAATGGAAGGTATTTGGGGTGGGGTCACTTTGAGAGTCTCTGATTTGGGTATGGCCTACAATAGCTCTGTCAGATTTTATCTGTCAGGACACATTTCTACACAAAATGGCACACGTGTCAACCATGTACCTTTATGACATGCCTTGCTCTAGATAGGCTCCCTCAGCTGTTCTTTTTCCAGCACAGATTTTTTTTTAATCTACCAGCTTTTTGTCAAAGTCCCTTATGAGGAAGCCATGTATCAGAACAACAAATTATGGAAACCATGTATCAGAATGAAACTATACATTGTATAGTAACAGCCCAATAAGTGGAACCTGGATAACATCAGCTTCTTTGCAATAGCAACATGTGGGCAGAGTTGTGAAGTCATCTGGGATCCAGGAGTGATCTGGTTGTAACAGAGTAGTTTGTGATGCAGTTCATCTGACTGAATATTGAGTCCCGTGTGCACAGAAGCCGGTCTTATACAAACACTCCTAGCAAAGAGCTTTCAGATACAGCTCTGCAACTGTCTCGTGTTGAGAGACAAATCAGGTAATACTGTTTACTAGCCTTCACAGTTTTAGTTGGGATTCTGCCTGATGGGAGAAGAAGTGAATGTTCTTGGAAAGATACAGCCAGAAAACTAAGAAATAAATGTATCAAAGTAAGTAGAAATGCATCCATATACACCAATGAAACTGTGGTTTATACAGTGGTTTCAGATTGGCACAGTTTTTAAGAACCTTGTTCAAGCATTGAGATCACTACCTTGTTTTCAAAACATCTTAGCAAAGCTTTGTCCTCTCTAGATAGAACCACAGTTGTGCTCACTGAAACCAGTTGTAAGTAGTGGCTGTAGTTGAAGTGGGTCTGTAGAGTAGACAGATCTTCTGCGTGTTAGCTGTGAAGTTCATACCTGTGTAGTTTAGGATAGCCCACCTCTACACCTAAGTGGAACATTTCTTACACTGCAATTTGGCAGTGATTTTGAAGAAAGATGTCTTCAATTCTGTTGGCCGAGTTAATGTTTTAAATTGTACTGAAGACAGAAGATGTTAGCTAAATACTAATTACTTGGTGTTTTATTGTCAAATACCTTTTTCTGACCAGGAATGACATTGACTGATTACAGAAGGGAAGTATGAACCAGTGCAAGTCCTTTGAGAGTGAATTCTTGCTGGTATGGATCCTCTCTCTCAGCAGGTGTTTTCATGGCCCTGTGTTCTGGTTTCTGCAAAGGGATTTGAGCTCTTCCTCAGTTGTTACATGTCAGACTAGGAGGAGCTGATGCCAGGAACATTTGTGCTAAGAGAGAGGTTTCTGTAGCAACTTCCCATTCAGGCACCGAGTAATGAGATAAAGGTAAGCTTTTTACCACACACCCTATTAGAACCTGCAAAAAATTGTCTGAAATGGCTCCACCAGAGATCTGGAAATGATCCCTACCAGACAGAAGTGCTGCCTGAGCATGGGCTGGATGGGATGAACAAGCAGACCTTTTCTTTAAGGCTCACTGTGCAACATTAGTCACCATACCATGTTCTAGGCTTGGCCAGCTCTAGTGAGCATTTCACAGGAAAGCTGGCAAGGTTCAGTTGGCATGAAAGTTGGTGAGAGAAGTGATTTGGAAATAAATATATCACTTGTGTGTGTTTCTTTCCCCCCCCCCCAACTCAGTTCTCATGCGTTTGCTTTAGAAACATTGTAGCTGCTGTCATTCTGTGAGAATCGAGCTCCCATTTGGACATCCCGGGAAGCTGCTATGTGCTGGCTGTAGCACCAGTTCCCACTGCAATGCACATAAATGCAGCTGGAAGACTCCACTGAACTGCCAGCTCATGCTTGTGTGAAGTTAAAATAAAATCAGCCAGGGTCCTGGGAGTGACACTTTCCAGGAGACATGCCTGTTGCTAAGTCTGGCCGATTCAGACCCACTTTAGACAGCATCTTTGTGTTTCCAATTATTTTCTGTGTGGCAAGTGAGCCTATAGAATTGGTTTTAATAACACTGATGCAGAAGTGTAAGATTGAAAAGAGGTTCTAAAACCATCTAGTTTAAACTAAGTAAAATATGCCAAATAGTGAAAAGTCTTTGAACTCCTGTGATGCATCTCGAGCAGTAATGCTTGCTGCTTGTTTTTATATTATTCAAATGTAGTGCTATTTGATCTGCTTTTCTTTAGCACCCCAACTCATTGCATGTTGCAAAGGAATTATGGTGGGAAAACAGGGCAGGGAGGGCCTTCTGATAGGTTTTTTAGTAAGTAGGAGCACACCATGTTAGTAGGGTTATTGTGTATTCAGAACTAATGAGCATCTTCTGCTTTTAGAAGTGGATGCCTTAAGATGAAAGCTGTGCAGGTTGGGAACTAACATTCCCTTTGGGAACTTTCCCAAGTTCTCTCTTCCCCAGGGTGAAATTCTATCCCTGAGGATGCATTTCTACCTGAAATCAGGGAGCTTTCATTCGGTATTCTGGATTGCTATTCCAGACACACAGTTAGACCTCCAACTCCCAGTGGTGATGAAACGGGGGTAAGCTAGAACAGTAAACAGAATTTCATCTTATTCACAACAGGTTTGTTTTGGAAACAACAGAGGAGATTTAGAAAATTTAACTGGCACTGACACTGGGCTCCTTCAGACACAGGAGTGACAGATTCTGCCAGATTTGTTTAGGTTCCCTCCTCCTAACCCCTGGCAGCCTGCTAACTTCTGTCTCATTTTGCAGATGTTTCAAGCAAGGCGTTCTGAATTGAATTGCCTGTTCCAAGCTTCCCTTCTCAATCCCTTCCATTCTGAAAACAATAACCACCTCCCTCTCAACTTATCCTGCAGAATTCTGTAAAAAGCCCTTGCCAGACTCAAGGTGGAGAGGTGACGTAGTGACAAGCAATGTCTGTGTGGTGAAAGGTTGGAAGGAAGAGGTGAATGTGGCTGCTGCTTGCTCTCACGCTCCATTATAAATCCAGAGCTTTATTGACTCCAAAGTCATACAGGTAGATGTTGCTGAGAGCAGGAATTGACACATAGCATCTAACAAAAAAACAGTGTTGTGGCTGACAGTTCTCCTGCGCAATCTGATATTTCCATGGTCAGGTCAAAGCTGCTAATATGAGCTGCCTTTTGAGTTTGGGTTTATTTTTCTTCTTGTTTTTGAGCATGTGCTGCACTAGCATTTCTTGCCAAATGGGTGACAGGGCATTTTCTTTCTCTTTGCTGTGGAACTGTGACAGAGAGGGGCTTTGAACCTGTATACCAACTACAGATGCTGGCAAATTATGACATTTCATTAATTCTGTTTGTTTGCAAAAGTCTGTGCAGAGGAGGGGAAAGAGGGAAGCAGAAGCAAGAGGGCAGTGTGGAAATGACACATTGCAAATTTAAAAACAGAGCATTCACAGCAAAGCTTTAATTACATAGAGATTAGAACAGTGGCTGAAACCTTCTGAAGTAGCAAGAATACATGCATTGAGGATGACTGACATGGGACTGGTAAGGCTGACAGTAAAGCTTATTGGAATGTGCATGGTGTTCTCACACTGGAGGCATAGTCTTGTTTGTATATCTTGGGCCACATTCTGACAAAAGAAGATAAACTCAAATAACTAGGGATGTGCGAACGCGGTTTGGAAGTTCGGAGTTCAATCCAAACTCGGTCCGTTCAGACGACTGAATCTGAACCCACCAAACCGAACCTGATACCGAACTCTAAAATGACCGAACAGTTCGGTCGGTTCGGATCAAGTTTGGATGAGTTCAGCCGGGAGGAAAACATAAAACAGTAAAACACGACCCCTGCCTGACACAGGGACGGGGGGTGGGTCAGCTGAGGAGCAGACTTCTAGGCACCAGGGGTGGAGAGGCTTGGAGTAGCAGCCAGCCTACCCAATCACCATCGCGTTTCTCCTCAGACCACTGGCTTCGCAGGCTGCGATTGGCCACGAGCTAGGCTGCAGGGAGCCAATGGGGCTTGCGGTGAGGTGGACACAGCAAGTAACAAAACTCATTGCTCTCCCCCCTTCCAACACCTTCGGAGTTAGTCACTGTTCCTGACAGCAGGCGTTTTCAGAAGGCTCCCTCTCCCAGCAGTTTGTGTTCCTCCCAGCTCCCCAGTCCATTGCCATCCTCCTCCTATTTCACCCATCCAACCCATTTACCTCCATATTATCATTTATTTTGATTATATTAGATAGATTTAGACATCTTTTTTTTTTTTTACCCCTCCCTGTGTTCTTCCTCCCCCCTCTATTGAATCCTTTTCCTCTCCCTCTATATATTCCATCCCTGATTACCTTCCCCTGATTTTGAATTTGTTTAGAGTAGGATTATTAGATTGATTTAGGTTTCATTTCAGTTTTGTACCC
>QEPC01009299.1:726157-826468 GCA_003113815.1 Sphenodon punctatus
GCACTGCCTGAGACTGGGGGCCAAGTTGGTGGAGCAGTTGTTGTTCACCAAGGTGAACCTTCCGCTGCTGGGATTCCCCAAGCTGCCCCTGGACAAGGATTGATGGTGCAGTGACACACTGCCTCTCATGCCACACTGCCTGTCTGCTCGCCCAGGTTGCCTAGCTCAAAGTCTGCCTCAGCCCTCCAGCTTGCCTCTCATGCCAAGGTGCCTGTCTGCCCGCCCTGTCAACCCTGGGTGATGTACTCCACTTGCCTGGTAATTCCGCTGCTGCTGTCTGCTGGCTCATGATGAAAGAAAGAGAGAGAGAAAGTCTCCCCACTGCTAGAAGGAGAGACAGACACGATCCCACCCATGCTGTCACCTGCACTATATGGCCAGAGAGAGAGGGATAGGCTCCCCGCTAGAACAAGAAGGGTGGAGGGGAGAGATGTATCCAGCTCAAGCTGCCTGCCACCTGCCAGAACCAGCGAGAGCTCTCATCTGTGCCCACATCCACCAGCAAACCTACCAGAATGAGATGGAAATAACACACAACGTATTATATGTGCCTGCCTGCCTGCGTGCGTTCCTGTACCTGCTACCACCTATCGCATGATTGAATGAAGTGTGCCCAACCATGCACTAGTCATTCTAGGGACATCATTGAACTCCCATAGGCTGTCATTCCACTGTACCTGACTCAGTCATGCCCGCCCATCCCAGGAACCATCAATGAGATTCTGGGACCATCATTCCAGTCACTGGGGGCTGTCATCCATTCTACTGCATCCAGAAGCCCGGTGCTCACATGCCGCCCTGCCCCCACCCCGCCAGCCTACTCCTCCGCACCCACCCACTGATGCCCGGATGAAGCTGCTTAAAGAGCCCCTCTACCCAGCACCTGCTTCCCGCTGCCAAACAGCCTGTCTCTCTTTCTCTCTGGCACAGCGACACAGACACAAGCCCTGCCCCTCCTGGGGGGCTGTCTGCAAGCTGAGACCCTGCTGCTGGCACATCTTTGGGTTAATACCTACACTACATCTGCTGCTGTTGTGGGATTGGACAAGCTGTATATACAATGAGATTCTGCCACCTGGCAGAAGTAGCACAGAGAGATAAAAGATTGGACGGGTCAAACATCCGTAGCCCGTCCAGATATTTTTTTTTGCTGCTCCAGAAAGTTCTGGATCGGCCTCTCTAGTTTCGCCCAAAAAGCCCTTGCCATTTCAGACTCCTCCCGGGGGGCTGGAGAGTTCTCAGTGGCGCTGGAGGAAGGGGAAAGGCTTCTATGGCATCTCTTCTGGTGTGCCTTCCCCCCTTCATCTGGTGCTGCTGATGCTCCACGGTCACACCAGAGTACCGCCGCCTCGCTGTCTTCCTGTGGAGCTTCTCCACATGGGCGATGAGCCCCGATGTAGTCCCCTGGCTGGCACTCTTAAATCTTTTGTCACAGATCTAAAGAACATAAAAAGATAGGTCTGTCAAGCCCTGCCTGGCGCCTGCATTCTGTCTCCACAAGTTGGTGGGTGGCCATGGCCAATTTTTCTGCAGAGGAATACCTAACAGGTCATAGGGCAATCCATTCCCTGTTGTTCCAGTCCCCGGGCCTTACCTTGCATACGGCGTATTTGTCACTCGTCTCATACCACCGCCAGACATCGGACCTTGTCCGCCCACTGTCTGGGGGTGGCACTGGCGACCTGAGCCTTGGTGTCCTGCACCGGCATTGAATTCCTCATCCTCACCCTCTCTGAAACAGGAACACGTGACGCAAACAAAACCTAAGTAATATCATGCATTTATGATGATACCTCTAGTCCTCCCTCCTTGGGGTGCTGCTAGGATGGCAACGGGAGACGGTGACCCTGGCTGGCACATGCAAATCCTGCCCTTCTTTGGGTGCTCAGGATGGTAATGGAGAGACCCTGGCTGGCACATGCAAATCCTGCCCTTCTTTGGGTGCTAGGGATGGCAACTGGAAAGACTCTTGCTGGCACGTGCAAATCCTGCCCTCCTTGGGATGCAGTAGCGATGGCAACTGGAAAGACCCTTGCTGGCACGTGCAAATCCTACTCTTCTTGGGGTGCTAGGGATGGCAACGGTAGACCGTTGCTAGGGATGGCTGGCACATGTTTGGGTGGGGGTGCTCATGCTCATGCCTGACTGCTGGAAGAGCCCCCCCCACCCTCTCTCTCTGTAGCAGACATTCGCTGCCACCCGCTAATGCCCACTGTTTGTGCCTGACTGCTCACCACCCACGCACCCACCTGCACGCCAGTAAAGGATAGTATTCTTCTTGTCCTCAAAGTTAAAAAAAAGTTTACAAACCTGGCAGCACCTCCTGTGCCCAGTTGTTCCTCACACAATCAAGACAAACACAGCCAAAACACACGAAACAAACCCAAACACCCAGCCAGCCACACCACACATGCTCTCTCTCCACACAAGATGCGCACGCACTCGAATTTCCGGTTTCCGACGCAATCACGGGACCACGCAATATCAAAACTGAAACAGATGTCTGAACGGCTGAACCGAACACCACCGAACCAAACGACCGAACCTGAACTCGGTTCTCGAACCGAACAACCGAATCACGTTCTGTTCGCACATCCCTACAAATAACTACTTAAATTAAGTCGATGTAATGTTCAGAAAAGCAATGTGAACCAGGGTTGGGGAACCTTTTCTCTCCCAGGGTCTACTCTGGAAATTAGTACGGGCTCCAAGTGTTGAATAGAAGTTGGGGTGCATAGGAGGTGCACTCAAGATTTTAGTGGATCCAGGAGGAGGTTCCAGATCATGGATTTGTGCCATGGATCTGTTTCCTATTCTTGTGTGTCTGCCCTCATCTCTGCTCACTTAACCCCAGCTCTGTTTTTTGGTGCTTTGATGTAGGAACTGGATCCAGGGACCAAATCTAAGAACTGGAAAGGTCCATGTAAAAACTTGCTGGGAGCAACTCACCCTGGGCCTAAGTTGCCCCCACCCCTGGTGTAAATCAAAGTAACTATTTTGTTTTAATTAAATCAAAGTAACTACTTAATGCTGAAATGAACAGCAGTTTTTTCTATCTGGTGGCTAATCCAACAAGTGCCAGATAACCCTATAGCATGTGCCAGGAGAGGACAGCGTAGGCCCCATAGGGCCCAGGACAGCGGACACCACCTGCTGGGATCATTAAGGGCAGGTAAGTTTCCTCCACTCCCAGCCTGTGCACCACCCCAAGTGAGCTGCATGGATATCTGAGCAGATACAGGGAAGAGGGTATGTAGGATCTGAATTGCCATGGGGCAGTTCAGATCTTGCAAGTCCACCAGATCCAGTTATCCATACAGATAACCATTGCATCTCTAGAAAGACTCCACTTCAGTAGCACTCAAACAGTGTAAACTAAAGTAGTACTACTCCAATGTAATGATCACTGAACTGTGGTCACCACCCTCAGACTGGCAAGTGCACATGAACAGTTGCTTCAGAATACAAACAGGAGGGGAGCATGTACTCCTGATTTTTCAAGAGTACATGCTTTTCTTTTTACGATGAGCACGTAAAAAATAAATTATTTCTGTTGGTGGATCACAGTTGGTCTCAGCATCCCCACAGAGATGTCAAGGTATGTCAGTGACTATGACACCCTGTTTGTCTCATACAGCTGTGCAAGGGCTATCAGTTGAACTTTTAGAACAATGATATTTACCGAGTAGTGGGGCGGCCAATGGATTTTCCATTACAGGACTTGGGGGAAACAAACTATAACACCAAAGCTTTGGAGGCAAATTCAAGTGGGAACATTTCACCCAGTTAGACCTTAATTTAGAGCATACACCATCTAGCCTAGTGGGCAACCTTTTGTTTCTTTTATGGAATATAGCAGGGTAGAATGTGTCTATTTGTAAGCCCTGACTTCCTCGCATTTCTTAATGGATATGACATTTTGTGTTTCCAAGAAACATGGATGATGGATTGTTGTAAAGTGAAGTTACCTGGGTTTAAAACCTGGGTTCTTGCGACCAGTAGAATTAACCAGAGGGGTAGGCCTACAGGGGTCTTGACTATTATGATAAAACTCACTCTAAAAATTGCTCGCTTGTGAACAATTAAACAGCCCATCCAATAATTTTCAGCCAGTGTGGGTTTGGTGGAGTAGGAAATCCTCCTTTTTAATAGTTACTGTATATATGCCAGCAAAAGGATCTAATTCATCATGGGAAATACTGTGATCTAAATTGGAGGACATCCTGGACTCTGAAAAATGAGTTGGACTCCCTGCAACACCCATAATGTTGATTGGGTGAATTGATCACCTACACTGGAATGTAAGTATAAGATAGCTTGCACCTTGGTCCTTGACCCTGATGATGAGACATTAATTAGACTTAACTAAAGTATCTCACCCTATTTTAAACAATGCAGGTTTCAATTCATTAACATTTCTGTATAAACACAATTGGAGGATACTAAATGGTATGCCTCCTTTGGATACAAACAGTGACATTACATATATTTCTATAAATGGGACTAGTGTAGTAGATTACATTGGTTCCTGCCCATTTGATAGATTCTTTTCAGGGCTTTTTTGGTTCCATCTAGAGGGTGTTGTGATCACCAGCCAATTGCA
The DNA here is from genome assembly GCA_003113815.1 of Sphenodon punctatus. Lineage (NCBI taxonomy): Eukaryota > Metazoa > Chordata > Lepidosauria > Sphenodontia > Sphenodontidae > Sphenodon > Sphenodon punctatus. The sequence goes on from QEPC01009299.1 coordinate 730,761, forward strand.
GTCTCTTATAAGTTACACTTTGAAGCCTTGGGTGTGCATAATGATGACTTTGTGGTGGTAGGGCTGATGCGGCAGCAGCTGTTACCGCGCCGCGATTCCGTTCCGCCATTTCGGAATTGCCCGCGCCACACTGCGACTTTTCTGCGGATATTCCGCTAATTCCGCCGGAATTCTGCAAATTGCGGAAAAATTGCAGAGAAATTGTGGAAAACCGCTATTCCGCTATTTTGTGGCGCTGGCGGAATTGCGGAAATAGCGAAAATGTCATGTTTCCACGATTCCACTAAGTAGCGGAATTAAATAAGCGGAACCGCGGAATGAAACTAGCGGAATGAAAGCCTCTGCCATGCCGTTCCACTAATTGCGGAAACACTGTTTCCGCCGGAAATAGCTACCGCTGCGATATTCCGCTACAGCCCTAGTGGTTCAAACTGAATCCCAAGGGGTTAGAGCTGCAAGATGGGGTGATAAGATGGCTAAACAAGTATGAGATTTATTAACTTTCAATTTGATGGCCACACTCAGAAATTCTTACCTAGAGATTAACTCCGATACGGAAGGCTTGCTGAGCCTTTTCGCCCAGATCATGATGCTGATTAAGGAATTAGTTTTGCTACATACCCCACCAAAATCAGGATCAGTAGGGGTGGCCTGGTTTGATCAAGAATGCCAAACATTTAAAAAGATTGTAAACAAGACTGGAAAGTGAATTAAGACCGACAAGTCCGCTCCGGCAGTGGCTGCTTTAATCGATCTCAAACGTGGATGTAGAAAGCTTCTCAAATCCAAAAAAGTGACCCACCAGTCCCGTTTGTGGTCTTACTTAAAAGTTGCACTGGAGCATAAGGATAGTACTATGTTCAGGAAACTAGTGAACTCGGGTTCCAGGGAATCACAATTCTCCTCTCAACCAAATATCACAAGTGCCGTGTGGCAGTGCCACTTTGGCTCAATTTTTAATAAAGTCCTTGGCAGCAGTTCTAATATAGTAAACCCTACCAATGTGCCTTTACCTGCCTGGCCATTGGTAGTTAAAGCTGAAATTGAGTCTTTGATCTTGCAACTGCCCATTAGTAAAGCCCCTGGAGAAGACTGCCGATCAGGTGAACTCCTCTGAGAAAATGTTAATTGGTAAGCTCCAATTATAGCCAAGCTATTTAATTACATCTGTCAGGCCATATACCTGATGGGTAGAGTCTGAGTATCATAGTTCCTATTTATAAAAGGGGGGATCATAATATGCCCTCAGATTACAGGCCTATTAGCTTAATTGATATACTAGCTAAATTGTATACAAAATATTTACTAGAAAAGCTCGAAGTTGGTCCTTAGCTAATCAAATTTTCATTGAGGAACAAACTGGCTTCAGAGCTGGCCGACCAACTAGTGACCATTGTTTCACCTTACCCCATCTTGTCTTTTAAATACATATATTTTAGAAAAGCCAGGCTTTTTGCTGCTTTCGTTGACCTTAAGTCAGCCTTTGATATGATAAATAAGGATTTATTATGGGCAAAACTAGCTGCTACCAACATAGATAAACGATTGCTTTATTTGGTCCAGGCACTTTATCAAAACATTACTCCTAAGGTCAGATTATCACAGGCCAGTCTGTTGTCTGATTCCATTAGGGCAACTAATGGGGTTAAACAAGAATGTGTCCTTGCCCCTTTTCTTTTTAACTTTTTTATAAATGATGTTGCAGCTAGACTTCAGGATGATTGTCATTTTGCTCCTAAAATAGGAGGCAGATCTGTGCCCCTTCTTTTGTACGCGGATGACCTGGTATTGTTGTCTGCGATTCCATCTGGTCTGAGAAGGTCACTGATCTTTTGAGTAGGTTATGTTCTGACAATCTTCTTTTGATAAATTATGACAAAACTAAAGTAATTGTTTTTGCTAGAAGAGTCACTTTTTACAACTGGTACCTGGATTCCATTCAACTGGAACAAGTTAAAAGTTACAGATATCGGGGAATTGTATTTTCTTTGACAGGAGCTTTGAGGGATCATCTTAAATCTGTAAAGTTAAAGGTTGAGCAAACCTTAAATGGAGTTATCTGCTTTTGGTGGACAAATGGGGGGAGACTAACAGCTCTGGACCTTGAAATTCTGAGATGCAGGATCCACCCCCAGGCTGTTTATGGCACTGAGCTATGTATGGGAGATGTTTCAGTAAAGGAAATCAAGACTGTTCAGAATAGGCTATTTAAAAACTATTCTTGGGGTACCTAAATTTACTCCCAACCAATATCTTTTATTATTTTGTAAAGGGATAGAGAATAAAACTGAAAATGTCCTAATGCCTCTACAAATCTATGGTGTAATTGCTCCTTTTCGTATTCTGAGCAGTTCTGGTTGGCCCATCTCAAAAAAGATATAGTAGAAATAGAAAAGGTACAGAGCAGGGCAAGAAGAATGATAAAGGGCATGGAATGGCTCCCCTGTGAAGAGTGGCTAGATAGGGTAGAGCTCTTCAGCTTGGAGAAAAGACTACTGGGACTGAATATGATAGAAGTTTATAAAATCATGAGTGGTGTGGAACGAGTAAATAGGGAATGGTTATTTACCCTCTCAAATAGTACAAGAACTAGGGGACACCTCCTAAAACTAACAAGTAGCAGATTTAAAACAAAGTATTTTTTTTCACTCACCACACAATTAGGTTGTGGAACTGTTTCCAGAGGATGTGGTCAAGGCCGGTAGTGTAGCAGGGTTTAAGAAAGGATTGGACAAGTTTCTGGAGGATAGGTCCATTAACCATTTGATAAGCAGCTATTTAGCTGAGTAGGTTTTGTGGGATATCACCTCTTGCTGTCTGGAACTGGGAGTGAACAACAGAGAGAAGGTAACACACATTGTGAACTGCTGGGTACTTCTTCCAAGCGACCAAGATTGACCACTGTCGGAAACAGGTGCTAGGCTCGATGGACCATTGTTCTGACCCAGTATGGCACTACTTATTTTCTTAACAAAATCAAATTAACTGTTTTTCAAAAAGTGGCCTTGGTGAGGTAGCTGCCCTGCGGAGGAGAATGGCAACAAATGTAACCTCTTCGATTTAGTTCAGTTTAGGCATGGTAACTTGCAGCTGTCCTGGACCAGTGGTAAATCGTTCTATGGAAAAGAAAAACGCATGTAGCACCTACTCAGTTCAAAGACTATTTTAAAAAGTATTTTGTGTATTCTAACCTGTCCTAAGCCTTTGGGATAGAGCAGAATAAAAAAGTAATGAATAAACACTGACTATTAAAGGATGTTTAATTGCCTCTGTTCCTATGATAGTGAAGGTACTATTTACTGCAGACTTTCCTATTGTGATAGGTTGTCTCCATGGTGCACTGTAGTGCTGTAGGTTATATAGGACATGTGACCATTCCTCACACTCTGTGCCACCTAGTTTCTTGACTTCCCAGCCAGGGTTAAAACAAATGTTTGCTTCCTTAGCTAGTGCTCCTGCTGCTTCCTGGCTATGAAGCTTAAGTGAAACAAATGGTAAAGCCAAAAGCTTGTCAGGGGGACTAAATAATGAGGGATACAGACTGTTTCAAAAGAAAATAAAGACAAAGAGAGAAGGATTAGCCTTTTATGGAGCTGAAAGTTGGAAAGTATTGAGGAGGATCCATTGAATGAGCTGTATGTCAGGTGGGAGCAATTATGGTTCAGTATCAATAAAAGGACTAAAGACTGTGAGAAATTTGTTATATCTCATCTGACAAGGAATAGCAATATAAGAATAAGACAATGATTATTAGTTATGTGTACAAACTTGTATGTATCGTGAACTCATATCTGAACATTGACTCCAAATTCCAAGTTCAGACAATCGAGGGCAATTTTTGATAAAATTAGCAGACTTTTAAATAAATAAATAAAATGTGATCAATTTGAAAATTACTCGAGTTTAACGTAAAATCTTTGAATTTTATTAAGAGTTATTACCACACAAAGGTACTTGGGGTCGATAATACCCACAATCTTAACAGTAACATTTCACAATGACGGTATTGGGGGTTGAATTGACCTCCCAATTTTTTTAACATAAAATGGTACCTGAATTGCAAAAGTAACAACAATAATGGGTGTGGAAATGACACCATATACCTAACTGTTGCATTTTTTTCCCCAACACAAAACTGCAGGTAGGTATGATGAAAAGAACAGTATTGATGGTTCTCACTATGAAAGAGTTAACTGCTGTGTAAGCATAAAACAAAATTGAAGTTGTGTCAGTTTTCACATTGGGGTGTAATTGACCCCAATGCCCTTGAAGTGATATTTTTCAGTACACACAGAAAATAACATTTATGAAAACAGAATTGTTGTCCTTAACCTACTTTGAGAACACTTAATGGAAAGAACAGGTTTTAGTTTACAGTATATGTGCTTGGGGAAAATATAACCCCCAGTACCCTAGGTGTGTAGTTTTCCCATTCATTACAGTTGGGGTCAGACTTGCCCCCAGTACTGTTTTAGTGAAATTCTTGGATTTTAACAAAATTACAATGGGGGGGTTTGGGGGGGGGAGCATGACCGAAGACAATTGACCCCATTATTGTTGAGGAATACATGGAGCATGAAATGGTACGGGTTTGCGAAAAAGTTTTTATTTAACTTTTTGTACTGCTTTGGGACTAGATTGCCCCCAAAATCCATGGGTACCCACTTCTATGGGTACCAAAAGCTTCTAAGCTGTGAGTTAGGACACCAAATAGAGTTGTGTCATCTGTGGATGTGATCATGATCTGATAGATATTTGATATAGTTTGCATGTCTTTGTTGCTGTTTGAGGTCATGGGACTATATTTAAAGCAAAACAGCAGGTGGGGATACCTTAAACGAACATAGCATTCATAAAATCACATATTTTTAATAAATTTAAACAACAATGAATCTCAAAACAGTTTTGAGATTCATTGTTGTTTAAATTTATTAAAAATATGTGATTTTATGAATGCTATGTTTGTTTAAGGTATCCCCACCTGTTGTTTTGCTATTGTGAGTTGTGGGTGGGGTTTTCTATAAATTCCCTAGGGAATTAGCTTTCTTGGCTTCTTTGGTACTATATTTAAAGCCTCATCATGGGGTCATTCAGGCAAAAGGATTGTGAATCATTGTCTGAAGTCTTTTTGAGCTCAATGGAGTTTACACATGATTAATGTTAAGTGCAGGAATGCCTTAATGAATCAGGGCCATGCTGCAGCCTTCATAATAAAGAGTAGCTGTAGGCAAAATGTTTGGATTCTACTAAATAAGCGATGATATTTCAGTCAAGCAAAATGGAAAACCACCTGTACTGAGCTAGTGGAAAATGAGGGAATGTCTTTCAGCCCTTTCTCCCCATATCTGAAAGGAAAACCCACTTCTTTTTCTCCTGGGTGGATTTATAGCTTTAATAATGCAGCATTTCCCAACTGTTCTGCTGTCTTGTTTTGCCTTTCTAAAGTTGCTTTAAAAATTAAAACATAAATCAGTATTTTTAAAATAAGTTCTGTAATGTTAAATTGTAGCTCAGTATTTTTTGCAGCAGCTACAATCTCGTCCATCAGCACAAACTGTCAACAGGAGAACCTGCTTGAAATGTTCTTTCTGATGAGTGGAGCGCACATTCATTCATTATTCTGAGTATTCATTAGCATGAGCTTTGGCATGCTCATGAAAACACATTTCGGAGAGAACTCTTGAGCTGAAAGGGTAACTTCAACTATTTTTTCTGTCCTTGATTTCTTTCTCCCAGGTGGAAGAAGAAAAAAAGACAGTGTGTGTTTTCAGATGAGAGGCTACCCTGCATGGCCACACAGGAGCCATGGAGCCAGCTGCCCCTCTGAAGGTGTGAGAGCCTCAGAGCACCCACTCATAGCCACTGAAATGGCCGCACGGGCAATCCGGAATGCTCTCTGTGGGGCAAGCCAAATAGATCCGTGGCAACGGGTGACCATCACAAGAACTGGCCAGGAGTGCTGTGGAGCATGGATTCCCCATCGTGCTTCCCCCTCCGCCATGGTCCTTGGCAGGGGGAGTGCAAGGCAGCTGCCTCTGGGTAATTTTAGACGTGACGGGCTGCTCGGCCTGCCACGCTCAACCACGCTCCGGGATCTGTTGCGGATCCCGGACAGGAATCAGCCCAGCCGTCCATCAGACATGCCGGCTGATTCCTACAGGGGATCGGGGGAGGGGGCTGCGCGGAGCAATGTGCGCCTGCACAGCCCCACCCCCTGTGCTTCCCCGGCCGCCCGCCCTCCGGGAGACAGGAGGGCGCAGCGGCCAATTCGGCCGCTGGGCCCAATCCTGTCCCGGGGTCTGGGCCACGATTCGGAATTGGCCAAGGTAACAGACGTTACTTTTGGCCGATTCTGGACTGTGGTCCAGCTAACCATGATTCTAGACCTCCAGGCGGCCGGAGGTCCAGAATTGTGGTCAAAAAGATTCCCGCCAGAGGTTCACCGTGGGGAACCTCTGGTGGGAATCCTTTAGACGTTACGGGACTTTTGGTCACCACAGGGGTTTCACTGTGGTTGACCGTGGTCTCATAACGTCTAAAATTACCCTCTGTGGCCGCGATAGCCACACCCATTTGAATTCCTCCCCATGCACTCCATGTGCATGGGTGTTCTTTGGCAGTTCCACTTGCCAAACACAGACCCCACCTCCCCCATTGCCGTGCTCATCTGAAAACACCCAATGAGTGAATGAGCGAGTCAATGGAAGAAAGAGGATGATGTTTCCAATTATTATTATTTTTCTGCCCTATATCGCTCGACAATTTTTTGCACCTGGGGTTTAATCTGAAAAGCATTCAAACTCCCTATGGGTTGGTGAACTGATGTGTTATGGAAGAATGTCTGAAGAGTGTTGAGGGAGGGGTGAGCAAAACATTTATGGTTCATGTAAGTAGTCTGTATTCTATAACTTACCAACCTTCTAATGAAACATCTGTTTACAGAAAGATATCTTTATGGTGTCCACTTGACTATCCCTGAATGTCTTGATGATGTCAACTAAAACATGAGTGCTCTGCTGCTGAACATACTTTTCATTTTCAGTGGAGTATTAATTGATTACAGCAACATAGCAGCATGTGCTTGAAGACTTATCTGCAAAAGAGGTTCAAGACTGCCAGATTTATTTAGCCCAATGTTTCAATGTTTACATCTGATCAATAAACAACGTTGAGATGATTTACTATAAACTCCCATTGACAAGAAATGGATTTTGTGATTTCTCCTAATTTTGCAATTTTATCGGGAACAATTAACCTCTTAGGACCATTGCAGCTGGAGATGATGTTCCCAGTGGATGATCCTGTGAAAGAGGACCTGTAGATACTTCTGTAGGACCAGAATATATTCATTTAAAAACAAGGCAGCTGAAATGTTCATTTCATTTATTCACCTAAAATGTGCATCTATTGAGGTGATCCAGAAGGCTATGAGATGAAGAATTAAGTTTCATTTTTGGAATCCCTATCATTAAATTCCAGCTTTCAGGGGTTTTGCGTTCTTTCAAGGACAGAGGATATGAATGGCTTTTCACAGATTAATTTTAAAATATTTTCTGGGAGATGAGCACAGTTTCTTTCTGGATTTAAATACTTCAGTTTGTGAAATCCTGTTTAGATTGAAAAGTACAAAAAGACCCCAATCATTTCAGCTGTGTGTGCTTGAGTACATAAGTTCCCAGAATCCAAGGGTCAGTTTTACCATTTCATGTTCCCAGGTTCCAAACAGAGTTCTTTTAGCTTTTTAGGTAATAAATTTGCAGTCTATGCAATGAAGTAAAAGGTCTCTGATTAAACGTCTTTCAGAGAGTATTCTTTACATGGTTACCCTCCATTTCTCTTTTGATTTTAAAATCAAGATAGGTTTATGGCCCTACACCTCTTTTTAAAGAACTAAGGTGTGTGTGTGTGGGGGGGGTGGGCTTTTCACACGGATGCTCCCCACCTCGCACACATGTGCGGGTGAGGGGAGGCGCCTGTGCGAACACTGTGGTGGGTGCAGTGGGATGGGTGGGCGCCTGTGGGAACATCTTGGGCGGTGGGTGAGGGTGCATGCGTGCTCCTGCACTCCACCCACCTCCACCCATCACCCATGTACAGAGCAACAGGCACCAATGCCCGATGCTACTGCTCACCCATCCCCCCACCCGTGTGAAAAGGGCCTGTGTGAGAGAGAGAGAGGCCCTTCCACGTGTGTGGGGTGGGGGCACCTGTGCGAATGCTGCGGCGGGCAGGTGTGCATCTGTAGACATACCGGCGGTGGGTAGGGGTGCGTGTGCCTCCCGTGCTTCACCCATCTCCACCATTCACCTACGCATGGAGCAACGGGTGCCAAAGCCGGATGCTCCGTGTGTGGAGATGGGTGTGCGCCTGTGGGAACGGCCACACACCCACATCCACCCACCACCAGCGCACACCCATCCCTCTCACCCACCCACCGTGACCTGTGTGAAAAGGACCAGAGAGAGAGAATTAGAGGTCAACTAGAGGGAGGGAGAAATAACACATTAAAACAACTTCTAAATTAGATCTGTGGGTTGTCAGCCTGATATTCGTTTTGCATTTCTGTTTTCTGTTGCCATATGTTTTCTCTTGTGTCCACTCCTGTTTCCCTAGCATTGCTGTTAGTTAAAGAAAGAAATGGTCCAAATGACTCCCAAACTATAAGCTATTTAGTGGCTCTTTCAGAAGAGAGAATTTCAATTCCCTTGCCCATGCACCATATAGCAGTGTGGGCTTGTATGTTGAAGTGGGGAAACATTCATCTGGGATGTTGTGCATGTTTCCCGGCTTTACCTGAGACTTTCTCTTAGCCAGTCTACTGAATTAGATTCCCCTTCGATAATCCTCCTCCTCCTCCTTTAGATTCCTCATCAATAAGTCTTATTTTACCAACATATTGTCAAGGTTAATTAGAAACAAATTTTGACCCAAGGCTTTGACACATGTTCATTAAGCTTCGGTCCTAGGTTGAATTAAAATTTCTCTAATTTCTCCAGATTCTAGGGCGATGGAAAGCCTGTTAAATATGGCTGATAGGCATATTGATAATCTTTGCAATTGCCTTCTTCCTGTCGTCAAGTCTGTCAAATTTGTTTTATCTGTTAACATTAAGATCTTAATTCATTTGAGGTATAGGGAATCAAAGCTCAGACTGCCTTCATCTTTCTCTCAGTAGTATTTTTAAAGGTTATCAAAGGAAAAGAGGAGTATTTCAATCCATGTGCAATCAGTATTATTCCTGCAAGAGTAGAGGAAATATTTTCTTTTGAAGGTTACTGGGAAATTGAGGCATTCTTCTTTCATCTCTATTCAAAATTTCCAACACTAATGGCGTTTCTTTTAAAAACAAACAAAAAACAGCCTGAGCCTTGAAATATTTGTCTATTTACTACATATTGGGGATTATTATTATTATTATTATTATTATTATTATTATGTTATTTATCATAAACATTTATATAGCGCCAGTTATGTACCTGGCGCTGTACAGAACATCTACTGTATATGCCATTTTGGTTTGTTTCAAATAACAAATGGGTACAGTCGCTTACATTCTAAAGACTTGTTCATTTCTGTAATAATTCCTTTTTAATATGCTGTTTTGGATGAGCCAAGTTTCCCCCCTTCTCTTTTCTTTAACTTCTGTGTCTTTGCATTTTTAAATGCATGTCAGATTTGCCTAGAGCTTTGGATGAGACACTTTTCTTTAAAAAAAGAAAAGAAAAGCTTTATTCAGTAATAAAACCAGTTAACGTATTTGTCAAACAGCGAAATACCGTCAAGAACCACAAACCCATAACACAACAAGCCGCCAGTGAGAAATTCTAGTAACAATTCCATCTTCCAGTATCTTCATTGATGTAGCTGCAATCCGGTCTCAGTTTATTTACATTCACTGTTTCCTTATATTTGATGTAATAACACGCTCTCCAAGGATTTTGCAGGTTTTTTTCCCTCCGTTATTAGCTCCCAGCATGGTGACCAGATGGCATAGAACTCTTCTAAAGTGTCCTTAATGTCTGCAGATATTTGCTCCATTGATACTGTATACCAGAGCCTGTGTAGTAGGTCTTTTTCTGTATGAGCTCTTTGGGACTTCCACAGTTTGGCAATAATGTGAAAAGTGGCAAGTCTGATCTGTTGGCATGCCAGTTTTTGCTCCTCAATTATAGAACACTTTGGAAAAATGCCCAAATGGGCTCAACTTGGTTTAAAAGGAAATGTTAAGTCCATTATTTTCATCATGTACCTCCATACAGCTCTCCATATAGGCAACAGAACCGTACAGGTCCACCAACAATGTAAATCTGTACCTTGTTTCCCACAGCCTCTCCAACATAAGTCAGAGTAGGTATTGTTTGATTGCTTTTAGCCTTTGAGGAGTGAGGTCCCACCTGTATATTAACTTAACCTGTTGGATGAGACATGTATACAAATACTGAGACTGAAATTTCTATTTAAAAAGAGTAAATAAATATTGCATATGTATCGGTATGTAAGCATTGCGGGGCGAGGGGCATCCAGAATGTGGGGGCTGGGGCATACGGTGAGGATTAGGGCTGAAACTCAATTTTGACTTTTTCTCATTATTACCAAGAATTGTGATTCTCGTCTTGTTTTAAATGAGAAACGATAACTGAGAAAATTGTCATCTGGTTGAGAATCTTTTCTCAAATTACCATTTACCAGATTGTCATTTACTGAGTTACCATTTACCAGGTTGTTGGTTACCATTTACCGGATTGTCGTTTACCAGGTTGCCTGTGAGCCAAATCACATAACCAATAACCAAATAATCAGTAAACCAAAAACCAATAACTAAAAAAAACCCAATAAACACGGTAATAAACCATTTATACACAATAACCAATAAAAACCAATAACCAACAAAATAACTGACTAATTAACCAATAAACACGTTAATGGCAAATCACAGTAATCGGTAAACATGGCACACAGTAAATCGCAATACCAATACAACCACTAAATGGCAAAACTCCATGGTAACCGGTAAATGATAAACGGTCGGGGTGGGACTATCAGTATCAGATTAATCTGATAATGCCAATAATGGGCGGTATCGGATTAATCCAGTAATACTGATCATTGTCGGTATCAAAATATTGAATTGTTAACATTGCCGGTTTTATCGGATTTTTAACATTACGGCCATTGACTTTATTGGGCAATGTTAAAAATCCAATAAAACCGGCAATGTTAAAAATCCAATATTTCAATACCAATAAATCAATACTAGATACCAATAGATATCTGGAGATCTGATACCGGTAAATCCAATACCCGATAATCCCCCTGGAGTCCCACCCCTACACTTGCGGTAACTGATAAATCGAATTTCGTCCGAGATCTCGATTGGGGTTCTAAAAAGCAGCGAAATCTTGGCAGCAATTCTTGATTCCTGCAAAATTATTGCAAGAATCAATTTGATTCTTGTTTTAGTTCAGATCAGGGCTGGGAGGCAAGATAGGATGGAGAAACAAGAGGCAGGGTGGGTGGATGGAGGCAAGAGCTAGAGCAAACAAGGAACATGGGCATGAGCAGAAGCAAGGCAGGGAACAGAGGTCACTTTTAGATGAGCAGGTCACAATCGCGCACCTTTTGAAAATCCCACGGGCCAGGATTAGACGAGACGTTTCATGCATTAAAGACAGTCGCCCATTCTTTGAAAACCGCGAACTAAATACCTCAACATAGAAGTATTTAGTTCATGGTTTTAAAAGAACGCATGACTTGCTTTAACGCATGAAACGTCTCATCTAATCCTGGCCCGCGGGATTTTCAAAAGTCACATGAGCAGATTGCGCAATTGCGACCTGCTCGTCTACAAGAGGCCAGAGAGGAAAGTTGCTCTGCCCAGCTCCCTATTACTGTTAGAGGCAACCAGAAAGCTGGGAGATGTGGCAGGGGCTGGGACAAGCTGGAGGAATGTGTGGCCTGGTCAGAACAGAGAGCCTTCCTTGGAAATGGTCAAGCCCACAGCAGGCTGAGGCGGTGGTGCAGCAGAATCCCTCAAGACGTGGGACCTGATGCAGTAGGTGTGTGCTTTTGATGCTACCGTTTACAGTTATGATGATGGCCCTTAGCAATCAAAGCAATAGAATCTAGGAAGGGTGATTTGCAAAGGGTATTTACCTTTTGGAAGAAGGCAAAAGGAATTCTCTAAAATAGTTTTGTCTTCTGTAATATGAGCTCGTCCTTTACTCAACCCACTGGGATTGCAAATCTGTGTTTGTTGCTTCTGCACCCAGGAGATCCTATATGCAAGTGCATCTTCCTTAAGGTGTATACATGTCTAGCTTCTTCACACAAAACACAAGGAGCGTGGGCAGGGTGGGGGGGAGTATTCTCTTTTTAATCCCTCAGTACAATACCCCCAGGTAAACTCAAAACCCAAGCAGATAGATGAACAGGTCAATTACTAGGGATGGGATTTTCAGTTTAATCCAAACCAGCCCCCAAAAGGGCATTTTTGGCTTAAACCAAACCACCCGTAAATCAGCCTGCCATTTATGGATTGCCTTGGTTTTGTATTTTTCCCTTTTGAAGTCAGTGGAAAATCTTCCCATGAAACCGATCTGTAAACTCACGCCAGCACCCTCCAGGGCCCTATTTCTACACACACACCCCGCTGCCTGCGGCCCTGGGATGTACTTATTGGACTCAAAGAGCTTGATTGAAGCTCTGCCGGCCCGCCGCTGCTGTGGGGGGGGGGGCTCATGGCAGGTTCCCTTGCCATGGCACGCTGCCAAACTCCTTGGCCGCTGCCCTTAACCAAAAAGGCAGTGGCCAAAATGACGTTGCCACCATTTTGGTTAAGGGCAGAAAGGGCTTATTTGCACATGCACAAAATGGCCACTGCCCTTAACCAAAAGCGTGGTGACATCATTTTATCCACCGTCTTTTTGGTTAACGGTGGCAGCCATTTTGCACATATGTACTGTTGAGGAGGGAGCTCAGCAGTGCACCGTGGAAAGTGCGCCTGCTGGGATGCCCCCTTAGAGCAGCATTAGGCTGGCAGAGTTTCAGTCAAGCCCTCCAAGGATGGTAAGTACATCTCAGGTCTTGGGGGCTGGGGAAGGTCAGATCCCGGGGGTTGTGGTGGTGGCGTGGCGTTTTTACAGGTCAGTATCCCTTTCCATTGACTTCAATGGGAAAAATACAAATCTGAAACTGTAAAAAGATCCAGCTTTTCAAAATAACCGAACCAACCAACACCCCCCAAACTGAAATTCACCCTGGGTTTCCACCTTTATCAATTACCACAGACCTACCACAAACCAATTTCACACTTTGGTGAGTGGTGTGTTTTACATCCCATGATCCCTTTTTCCAGATCCACTATCTGCAAATTCTCAAGAAGGAAAAGCTAGAAAGCTGGTCATGAAGGAACGTGGGATAACACCGAGTGGCTGGAGGACCTTTTACCAAAAACCCAGCATCCACATGAATACCAAGCCATAAGTAAACTACCACACACAACCCCAAAGGGAGCTTTGAGGTAGCAACCACAAATTGTCCATATGAACACTGAGATGTTGACCTAGGCCCTTTTCACACAGACACTCTAACACTGATAAAATGGGTGTTACATTTTATTATACATGTTGCAGGGCTGCAGGTGTAGTCTGGGTGTCCTGCAACATATATAATAAAATGTAACACCCATTTTATCAGTGTTAGAGTGTCTGTGTGAAAAGGGCCCTAGGAATAGAGAAAATTTATCTGGGGATTAGTGTTTCTTGTGAACAAGCCCTTACTGGCATCTCCAAAGCATTTTAAATGTATTGGTCAGAACCTGTACAAGGCACAGGACTCAAGAAGATAGATCAGCAGACAGTGTTCAGCCCTTTTTAAATGGACAGGAAGGGCGGGAGGATTGGGGTGTGGCGGGTGGAGTGCCACTGCAGGGGCAATGGATGGGGAGCCGCCCATCTACAACCATGGAGCAACCTGCCTTTGTGCTGGTTGCTCCATGCATGTGTGATGGGTGGATCACGGGAGCACGCACCCATGGCAGCGGTCAGACGGACAGCACCCACACATGCGCGCACACAGCGGATCTGCATGTGTGTGCATGGGTCCGTCTCATGTAAAAAGGTCCTTAGTTTCTAGAAACTATTAGACACAGAGATGGAGCTACCATGGATCGAGGAGGCTCAGTTGAGCTTTAGGGGGGTCCCTTTGCGGGTGGTCTGAGCACTGCTAGGATATTCTCAGAGTGGGCAGGGGCAGAGTATTGGCTCCTCTCCCTCTTCCACCCACACTGAAAATTTGTTAGTGGCACTAAGGCTGCTTGAAAGGGCCGTGCCATGAAGCAAGCTTTCAGAGTGAGCAGGGGTGGAGCACTGGCCTCGCCGACTCTTAAACCTTCCTTTCTGGTGGGGTTACTGCAGTGCGAGTGGCCTCACTGATGGCACCGCAACTTTTTGTTCAGGGGAAGGCAAAGTTGGGCAGCAGTCTTGGTAGGGCTACTGCTTAGGAAGACCCAGTCCCTTTGCAGTTAGGTGGGCCCATATTTGGGACGTGAACCTGTGCCTGTCACAGTCTTGCTACACCGCTGCCTCACACGGGTAAGTCAATTCCGACTTGGAGGAGGAGGGGAATTATTTGATTTGAGAGTGATGGCTAAAGTTCACCTCCAAAACTATAAACACATTTGGTGAGAATGAAATGGATTTCATTTTTTCTCCTTCTGTTTTATCCAAATTGATAGTAATATACAGAAATGTCTTATTAATATTTCATAACTTTCATTTTTAATGTGATCTCTTAAATTTATTTGAAATATAAACTAATTTCTTGCACTTGTTTAAGACACTTTTACAGTTTGAAATTCTTAACACAGTTAACTGTGGAAAAATTGTATAGAAATTACTTTTACATCTCTTCTGTATTGCTTTTTAATGCCGACCTCATCATTCAAATACACAGCAGTACATGTTCAGCTGGTATAACTTAATTATGTTCAATTTGTGTAATTAAATTATTAAAGACCAATTTTTAAAGTGTTCATTTCAGTGCCCCATCCAGTTCTGCTGCTTGCTTTAAAGGAACATTTCAAGAAGAATACATTCTGGAAAAGACACATGTTAAGTTATACCCTGTATTTCTTATTGTCCTTTCTTATCATTGCAACTGAAACCATTTTGATCAGGGCTTGCACAGACCTGTGTTAAAACTCCACTGGTTCATAACCTAAAACTGCATGGTCATCATGCTGCACCACCTATGTTTGAACTAGATATACCACACCGATTCAGTTTGGAGCAGTTAAATTCTCTAGTATAATGCATACACTTCTTAGGAGCCCTATCGCATGGCTCATAGCTATGAGAACACTCACATTAATGTAGGGGGGCAGTTGTGTTTGTTCAGTCCTTGGCAGCTAGGCCTATGATAGTGGCAGAATTGTTCTAAAGCAGAAATGCCTGCGGATGCTTCCAATCCTGATGTTCCATGGATGTATGTTCCAGTGAAGAATATTCCTAGAATCGCATGCTTTGTTGCTCTGAAGAAGATGGGGAGGAAAGCTCTTGGCGCTACTTAGCTTTAAGATTAGGGATCTTTCTTGACCTAATTACAGTGAATTTGTTGTTGATTCAGATCTGATCTTGAACCCTAGGGCCAACTGTTACTAGCCCTGCTGGGGAGAGGATGTGTCAGTAATTTAGATCACATTATACTGGGGAATGCTGACAACTCAATCAGAAATGTAGAGTTGCCTAAATTTCATAAACATTTAAAATTCCTAGTTACATAGGGAGTTAATTTGAAAGAGCAGATGAATGCCTCCTGGAAAACATTGAGGAGTTTCTGTTTAGCACCCATTCTGCTCGCTTGTTCTGTCATATATTTTCTGCATTTCTCTAACCTTGTTCTTGATGACAAAAGGCATTTGCATGAAAACAGGATCTTTGTTTCTTAAGTGCTCATCTGTTCCTGCTGTTTATTTCCCACCTAAAGTCATAATCCTCTGCTTGTGGCATCACAATTGGTTGCAGTGGAAATGATTATGTCGTCACAAACAGAGGATTATGACTTCAGGTGGGGGATAAACAGCAGGAACAGATGAACTCTTAAAAGCAAAGATGCTGTTTCATGTAAATGTCCCTGGTAATAAAGAGCGAGGGGAGTGAAAATATGATGGAGAAACAGAAAATTGGTATGAGCTAGCTTGTTTTTGAATACTGGTGTTCATGGTTTTCCTTAAGGCAAGAGCAGCTAATTTAAACTGGGACATATCTATACAGTCAAGATTTTTTTTTCTGTTGTGTAAAACCTGATCACACTACTCTTATTGCTCAAATGCAGGGAAGGCTGCATGCTCAATTTTTTAATTCTTTATTTATATTTATTTATTTTGAGTATTTACTATCCCACCCCATCCTGCTTATGGCAGTTGGGGGCAGCGGTACAAAATAGAGTTAAAAAATCATAAAACATACAATAAAACAATCATCATATAAACAAATCAATAAAACATCTGATGAAGCTAAAAACACCCAACCCAAACTCCCACCCACTACCCATCTCCCCCACCAAAAGCCTGGTGGAACAGCCAGGTCTTACTGTCGTCGAAATGAGGGAAGATCCGGGGACAAACAAATCCCTGCTGGGAGGGGGTTTCACAGCCTTGGAGTGGCCACTGAGAACGCCCTCTCCATGGTCGCCACCTGAGATACTCGGGAGACCTCAAGAAGGGCACTCCCAGTCAACTTCAGGGGCCGTCCAGGTTCCAGTACTCGGGGAATGAGGCGGTTTTGCAAGTAAGCGGGGCCCAGACCATATAGGGCATTGTAGGTAAGAACCAACAATTTGAATTGGGTCCAGAAGACTAGGCAGCCAGTGCATTGAACAAAGCACTGGTGGTGTTATGTGCTCCTGGTGACCCATCCCCATGAGGGAATGGGCTGCCATGTTCTTAAGTCTTTTCTCTTTTTTTAAACTATGCAAATAAATTTGTCATAAAGAATTTTCAGTTTTGAGGAAGCTGCTTCTTCTGGATGCTGATACGTTTGTGGGGAATGAACCATAATCTACTGGACCGGAACATGTGCACTGTGCACGGTGGTAGGACTGTAGTGGAAGTGCTATATTGGACCACTAAGTCTGTCTACCAAATGTCCACATGCCATCAGCTCTCATTTAAAACCACAAGCAGCAAGCTGACATATTTCTCAGAAGCACTCCATTTTCTGATGCTGAAAGCTCAGCTTATTAAAGGTTTTATCTGAGATTTTTTTCTTCCCCTCATGTAGCCTTCTTCTGTTTTATCTATTTTTCAGCAACCGGTTTCAACAATCGGCAAAAATCAAAAAGGTTTGTAAAAAGAGAGTTAAAATTAAGGGACAGAGCGGCAGTGAAAGTGGACACAAGATTTATAACAAAACGTATTTGTTCCTTTTGTGGGAGCTACTGATCAGCATCCTTTCATTAAAATTCTCCTTGTTAGCTCTGGTGATGTGTTGGGGTGAGGGGCTATCTGATGTCTGAGAAGTTAGCTGCCTAATAATGGACTAATTAGAAAGCCCAGCCTAGCAGGATCCATGGAAATTGATTTGCACAGTTCCGTTTTTACTAATGAGAGTCATGAATACATGTTTGCAGTCCTTTACTTTTTCTCCCCACAGCTAATGAAGGAGAAGTAATCATTAAGAGCTTGGCTATAATCTATCTACAATTTTGTCATCATGGAGGAATAGTCAGACTTTTAAGAACTTCCATTTTAAATAATGCTCTTTGTAGAGGAGCTAGTTCCACATGTTTTACTGATTTAAAATAAATGTCTCTCCTAACACATTTCTGCTCCTAGTTAGTGCAGGTTCACCAGGGTATCTATAAAGAAGCTTCTTTGTTACATGGTAAACTGACCTTTCACATGTGGATAGAATGGTACATCCACAAATATGTATGTAACCCATTTCTCGCTTCCAAACTCCTGCCTTTGCTTATGCAGAGCAGAAAGTTTTGTATGTTTTAGATAATTACCCTTTTCACATGGACCACAGTAGGTAGGGGGATGTGTGCGCGCTGGTGGCGGGTGGAGGTGGGTGTACAGCCGTTCTCACAGGTGCACGCCTATCTCCACGCATGGAGCAACCGGCATTGGCACCTGTTGCTCCATGTGTGGGTGATGGGTGGAAATGGGTGAAGCGCTGGAGGGTGCACGCACCCCCAGCCACCCCCACCCTGGCATTCGTGCACACATGCGTGAGGGGGGTATCACCCGTGGGCAAAGGGCCAATTGCTTACCTAGGCACCTGATTACATATGTATTGGCTGAGTGCATGCATGCAATGTTTTATGGATGTTGAAGCACACACCTGCTTGAAAACGTGTCCTTCTGTTTATGGGACAGAGCTTCCCCCAACTTTGAGGCAGGACTCCCAAGTAAAGTCATGCCATCTGTGGATGCGGTTGGGATATGAATTCCTCCTAAAGTGGGATGTTGCTGAATAAAAGCATGAGATTTGTACATACAATACCATTACCTCCAACAGGTCCCCATTTAATCAAATGTACTTTTCAAGCTGATTAAAGGATTGATTTCAAATATAGTATCAAATTACACAGGTCTTGTCAAGGGAACCATGCTCAACTGTTGCTGTATATCGCCCACTCTAGTGAACACCCCCAGTCATGATTTAATTCACTTAGCTTATTTTAAAATGTGCACACTCACTCTTCTTGCTGTGGTGGTGGTGTTTATTTATTTTATTTAGTTTGTTGTATTTTTATCCTGCCCTTCTCCGAAGGCTCAGGGCAGCTAACAACATCATAAAAAATACATATAAAATAGAAAGAATAAAACCCAGAAAAACCACATTTAAAATACTCATTAAAAAAACAAAACAAATCCTAAACCTGCCTTTGAATGCCTGGCCAAATAACTAGGGCCCTTTTTAAACAAGATGCACCCACTCCTGCCTACGCATGCTTACAGAGTGGACATGATTGGATGCATCCTGTTTGAAGGCGATGGTGGGGGGAGGGGTAAGCAGGCACGCTCCCACGTAACACGCATCTCCACCCATCACCCCCGCATGGAGCAACAAGCAAAAACACAGGTTGCTCTGAGCAGGGGCATGCGTGGAGGTGTGCATGTGCGTGCCCATGTGCACCCGTGCCTTCCCCCACACTGCCCCTGCAGTGGCATGCCCGCGGACCGCCCCCCCCAGCTGCAGCCTGTTTAAAAAGGGCCTAGTTCTTACACTGCCCCTGGAAGATGCTCAGTATAGGACTTTGGCGAACCTGTAAGGGAAGGAAGTTCCCTGTGGAGCAGCAACTGAGAACACCTCTCTGTGTGCCCTTGTTGCATGGATCTGGTGCAATAATAGCACTTGAAAGAGAGCATTCTCAGCTAATCTTAGAGGCTGCAAGAGGGCATAAGTGAGGAGGTGGTCCTTTAGATATGTAGGACCCAAACTGCTTAGGGCTTTAAAGGTCAAAACCAGCACCTTGAATTGTGCCCAGAATGCTATTGGAAGCCAGTGTAGATACTGGAGAACCGGTGTAATGTGCTCCTGGTGACCCACTGCCATCAGGAGGCGAGGTGCCACATTCTGCACCAGCTGCAAATCCCAGTCTTCAAGGGCAGCCCTATGTAGAGCGCATTGCAGTAGTCAAGCCTTCAGGCATGGATGACTGTGGCAAGGTTCATATCTAAAAGAAAGGTGTCCAAAAGTGCAGGATAAATACTGTTTTAGAAATTAAACAATGGTTTGGGAAGTAGAGACTTGTGATGGTTGAAGGGTGTGTTAGATATATTTTTCAAGTCAAAGCAATTGTTATTTAATTTTGGAGCATGGACTATGTGCGCAGCACTGTACAAGGCAAACATAAAAACAGCCACTGCCTTAAAAACCTGATAGGCAAGAATAACACGCGGTGCACCAAGAGACTCAGAGGAGGGAGTAAGCTTAGCAACGAGCTCCTTACCCTCAGCTTTATTGTTGTACAAGTGGAGAGGCCATTCTGTAATAGACAGCATTTATGGAGAACACAGAAAGGGGGAGTTTTTATGAACAGGAATCAGATACAGATGCTGGGATGGGAATGCATTCCATGCACCGAGCTAGCATGGATAAACAGTACAGAAATGAGAATGGGAGAAGGGAATAAACATGGCATTGTTGCTGGCATTTTTGGCAGATCAAGGAGGAGTGGAAAGTGTTTAGCGCCGAGGTATAGATTAGTGCAGGAGGCATTTAAGTCTCTCTTTACCTTAGGACTGTGTTGGGCAACAGGGAGTCACAGAAGGGTTTAAAGAGTTGCATGGTCTGCTAGAGCATGCAACATAACTAGCAGACAGTATGTCAATGGGCAGGTAGAAGGCAACAACAGAAGGGAGTCGGGAGAATAAGTGGTTGCTGGAATCAAGACATGAGCAAGGTATTCTAGCCATCAAGGCAATCAAGAAAAGAACTGGTTTTGAAGGATGAAAGAGCAATAGCTGGTCACAGTCTGGCTACAAAGAGGTATTATACTGATGGGATGGCACATGACCTCAGACTTCCGAATGACCTCATCCAGTGGCCTCATATACACATTGAACAAGAGGGAAGACTGAATAGAACCCTGCAAGACCCCACAGGGGAAATCCCGAGAGGACGACAAGCAATCATCCATCACCACACTCTGGTACCTACCTGATTGTGCCACAACCTCCTTGTGCAATCAAATATTTATTGCTTTGGTTATATGCTATTCACCATGGGAAAAAAACACAATAAAAAACAAATGACAAATACATTTAGAATATAAAATATATATCACATGAATAGAAATTTGAGAAAAGCTCCCCTTAATGAATGTAATGTCTTATCCTTCTGGGACTGACATACAATAAATACTTAAATTCCCCTTAATCGATAAAATGTCCTATCCTCCTGAAACTGACAAACAGACAATACTTAAACCCAAGATAGTTGGAGCACACACAGTAGAGCTTACCACACCCATGTGTCCCGCCTGAGGAACTGCCTTCCCCTTCTCGGGGCTTACATTCGGCTAGTGCTTGACCCCTGAAAATAAATACTATAGCCATATCAGGCTGGCTTAAAGTCATAGTTAAGTCCCGTACTAGCAAGGAACATAATACCAGCATTAGGGTCCAAACAGAGCAACACTTGGTCCCAATAGATGCCAAAGAACCTTGCTCATTAAAGTATATCATCATCATTCCATTATTCTATAACACGAGCCATTGTAATATGTACAAAACACTTCCTTAGTGAGACAGTAACGGCATAGTATGTATACATACCTCTCAAGTCCACAAATATCCAAAAACGAAGAACACACAAGTTTAAATTTTGTCCCAAAGCTTTCCAGGAAATAAGGGGTGATTCAAACTTAGGCTTGGCCAAACAGAGCATTCCGCCTTCACAGTGCTGCTGTGCAGAATTTATACGTTCAGTGATAGTAAAATCTCTATCGGCCAGGAGATGTTTTAATAGCTCCTTCTGACTGCATGGGGGGATTCCATTCACGATCGGTTCCACCAAACTAGTTTGCAAATCTTTATAAAGTGAGCAATCTAAAATAACATGACCAATATATTCGATTCTGGGGGGGTTGCAAAAACGACAGGTCCTCAATTTATATGGGAGACCCACATATCTACTACACAGAACAGAAGAGGGGAATAGATTAAATCTGGCCAGGGAGAGGAGGAATCTTAGTTTGGCATCTAAGGCCATGAGATAATTCGCCCCCTTTGGATCCAGGGGGAGTAAATGATAAATACCCACAACCCATTGCGTAACTATTGCTTCCCCTCTAAACTGCAACTCCTGATTCCTGATCCTTTACTTAATCAAGCCCCCACCCCTGCTACAATCCAAGTGGGCAAGAAGAAGCAGCTAAAGATCCTCTTACAAGTGGCATTGGCCTTAGCCATAGCCATTTTGTAGTGAGCCCTCCAGGAGGGAGTCCTAGCAAATGTCATCCCCAAATAAACATAGGAGTCAACCTGCATGATTGAGTGATCATTCATAAACCAACAGTGGTTTTTCTGCCCAGAACCTACCATCAACACCTTTGTTTTAGCATAATTAACTAAAAGAAGTTCATCCTGGCAAAAAGAGCATAAGTCCCTCATTAGACGTTGGAGACTGATCTGTGACTGGGAGATCAAAACCATATTGTCCACATAAAGCAGGACAGATAGAGTACAGTGGGTCAGGTGGACTGGATGGTATATTGGTCTGCTAAGTACTTCCACAGCCGTATCAATATAAAGGTTAGAAAGCGTGGGTGCCAATAGGTGCCCAAAAGGAATTTGTGGGGAGTTTGTGAATCAGAGGATTACTTTAGTTCTGTCCCCATATTGTGTTTCTTCAGGGTGGGGTGTATCGCTGGGTTAGGCACTCTCCTACTGGGTCCCTGGTTGCATTTGGTTTATATGCCGAATGAGATCAATATGACTGGGCCCAAGAATCAGAAGAGAGGGTGCCCAGTTAACACCTCCCTGGGCGACAATATATCAACCCTTAAGCAGCTTAAGCTATCGGAGGTTGGAATTCAGAGCCTGACTCAGAAGGACTATTTGGGATCCCTATTGACAAAAGCCCTTATGGGTGCTTGGGGGCTGAGGTGGTTGAGCTACAGGAGATAGCCCCTCAATCTAAATTTCCTAGAGATCTGCCCAGGGGAGACAGCTTCCCTCATTTGGTCAACTCAACCAAGGAATCAACTAGTGAGACTGCTGTGCACCATAAAGCGGTGGACATGATGCAACTTTTAGGTGACCACTGTGTCCTAGTGGGGAAGCTTCTAGAAATTTTGTTGAATAGTCTAAATGGGGTCAATGGAGCATTGGCATTAATCCAAGGTCAACTTGATCTGATTGGTAATATGCAACAAAAGGCTTTGCCTATATCAAATTTACGCAGTGATAAAATTCTGACCTCGTCCCCAATTCCTCCTCTGGTTCATCTCCCTGCTGTTGTGCAGGACAAAGGGACTGTGCGTGGGGGTGGGGGGTCTTGAAAGTCTAGAATTGGTTCCATCATGGATTAAGCCCATAATGATGGTGGATAAACTGTCTCTGGTTTTGAAAATCTTCCCACTTCCAAACGACTCTCATCCCCATTGGCACGCCAAATTTTTATTTAGACAACAGTTAAAATGGCCTTCCTGATAAGCCACTCTTGATCCCCCAAAATAATCAAGGATTGGTGAATGGGAGGTTGGGTGAGTTTGTGGTTGTGGATAAAACTCCTAATGTTAAAAGAAAGAAGATGGGCGTATCCCCTGAGCCAGGATCCATCCACCCAGGTGAAGTATCTCCGATGTAAGTGGGGCCTTTAGCCTCCAAGAAGGGTGTAACTTGGACACAGCCTCCTTTAAGGAGTCCAAATACACTTCAGGACGACTTATTGGGGGAACTGACTACCCTCCATATAAAGATAAGGAAGACGTCCTCCCTGCAGGGACTGGCTTTGGGTCCTCAGGAGGAGGTGGGGGAATCCCCCCCAGTTCAGTGGAGGTGCAGGGAGTCCTTCATGCCCTGCTAGGAGAACAGTGTCAACTCCAATAAACGGTTCCAGTGGCCACAGATGATTTGGGTGGATTATATTCTCTGGAGGAGGAGTGAGTGACTTGGGAGTGTCAGGATATGTTAAGATCTTTTGACCTAGTTAGGCGGGACACCCAGGATAGGAATGCCATTGAGGAGGTTGAATTCTCCCCATCTAATAGGCAGCTTCTTAGGGAACTTCCCAATTTGGAGGACTTGCTGACAGCTAACCTGGCTCACTTTGAGAATGGAGCTATTAGGCATGAGCCGCTGTCACCCATTAAAACTCAGGGTATGGTTCAATTACCCACATTCACCCCACTGCCTCTTAAAATCTCATCCTGGAATATTGCAGGTTGGAAAACTAGGATAGGGGATCTGGACTTTTAAAATCTTCTCAAAACGCAGGATATAATTTTACTACAAGAAACTTGGCTTTCCGTGGATGTGGATTGCCCAGGTTTTGAGTCTTTTCTTTGCATGGGGTTAGTTATTCCTCCAAAGGTCATCCCAGTGGGGGACTAATGCAAAGGTTAGCCTAATTAGCACTGCTTACTGCTGGGCGCTTGTCTCACTGGTTACAATTCCCCATGGTTTATCATTTATTTTGGTGAATATTTATATCCCCCCTTACTCATTCCCCTTTTTTTATGATGAGATATGGTCCGACTTGGAGAATACGTTAACTCTCCTGAAAGCCAAGTATTCCACAGAAGGGATCCTGATTGCAGGGGATTTCAATGCCTGAATGGGTTGAGAACTTCCTCCTGGTAGTCATGATGACTCCAAGGAGTCTCTCCCAGCACTGATCACCCCCCTTAGGCGGTCCAGGGATTTGGTCACCAATGTAGCAGGGGGACATCTAAAAGCTCTGGCTGACTCCCTGGATTTGACCATTTTGAATGGTGGTACACTCGGCAACCCTGATGGGGAATTTACATTTATTTTGCATATAGGTCTAAGTACCATAGATTATGTGATGGTCTCAAGTGGGGTTATACCATATATTGTAGATTTAGCTGTGGGGATGGCTATTTCAACTGATCACCAGCCCCTCCTATTAATTTTGGCCTCCTCTTTGGTAGTTGGGGATAGAGGGTATCTGAACAATTTGGAGGAACAAAACTTGGAGGAGGGGGGGAAAGGGTTAGAGTCCCCTGGTCCCCCTCTTTGGCGGAGAGGCTTAGCCAACTCCTCCATGAGGATAGTATTGATACTCTCATCTTCTCCTTTGTGGAGGGGAAGGTACGGTTGAAATCCTCAATATGATTACTCGAATGACATTGCCTCACTTAGCTAAATCCTGCCCCCTCCGGCCCAGAGGATGGTTGTAGAACAGACCCTGAGTTCGTTTGACAAGACATGTAAATCTGCTAGGACGTACCTTAGGAAATTAGGTCATAGAGTAAAATGACATTCGTCCGAGTTGGACGCCTACTCGCGGGCCAGAAAGAATTACAAATCCTTACTTAAGGATACAAAACTTAGCCACTACAAAGCAGCCTGGGATTCCCTCGAATTGGCACGTAGGAAGAATGATTCTACATCCTTTTGGAAGCAGATTAGACAAGCATAGTCCTCAAATTCCCCGATTTCAACTGAGATCATTTCTGCGCCTGTGTGGGAAGCCCACTTTCAATCTCTCTATGCTGCCTCCGACCCAAGCCTTGAGCTTGAGCTCTCCCCCTTGAGCAATTTCCCAGCTTGGCCTCCTGTCCGTCCAGAGGAACTGGAATTATTGATTGGTCAGCTACATCTTAATAAGGCCCCTGGGGCGGATTTTATTCTTCCTGACCTTCTGAAGGTGACTATCGGGTGGTGGGCGGATTTGTTGGTCCCAGTTTTCACCTATGTCAATGAGACCGGGCACTTCCCGGCTGATTGAAGAAAGAGCATTACTGTCCTTATATTCAAGAAAGGACGGGTGTATGATCCTTCTAATTACCATCCTATAAGCTTACTTAGTATAATTGGGAAGCTGTACTCTAAATATTTACTGGCTCGCTCGCAGCAGTGGATTGTCACTGAAAATGTTCTACAGCGTGAGCAGATAGGGTTTTCTAAGGGAGCATCGACACTCAACCATATCTTCACTTTAAATCAGCTTATAACTAAATATGTTTGAGCTAAATCGGGTTCTTCATTATATCTGTGTTTTGTGGATCTCAAATCCGCATCTGATACAGTTTGTAGAGAGCGGTTGTGGTTGAAACTGGGCCGGTCTTCTATTGATTGCCAGCTTTTGTTTCTGCTGGTTCAATTATATCAGGGGCTATCTGTGCTGGTCAGAGTTAATAGGAGGTGACTGCTCTCGCACCCTGTCTCAGTAGACAGAGGCGATCAACAAGGGTGCCTATTGGCACCCATGCTTTTTAACCTCCTTGCGAGAGAGAGAGGGGTATGGGCATCAGGGATTTGGGGTATGGGTTGGGTAGGAAGAGGGGGTGTTTTGTGTTGGGGGAAGGGTCCCTGTCTGCTGTCTACCCCACTCTGCCTCTGGGAACGTAGATGTGACACCGAGCTCTACCTCTTTTTCATCAGACCCAGGCCCTGCAGTCTCTGTGCTCACCTGATGCCTGGCTGCTGTCAGGGACTGGATACTGAAAGAGGATGAGCCAATTGAAGCTGAATCCACACAAGACAACGGTGATCATGGCTGACCATCCTTGTGACTTGGAGAGGATTGGAACTTTTGTTGTTGAAGGGGTCCATCCCACTCTGGTCAGTCAGATTCACAGCCTTGGAGTGCTTCTGGATTCCTTGCTGCACCTGGATTGTCAGGTTGCAGTGGTGGTCAGGAACGCTTTTCACCAGCTCCATCTGGTGAGGAGGCTGTGGTCTTTTATTTCGGATTCGGATCTGGCCACTGTCATCCATGCTTTCATCGCCTCAAGGCTAGATTACTGTAGCGCACTCTATGTGGGGCTGCCCTTTATGACTGGAGGCTGCAGCTGTTGTAGAACGTGTCAGCTTGTCTTCTTTGGGGGGCAGGGTGCCAAAAGCACATTACACCAGTGCTCTGAAGTCTGCATTGGCTCTCTATAACTTTCTGGGCACAATTCAAGGTGCTGGTTTTGACCTAAAGCCATAAACTTTCTGGGCCCACCATATCTGAAAGACCACCTGTCTTTCCATGCCCGACTGCAATCCCTGGAATTGACTGGGAGCACCTCCCTGTGCGTACCATCCGTTAGTCTTGTTTGTATGACAAGGGCTTGCAGGGAGGCATTCTCAGTTGCTGCCCCCCGTGCTGTGAAACTCTACTCCTTTCTCCCAGAGGTTTGTTTGAGCCCGACCCTAAGCATCTTCTGGAGGCGGTATAAAACGTTTCTGTTTGAAAAGGCATTTGGCTGTTGGGGATAGGGAATGGGGATTGGTGGGCGAGTTTGGGGTAGGGGTGTGACATGGGGAATGGGGAGCTGGTATTGGGCAGATTTCTGGAGGGTTATGGGGGTTGTTTGTATTTTAATGTTTCTATGTTTTATATATGTTTTTATATGTTATGCTTTAGTTTGTAATCCACCCTGAGCCTTTTTGAGGGAAGGGCGGGATAAAATCTTAAATAAATAAAATTAAAATAAAACTACCCTAAGGACACAAAGCTTGAGTGACAGGATAATAAACTTAGCTCTTACATATACATAGCACTTTTCATCTATAAAGTATTTACTCAAGGAGCTAATTGTCATAACCCTGATTTTACAGAAGGAGAGCTTGAGGCACACAAGGAACTGGAGACTGTAGGGGGTGTTGGGAGGGATTTGAGTAAGGCAGAGTTGGGGCTTGGTAAAGTGGGGGCATCCCACTAATAAGTATCCAAATGAAAGAAAGCATAAAGACAGGAAGGGGTCTGTGGAAGAGTTTGTACTAGAAAACAAAAATGAAGAGTATTCATTTAATATTGCAGTGTTTGGGGTTCGTTTTGTTTTTTAAACTTCCCTCTTGTCTCTTACCAGAACAAAGGAAACCCTCCTTTGTGCTGAGATACACACTGACAAAAGGAAGGGAATTCAAAGTTAAGGTTCCATCTGTCTCTCTTTGACTTATCTTTGGTATTGCAGCATCTGTGGTACAAAACCTCCCACACAGATCTAAGGCTTTTTAGTACCTAAACGCAATGGGGACCAACTTTTGAATCCCTTTGCTTTACTTGACGCCTTACAGCTAACTGACCTGTTGAGCTTGAACAATGTCCCAAGATATACTGAAAAACTAAAATAAATTTTCAGAAGTAGCTGAATAAACTGCTACCTTAGGAAGGGATGGTCCAGAAGGGCAAATTGGGGAGGTAACCCCAAGTATCACTTGTGGGGGCATTCCTCCCAGTCCCTTCTAGAGTTTTCATAGGTTATATATTGTTTGCTTTATAAATGTTCACTGAATGATGAAAGCAAGGCAGCATGCTCCAGAAGACAGAGTGCCAGCCTAGCAGGCAGGCACTTCTAAACTCTTATCCTGGCTTTGGTATGGACTTGCTACGAGGCCTTGAACAGGCCTGACAATAGGGGGCGAATGGGAGTACAATTGTGCTAGGCCAGCTCAGGTGTGAGGTGGCAAAAACCACAAGAATTTTCTTCCTTGATATACATTAAAATTCGATGAGTAAAATAATAATTGCAAATAACAAATGTGCAAATTGGCAGACGGTTGGGCTTTTGCTGAGGCATGCTCCTCAGTGTGGAAATTGCTCCCTCCAGGTTTTCATCTCAGCTTCTCCCGCCTCACCTTGAAAAAGCACTTGAAGACTCATTTATTCTCCAGGTGCTTTTAGGATCCACTACTGGTTCCCCTTAATGTAGTCTGACCTCCCTCCTTACCTTCCCCTTTTAAACTGATTTTACATTGTTCTCCACTCAGTGTGCAATTTGTGGAATTTACTGCCAGAGGAAGTGGCCAAGGCCGGTAGTGTAGCTAGATTTAAAAAGGGATTGAATAAGTTCTTGGAGAATAGGTCCATTAGTGGCTATTAGCCAAGTAGGTTTGGGGCACATAACCTTTTGCTGTTGGGGGCTGGAACAACAGGGAATGGATTGCTCCCTCCCTGTCCACATCCGCCTTGCCCCCTCCCTTCATACCTTCAAATCTCTCCTTAAAACTCACCTCTTTCGCTCTGCTCTGTCTGACTCTTTATCCTGCTGAGCCACTATTCCTATACCTACGATCGGTTTACCCTTATCCTTGCAACATGGACCTGCCTGCTGTCATTCTCATCGTAACCAAGCCAAGTACGTGCACTTGAGACCTCGCATCTTCATGAATGTTAGACCCCTTGTCTCTCCCTCTGTTCCCCTTCCTAAGTCTCTCCCCCAGCTCCTGTCTCTCAGATTGTAAGCCCTAGGGGCAGGGACCCTGTCTATTTTATTACTTTGTAAAGTGCCAGGTACACTGCTGGCGCTATATAAATGTTTGTTAATAATAATAATAATAATAATTGCCTATTGTGACCTGTTGGGTACTTCTCCCAGGAGGAAGAGATTGGCCACTGTTGGAGATAGAATACTGGGCTTAATGGACCATTGGGCTGACTCAGTATGGTGCTACTTATGTTCTTACGACTATAAAACGCTCTAAGTGCCATTTAAAGGCAGGGAAGCACTATAAAAATAAAATTATTATTATTAATATTATTTATTTATTCAAAAAAGAACCAGTATGGTCTCCAGAAATTGTTTTCAAAACTTAACAATGGAGGGATGGGAGGTGGGAGCACCCAACTACCAAGATGTACCTGGGCATATTTTTGTCAACCAGCCTATCCTTGAGCAAGTTACCTATGATCTTTGCTCCAGCCACCATCTCTAAAGTGGAAATTGTAATACTTGCAGTTAGCTCTGCAGCCTGGCTATTGTGAGAATTATCTAATGTTCATCAGACTCCGTGTAAATTTAAAATGCTGCAGCACAGTGCACGTTCTGATGAACAGTGACAAACCAAAGTAACTACTGTGATTGAAGTAAGCCAGTGTAACTACGCCACTTTGGTAATGTTCTCACTGCAGCTTCAAATCGATATAGTACCAGTGTATTTCCACTTACTGGTCATGCCACAACAGTACACACCATGAGATGTATCCCTTCTTGATGCCTTATTCACATTACATTTACTTTGATGTATAAAGAGAAGGGGAGTGTATACTTCTAATTTTTCCTGAGTACATACTCCAACTCCAGAATAATATTGGTTTAGTGTACTTGATGTATGAATCAAAGAATCCAAAGTAAAAGCAGTTTAAGGTGCAACTACATAAAAGTATTGGTTTATCAGTACATGCCCTAAGTGTAGGTGGGACATATTTGGACCGGGGTGGGGGGTGGAGCGGCTATATGGTGGTTCTTGCAGTACACAATTTCCTGAGTTTGCTGCCCTTTTGAAAAGTTGATACTCGTGGAGGTTTACACCAGAGACTGTGCTATTTCCATGTGTGTTTAAAGTGGAAATTGTGTAGTTAAGTATTTTAGAAACTACAGTTCAGCTTATTTGGCAAGACAGTGTCTTTCATTGCACATGATTAGTCTGCCCCTCACTCTCGCATAGTCCAGATAAATGTATTATTTAACAACAGCCTGTTTGTATAAATTATATATGTAAACATATTGTAGAGTACCTTCTCAGTGCACGGATTTAGCCAGACAGCCATTATCGTTAATGGGGGTCATGCGCTAAATCCCCACTCGCTGCACTAAAAATCTATCCTGCTTTGTATGTACAGAAGGTGGAACATAGCTATACATCAAAAGAGCCTGTAGATCCAAAGGGATTCAGCAGCTGTTTAAAAATAGATATAATGGGACAGAGGAACCACTGGACAGAGAATTCACTCTAATAATTATGGAATGCCGCATGAACAAACCTTTTAACCTGTCAGCATTCAGGTCAGAGAGAGAGTTTTCCACAAGCACAGAATTTCTTAGCTGAGATAAACCAAAATAAGAAATAATAAGGAAAAAGCTACTTTACTAAAAAAAAATGAGTGGTGTAAGGAACTTAGGAACTGCTATATAGACACAGGCCAGTGGACTACCTCATTGGTATCCCATCTCTTACCATGCCAGAAGAAACAACTTGCTAGCTCTATAGTTCCATCCTTTCCCAAACTGAAACCCTGTTTCCTTCTTTCTGAGTGTTAATAGGCATGACGGTAGAGCACCGCTGTCACGACCCGACCCATGTCGGGAACACACCAGCAACATGGTCCGGACCTGGTCCACTGGCACAACAAACATGCTGGCGGCCAGGCCACCAGGGAGAGCAGGAAGACACACAGATGTGTGGCCACCGAGCCCTGCGCTGCGCCCAACACCTCGCCCCACTTATGACGAGCAGCCATGGAAGCCAACGATGGCTGGTCATAGCAGCCCCCACCAGGCCGGGAACAGTGTGATGACACACGTGACATCCCGCTTAGGCCCAGTTAAGTGAGCTGTTGTGTGGGCATGTTGGCGGCTAGCTCAGGAGTAATCCCGGGCCAATATCTGGTGGCCTGCCAGCAAACGGGCCGGTGGCTCACAGACCTAAGCAGGCCACAGCGGGCTACTGTCATGTTTAACACCCACTGTCCTATTGTATTTCACATTCTCTTGACCTGCTGCTTCTTTTACTCCTTTCTGCCATTTGTAACTCAGACTTTTCTAAGGCAGGCCACCTGTCCTGTAATGGAACAGGCCCTTCCTCAGTTCCTTCAATCTTTCTTCAAAACATGGAAGCTAGTTTTTACTAGTAAACTTTATTCCAGAGTAGAGCTGAAATGAGAATCAAAATTATTCTTGTGAAAATTTTGCGAGAATTGAGAACCATTACTGAGATCTCAACAAAACCTTGATAACGGTTTGAGATCTCGTGAGATTCTAAAAAATAATGAAATGCTTTGCGCATGCACAAAATGGCTGCCCCAGCCAAGATGGTTTGGCTGCATAGGCACTATTTTGGAAAAGGGCAGCTGGTGTGCACATGCTCAGAAGGGGCTGCCCCTTCTGGAATGGTACCGCCTTACAAAAGGGATGCAGTGGCCATTTTGCACATGTGCATAGCATTTTTTAATATTTTTGAGGATCTCATGAGAATGGGTCAAGAATTGGGCAATTCTCAACTTGTCTTTGGAAATCTTGTCAAGAACCCAGTTCTCGATGAGATTTTCGAGATTACTGAGAATGAGTTTCAGCCCTAGAGTATTCTATTGTCTTTAGAATTACATCTTAAATTAAGCCTAAATTCTTGTTCTGCATACCTCACCTTGTCAGTTTTTACCAGTTGTATTAAGTCTGGCTTTATCTTGTAAGCCTTTTAGAGAATATACATTTATATATTTTCAACTACCACCTGCTGCTGAAGTGAAGCAGACTACTGATCTATTTATCTAATGATCTGTCTGCCCGTTGTCCGTTTGTGAAGCTGGCTGATGCTGCATTACGAAAATATTCCAAGTCTACCTTGTTAATTGTGCCCTATTGTATTATGCTTTATGCATTTCTGAGCCAACCTGGAGATGCCCTGAAAAACAATTGATTTATTTTGGTACATTCTCCCCAGCCTAATCTAATGATAGAAATTATGAACCAAAAGTGACTTGTCCAGAATTTCTATTTTTAATTAAAAAAAAAAGTTTTTTCACAATTCTTTTTTTCTTGTTAGTCACTTTCTCAGACTTACACGCTTTAAAGTGTCCCTTAGTCTAAATAAACTTTTTTTTATTACCTTGATCAGTCCAGTCTCTACTTCCTTAATGCTACCCTTACACATACATGAACTCTTAAGACAGCCTGCTCTTTGACTGTCTCTGTCTTTCATGTTTGTTGTGTTCTCTGACCAACTGCTGCTTTCCCCTTCCTTGAGGTATGTCCCTTTGTAGCCATGGTTCATTTGTGAAATGAACAGAGGAAAGATATCTGATCCGGGAGAATATACCCTGTATGTGGCACTATTTAGTGTAAAATTAGTGAGAGACTGGCAGTGTGGTTTTGTGTTTGTTGACCTAAGTGTAAGGAAATGCCTCTGGTAACTTTTCCGGGATATTTTCTTTGGAAGTCATCTAGTCAGACAGCATAGCTATTACCATGTGGCTTACATAGCAACCCCATAGTGCCATCAGTAAATACTTAAAGCAAAATAATCTGTGAGCAACACATAGGTTGAAATATGCTCACTTCAGCCATGTGTTAAGTAATAACGAGTTGTGTTTTTTAAATGTCTCATTGGAGAAAACTTTACAAACAGTCAAAGAAATTAAATTGGTTGAACAAATACATTGTTTTCTGGAAATAGTTGGCTTGGGTCTAGTAAATTATATCCTCACCCTAAACAGGCAGCTAAATAATGAGTGAAATGCTGTTCCATTACCCATTGGTCAAACCTCTAAAACTGTGAGCAATTCCACTTCCATCACTTAATTGTCTTTTGTGTCTGTCGCTGGGGAATTGGAGCAATCTAGGTTGATATTTTTTCTCATGATGGAACATGTGAATCATTCCATATTATGTAGCCCTCTTTACCCCCTGCTGGAGACAGCCTGTCTCAGCAAACCTAAAACCAGCATGCTTTGCTCTTCAAATTTATTTTCACCTTTTGTGCCCTTGACTGAGTAAAATCTATTGCCTCTGGGATTTAAGAAACCAGAGGAAGTGAGGAAAAGGTATGTGGGGTTTTCTTGCTCATTGAGAGGTGGACCAGCTAGCTCATGCACATCTCCTCCTTCCCGTGGCTGCAGTGTGATTTTTTTCTTTATTTTCTTCACAGTTGGTAGCAACACTTTTTTGTTGTTGTTAAATTTTTCTATAAGAAAGAGTGGGGGGAAACCAGGGTCTCTAGCCTTATTCTAAGCCCAGGAACAAAGTAGGCATGTTAGCATTGTCTCTAGTAACATTTTTTTCAGGTCATGTCTACAAGAGAAAAAGGCTCTCTTGTACACCTGGGGAAAAATACATCTGTTACAAAAATAAAATTCTGGTTCATCCTCTTTCCATAACCTGCAGGAATGGTTCATGCCTCATCTCCCCCTCCAATCTGCAACGATGGTGTTTGTATAGATTTTCCTTTAATATCGAATACTACACTATTTCTTAAAATAAGGACCATACCCTGAATACACATAAAAGGACTAAACTATTAAGTGACCAAAACTCAAGTAGCAAACCTAAAATAAAAATATTAATTGTTTCCAGGGCAGCTTTTTTCTTTTTTCTTTCTTTTTTTTTAAAAATGAGTCTAAACCTTTGATTCCAGGACATTTCTCACCTTGTCCAATATGCTGTGTCGGCCCAAGAATGAAAATATCTGAGGCTGCAGCTCAAAGATGGAACATCCGTTAACAAAAGTAATTAATTAATTTAGCAACAATAGTAATTGACTTTCCCAGTGAACGTGTATTGGATATACAATTATAGTGTGTATATTTTCCAAGTGACAAGATTTTAATCCCTAAAGTTAGGCTTTTAATTTCAACAGAGACATTGTAATCCAGATTCAGTTCCATATAATACATCTTCCTTGTAAAAGGAGTTTATGTTTGAATGACTTAGTTCTGCTTGAGAGAATTTGGCAGGTCAACCTGCCAAAGACCTCAGCCCTCTCCCTGGTGCCAGTGTATAAAC
Organism: Sphenodon punctatus; assembly: GCA_003113815.1. Taxonomy (NCBI): domain Eukaryota; kingdom Metazoa; phylum Chordata; class Lepidosauria; order Sphenodontia; family Sphenodontidae; genus Sphenodon; species Sphenodon punctatus. The sequence goes on from QEPC01009299.1 coordinate 764,886, forward strand.
TCTGTGGTCACAGCAGCATAGTAGCCTTTGTTTACTCTTCCAAAATAGCTGTTGCACAATATAAACATCCTTTCTCTTGAGATACTAAATAAGGGACCAGAAATTTTCTTAAGGCTGTAACTTCAGTGAAGATACTGATGCTTGCAACTTGTCTATGTTGCTTCTGTATCATTGTTTTGTTCAAAGTGTGTATTGCTGTTTTCCAAAAGGATTGACAAGAAACCAAGAATATAAAAGAGACAGGGCACATTCTTAAAGCTGTAGGCAACCCTGCAACTGTGAAAGACCATCTACAAAGGAAGGAAAGGTTTATTTGTTTTCATGTACAGCACTGCACATATGCATTGTGATGTTGCACTTTATGTATAGCAAAGGGCAGTAATAGAAACCAGATGCCATACTTTAATGGAAAATCAGTAGTCTAAAGCAATCCACATGCAAATGTGTATGTGTACTGAATGGTGATAGATTTTCTACCAAATATAAGATATAGACAAAAGCACATTGTGATACAAATGCAAAGAAACAGTCCAACTAAATCCAACAGCGCTAAGTGCATTTTGAAATTTACCTATATATTTGTCCACCTTCCCTAATTGGGATAATTTTTCTTGTTGGAAAAGAGCGTAAGACTTATGTAGGTCTCTTTCCCCTTCCTAGTCTGAGACCATTGGGCAGATAAAAGCAGCTGCTTTGCGTGACTGCTTAGCGGCGTCCTCTCTCCAGAGGATTAAAAGTGTCCAAGTTCCACAAGAAGGACGGTGGCTCATTCAGGAACCCCAAGGTGGGAAGAGTGAGGAGTCTTACCCAAGGATACATGGGGCTACCTATGGTGACGGCTTGGAAGCTGCAGCTGGTGTAGAATGTGGCGGAGTGCTCTGGTCTCTGCACTGGTTGCCAATAGTCTTCCGGGCTCGATTCAGAATGTTGGTTTTGACCTATAAAGCCTTACACGGTCTGAACCCTGTCTACTTGCAAGATCGCCTCACTCCCTGGGTCCTAGACCGGCCCCTGCGGTCGTCCGTGGGTGCCACACTGGAGGTCCCCTGGGTTTTCCGGGGGGCCACGCAGAGTAGGGCATTCTCGGTGGCTGCGCAGTGCCTTTGGAACTCTCTCCCGGTGGGGGCCCATCTGGCCCCGGACCTCCCGGCTTTCCAAAGGAGTTGTAAGACCTGGCTGTTCCGTCAGGCATTTGGCAAGGGTGAGGGGTGGGTAGAGGGTTGGTGAGGGAGATGGTTGGTTTTTATTTTTTATTGATGTTTTATTATGTTTTATGATATTTTATTGTGTTCATCTTTGATGTTGTTAGCCGCCCCGGGTTGCCTGGGGCAAGAGGGGCGGGGTATAAAATTTTAAAATAAATAAATAATAAATAAATAAATATATTTAAGACCATGAAAGACCGCTTATCTTACCATGTCCCTTTGCGGCCCCTAAGGTTGACTGGGGGCGCCGTCCTGCGCATTCCATCTGTTACCCTTGTCCATGGGCTGGGGATGCGCAGGAGAGTATTCTCAGTTGCTGCCCCCATGTTGTAGAACTCCCTTCCCCAGAAGGTTCACTTGAACCCAGGCCTGGCTATCTTCCAGAGGTGGCGCAAAACTTTTTTTTATTCAGGAAAGCATTTGGCAGGCAAGGATAGGTGGGGTTTGTTTGGGGTGGGGTGACGGGGGAGGATGGTGGTTTGAGGGTTATTTTTATTGTATTAATTTTAATGTTCTTAAATTGGTTTTCTTTGTGGATTGTGAGCTGCCGTGTGGGAAGGGCAGCATAGAAATTCAATAAATAAATAAAATAAATGAGGGTAAGATAGTGTAGAATATCTATATTCTTTCTACAACCTAATGCTATTCTGCACAATATTGCCTTTGTCTGTCTGCCATGTTATACAAGAGGCTTGGTGTGAGAGAACCAAGAATGTTCTTTGCAATACTTTTCTCAGATAACGCTCCTCAAAAGTTCAAAGATGGTGAATGAGGGCATTATTTTTAGGACCTTGATCCCATGAGGAGTAGCAAGCTGAGGTCTTCGAAGCAGCGTGGGGGTTAAGACTATATTTTTAGATTTATTTATTTTTATTTTCTTCTATAGCCTTATAGATGTGTTTTTGTATCTCGGGGCATCATCAGGCTCAGCAGGACAGTAGTCTGAAAGGAAGCTGTACAGTAATTACTTAGAGATCCAGCTTTACAGCAGTGCTGTTAAAAGAGATTGGGCAAGAGATCCTGTATTTCAAATCTAACTTTGCAGACCCACAGGTTTGTAAAATCTTCAGAGAAGTGAGAAATGCACACTAGTTTATGGCAAAATTAGCTGTAATGGGCTGAAATGAATCAAGGGAGCCCTCTGGCTGAGTGCCAGGATACACTTTCTGGAAGTGGAGCAATCTCCCATTGAAAGTATTGGATATGACATTGTTTGAGACCGAATTAATGTAGAAAAAATAAAAATAAATATATTTGTATAGTACCTCCCCCCCCCTCCGACAAATGGTCCCCAGAGTACTTCACAAGCATAAAATAGTATTAAACCCATTTAAAAGGGGTGGAGGGAGGTAGAGAGGGAAGACAGAATACATTAAGGGGGATCATCAGTGGATCCTAAAAGAAACTGGATAAGTCTTCAGGTGATTTTAAAAGGTGAGGAGGGAGGAACTGAAATGAACACCTGGAGGGAGGGAGTTCCACACTGAGGGGCCCATCACAGCAAAGGCCCCATTTGCCTACCCACTTAAGGTGTGACAGTGGGATTCCCCAAACAGGTGATTTCTGAGCACAGATAACCATCAGGGTAAGGTTCCAGGAGCAGATCTCAAATATAGCCGGGGCCTATACAATTCAGGGCCCTGAAAACCAGCAGTGCAATTGAAATTCAATCCGCTGCTACAGGCAGCCAATGCAAAGAACACAGGGTGGGCATAATATGATCATGGCTGCCCAAACAAGTAAGCACCACATTCTGAACAAGCTGCAAGCAATGGAGAAGCACTGCTAGAATCCTGTAGAAGTGGGAATAGCAAAAAAACAAACCTTCTCATCAGTGCATGGGTCACTGTGGCAAGGTCAGCCTGGGATAAATAAGGGCATAGTTTACACAAATCGCCTAGCTAGGTGCACGTGTTAACTCTCTTGAGTTAAGGCTACAAGCACGTGTTAATGGTTCTCCTTGAGCTTCTGGTTCCTCTGCTGCTTCTGCAAAAAAAAGACTGTCCTAGCAGGGTAGCTCCCCCCTTTATCCCCGGCTGGAAGCTCATGCATTTCATGCAAACTCCCCCGGGGATTTCCTTTTCTGCTCTTTAAGTCACTCGATGCTTCAGCTCCCAAGCAGTGACAGCAGCAAAGAATGGCAGAAGTGGGGGAGCAGAGATTACCACAGTGGAAAAAAACCTGTATATCTAGCTACGTGGCTTTGAAAGCAGTAGTGACAGCTGGAAACATGCATATGCCCTCCAACCCCTCTCTTACCATGGGTCTTATCCATTTTTGTATGTTCAAGAGGGGAAAAGCCCTGTGTGTCAGTGTATAACAACTGATGGGTTAATTAGACTGTTCTCACACAGGCAGACTAATTCCTGTGGCCATTTTTTTCTCTCTCTCCCACCCGCAACCCATCTCCGGAACAACTGTTACTGGTTGCTGTTGGAGATAGGCTATTGGACCCAGTGGGCAACTGGTCTAACCCACTCTCACCATTTCATGGCTCTTATTCTAGAGGAAACTTTCCAACCTGCTAAAGTCCCAGACACAGTTCCATGGTTCTTGCAGCTGCCTTGTAGTACAAGTGTTGCAAATAATAGAATCATTAAAAGGCTACTATCAATTTTAGACTTTACAGTGATGTGCTCGTTAGAAATGCCTTTAGACACTTCTGTACTCATTTTGTCTCAATTTTGTTACTCATGACACACTATAGCATATACCTGTAATCTAGAGCTGTGAATCGTAAATGCATACCATGCTTTTCTGTAATGTTGTGTAATGTTCTATATGAAAATAAAAGGCCAGATTATGGATCCTATCTTGCTCCTTTTATATATTTCAAGCAGCACAAAGGGAACAGAAAGCACTAGCAGCCTTAATGCCCCAGTTTGAAATAGGCCTAAGGAGTCATAGTGCTGGCATAAGCAGCTTCTACACTCTTCCTATGCATCCTTCAGGCTGTACTACACTGGTGAATTTAGGCTGCCACAGGGGCACCTTTGGGGGGGGGGGTGTATCATAATATGGAGCTGCCTGAGGGCTGTTTTTGTGTTAACCCATGGCCAGCTAAGCTCAGGCCCAATGGACAGCGTGTCATAACGTTTTGGATCCCCTGCAGCTGTTTCCATTGGAAGAAGATATCTCACTGCACTAGGAAATATGTAGAATATGTGGAATTTTACTGTCTCTTATGAAAATCCCTATGTTTCTAGAATAACATACAATTCCCATCTATCAGTCACTCTCTCTGGCCCACATGCCCAAGCATGCCAGATGAATGGAATAAATCCTCTTGTATTGTAGACCTCACCATCTTTCACATCCTTTGGAACCAAATAATTCCAATCATCTCAGCCCTTTAGAACCAAATAATCAAAGCCTGGTAATTATTCCTATCTGCTTTTTCTACACACACGCACGCACAAGTTGGCGAAAGAGGAGGACAGACTCAGTGGCATATTCCGCACAGAACAAACGTTTGATTCCTTCAGGCTTCTGGAAGGGAATGCATACAAATGTTAACTCGAAATGTTGACGTGACTCGCAATGTTCTCTCATCCTGAGAGAAGCCATGGGACACACACATCCTCAGCCATGCAGCTGCCCTTCAACAATGTGGTCCTTTACATCCTCGCTTAAATAGCACAGTAGTTAATTCTACCATATTGAGCAAAGTTTTGTTTGAATACACCATGCTGCAGAACGTTGTTAGTCCTTTCCTTTATATTTTCAATTAAAGGCTTTAGCATATAGCTCTTAATTCGGGACAGCGCAGCTGTTCTTCTGGCTTTTGTGGTTTTGACCTTTTTGTGGTTAATAACTGCAACTTCAATGCCATTAATAATTTAACAATGTAAACGTAACTTTAAAAATCTATAGATAGGGGGCAGGAAATCTTTTCCTTCCTGTGGGGCACTTTGAAAAGTAATACCAGTGTGGCAGGGAAGAATGGTTACCCATGCAAGTACCTGTAGGATGCAACCCAATAGTCACACCTCTAGTCTCTGGTCTTGTCCATAGTGTCTTTAGGAATCCACAGGTTCACTGTGGGGCCAGTCACAAGCCACGCATGTGCCACGTTACAGGGACTGTGTGATCCGCGCATGCACTGCACGTGGGGGTTTAGAATTGCACCCAATGACTCTAGGCCAGGCACAACCCTCTGGCCCTGGTGTCCCTCACATGCTCTTAAGCTATGTCCTGTTGCTCAAGGCTCAGCTGACCACGCACAGTCCTCTGCTGGAGCCAGCCAGGCCTTATAGTAGTCCACGTAGCCAGTCTGCTTCTCTCACTTCCACAGAACTCTCAGCACACTCTCTCTCTCTCTCTGAGCTCTCAGCTTCACCCTGGGCTGCCTAAGGTTTCAGCAGCGCTTATCCACTTAGGTGCCAGCTCAGTGTGCACTCAGCCTCCCTCACTGGGCCTGCAGCTCAGTCTGCTCTGCCCCTCTCACTGAGCTCCCTCCAGTCAGTCTGCTGAGTTCTCAGACCTGCCCACGTCATGCCCCACAGTTTAGCCCATCATCTTCCCAAGCCTTTCTCCCTGAGCTCCCAGTCTGCTTTTCTATGCTGAGCTCTCAGCTCCCTGGTCTGCCAAGTTCTGGACTGGTCCCTGCCACACCCAGCTCAGATGGACCTACTCAGGCCCTCTGTTAGCACTCAGATACACCCTCTTAAAGGGCCAGAGGCATGGCAGGCATTCTGCCCTACTACAACCAGCCAAGAGCTGGAAGTTGCCCATCACTGGTTGAGGTGCACACAAAGGCAGGTTAATTACACACCGTATGTGCGTATGTTTATATGCTTACACTTCTGAGTACCACAGAATTCATGGGGCTAAAGTTTACATTCACCCAGTGCATTTCTTAATATCCATGATCATGATCTATTTCTCTCACTCTCTCTCAGATTTTTGCACCTGTGCCCATCATGGCCTCACTGGAGGTTCAAATTTCTTCTGGGGAAAAACTTAAATGGAGTCTGATCCATGTGGGATTCTTATCTACATCATAAAACCACAACAGAATTTTTTTTAAAAAAAAAGAGTAATTGGTTTGGCAGTGTCTGAGATAGCAAAGGTAAGATCTGCCAACACAGCCTTTTCAGGACTGAGGTAGCAGAAGGCACTACAGGTCAAACTGAGACATGGGCAGGGTGGGACAGGTTCAGGACTTAGGACTGTGGCTGAATTTGCACAGAGCCCATTGAGTTGTTTACCTTGGATCAGTGTCCTGAGACCCTCACTTTCCAGATCTATATATTTGCCCAAATCAGACTGACTAATATGGAAACCATTAAAAGTTTTCCGGTAGGCAACCCTTTCGCAAAAGGGAGTAAAAATGTTTGGAAAAAGCTGGACTGCTGGATTGTTTTCTTTTGTCGATTTTATTTTTGTTTGCTTTTTTAAAAAAAATAATCCAAAAACCCAGAAGCTCAAAGAGAGGCAGAGCTTAAGCAAAGGATGCTCTGAGTTGTTGTCAGCTCAGCTGGAGTATGGTCTGTGTGTCTCTCAGTGCAGCATGCATCTGCAGTGTTTATTGCAGGCAAAAGAAAGGGTATTGTTAATTCCTGACTCGCTTCAGAAATATATTATCTTTCTTTGTAAAAGGGATTTTAGCATGTTTACGTCATCACCCCACATCAACAAAGGAGTCATCTAGGAGCCCCAGGTCAGAACTTAATTCATCCTTCCTTTTGCTGTGCTAGGTCTTTGGCAACAAAATCCTCTATTCCTCTCTGTCCCCTTAGTTCTCTAGTTCTCTTCTCTGGTCACTCCCATTTCACTTAAACAATATACAAACAAACTCCTGTTTGGTGCCTGTCATGGCTGTGGGCTTCAGTCAGCATTGATAATTAGACGTTGAGATAAGCCATCTGCTTCTAGGCCCCTAGTGGTCTCTGGTCCTGAAATGGAGCTGCAGATGCCAGTCACAGGTCTGTAGCAGGAGAGGCCTGTCAGTGACACAACATCTTCTTCCTGAGATACTGAGCCGCTCTTGCAATTGAGCACCTACGTGCTGGGGTTTTTAAAATGTCACTGACCAGGAGGAGAAAACAGCAGTTCCACCAACTGTTTTTATTTTCCTGTCTGGGTGTTTTCTAACAAGCCTTAGCTCTCTGGAGTCCACATTTGGTTGTGCAGCCCCCACTCACGTGTTTTAACACACAGAGCTAATAAATGGGCAACCGCCTGTGTGTGTTCATGTGCATGGAGGCAGCCCGCACCCATAGATTTAGTGCAACAAACCTAATACAGAGGCAGGTGCTGCGCTGTGCCCACCCACCCCTTCCCAGTATTCCACCCCCTGTCATAATATGCAGCCACAACAAATAGGGGAAGAAGAAGCTGCCCCAGTGGTTGGTTTCTTCTGGGCTATTCTCACCCTTGGAGGCGGTCCAGTGCCTACTATCCCCACCCATTCATGGGGGTTCATACCTGCCAACACTTTGCAGCTGGGAGTAACCTTTTACTATGTATACAATGCTGGGTTTATGGAGCAAATCACATACTTTATTAAGAGCCTATAAGTGAACACTGAAGGTGAAAGTAAACATTCAAAATGAAAGCAATCAGTCTTTGCATGTTGTCACCACCCAGTTTCTGACTCACAGCAATGTACAAGCAGCAGGGCTGGCACGAGGATTTTTGCTGGTGTCCAAATGGTCAGGCTGCTTACAGTGCCCTGTGACCCCACACAGCTGGAGGGGCCAGCGGAGGGGACCTGGCAGGAATGGCTTAGGGGAGCTCAGCGCCACAGACAGGACTTGGAGTCTCCTCTGGGCTTTGCAGTCAGTGACCCAGGAGTGGAGCAGATCCCTGGGAGCCTCAACTGTTGAGATGGCTAGGGCCGGTCCCTGAGTGCCCCTTGTTGGCTCATGTGCCAAGGAGAGGAGCTGGGTGCCCACTTGGGCCAGCTCTGTGCTATTGGCAGCCAGAGTTGGCTTGAGCTTTGCATTCAGCACATCAGGTTCTCTGCTCAGTTCACTTCCCCACTCCCAGCCCCCAAAGTGGCTTACTGCTATGCCAGCCCACCATTTCTCCATGGTCACTCCTATCCTTCCCCCCTCTTTTCCTGCACCTCTGTTTCCCAACCTCGTCCCATCCCATCCCATCCCCAGCTCCCAAAGTGGCTTTACATTGGATTCATTTGTTCAAACATCTGTTATGTTTAATAGTAATTTTTATTATAAAATATAGGAATATGCAGATCCTCGGCGCTTATTGCTGGGGGATCAGTTTGTGCTCATTGCAGTGGCAGTCCTATAGCAAGGCAACAAGGAAAGCCATTAGCTCAGAACCCCTCTTCTCTCCCTCCAAGCCCAGTATTTCAGACCCCCTGCAACAGCCTGGAGGCAGGGAGAGCAAGGCACAGTGAGGGAGAGTGAGGGGAGCTGCGCTGGTGCTATCCTGGTTGTGGGGCACTGTAGTGACCCAGTGATGGGGAGAGGGAAGCGGGGGCATGGGCAGCATGGTGATGGTCCCCATCCCTACCAGCCTGCCCCTGCAACATCTGCCCAATCTAACGGCCACCCTTCCCAGCCAAGCAGGAACGGTACCTCTCCCAGCCCACCATCCTGCCATAACGCCTCTCCCCGCAGTTCCTGAGCTTACCGTTCACATCCGTTGGCCACCTGTGAATACAGTAAAGAAAGAAACCCACAGAATTAGATAGCAATTAACAGAAACTTTCATCATGCAAGTGTGCAAACGCATGCCCCAGTCCTCCAGTGCATTAACTTACCATTCTCCTCTGCCTCCTCTATGAACATTGCTGGGGCCAGGCATGGGCACAGAGGGATCTTTGCCAGCTGTCACTGCTTCCATGTGGAAAGCAGGAGCAGTTGAAGGCAGAGAAGGGGGTGGCTCCTAGCAGCCGTGGCCCCTGCAGGGATCAGCCAGGCTGGAGACATTGTTGGGCGAGAACTGGGATCAGGCAAGGGAAAGGAAGGTGCAAAGTGCTGGGGTGGCTGGGCCTTGCCCCCTGCCTGTGCCAGCACCTGGGGGCAGGTTAGGAAGGCAGATCTCAAACTCAGATCTCACCCTCTCAGGTCCTCTTGGCATGACTCTCTGTGTCATTTGCAGCCTCTGCCTGGGCATGTCAGGCAGTTCTTCCCAGCCACCCGCTGTCCACCAGAGGAGACCTGACCCAGCCTAGGCAGTGAGTGTTGGACATACACTACATACCAGGACGAGCTGTGACAATGCTTGTTTAAATTTGCCACTTGTTGGGCTTTTAAGGCACCAGTGAGAGTGAAGATGGAGGGGCAGGAAGCAGTCGCTGCTCAGAGCACTCTAGGCTAGTGCTGGCAGACCTGGATACAAGGAGGCTGTACGCAACCTAATTGATGGAATGCAGTCACATGGGCACACATTAGTCCAGATTCACCCACACGGTGAGTCTACGATGTCACTTGACTACACCGTAAATGGTGTGTTCGTGGTGGCCATGTGGCAAGTGCTGGCTAACATCTGGCAGACACCTAATAAACAGGCAGAGAACACCTATTAAAGACCGACGTGGTGTGGGCTATTGTCTTGTTTGTTGTTTCTCTCTCGGATATGTGGGGTGAGGGAGGAAGAAGGGGAGTTAAGGAGGAAAGTTTGGAAAGAGACGAGCTGAATGCAATAATGAATTAAAGATTTCTGTACGTGTTAGCATTAAGTGACTGAACACGGGAGGTAAGGGAAATCTTGCCCAAGTTAATGCTGGCTGATTATGAATGTAAAATAATAAATAAATCTGCTTCTTAGTTACTGTTTGTTCTATGTCTCTGGCAGTCTTGACCCATCACACAGATCATTAGCAATACTTGAAACTGTATTTGCAATCAGAGACCTAGAATTAAGAGGTCATTGAGGAGGCTTAAAAGTGCACATGATGACACCATTAAAATGCAGCTCCTTTGGGCTCAGTGCAGAGACTCAGAGACCCACTAGCCCCAAATTCAACAGTCTTCCTGCGTCTGGTTTTCTTTCCCTATCACTTAGAAATCCCTTGCGTATTCTGGGCACCTTTTATGCTGTAATTGCCACACTGGACTGCAGTAACGTATCTTACTGGTGAGCTGCCCACTTGCCCTGTTGCTGTTGGTGAACAAAAATGTACCCTAGGCCTACTTTTCTTGTGGGGGTCCAGACTTGTATAGAGAAAAGGATAACTATTTTGTTTGCTTTCTGTCCAAGGACAAATAGCCACTTGACTCAAATCAGTGCTGCTCTCTCCTTTTAGGTGGGCAAGCAGCAGGATTGGAGCAGCCCCTCACATTGCCAAACTGGAGAGTCTCCGTTCTGATGGTAACCTCTGTAGTCTAGTTCTGTGAGGCAGCCTAGCCTTAAGTGTATAACAGAAGAATCCAGTGGCTGCCTTCCATGTCCACTAAAGTCAATTGAAGCTTCTCAGTTGACTTCAATAGGTATTGGAACAAGCCCTAATATTTTGGAGACTACCAAAGGAAGATCCTGGGTGCCTCTTTACTTCTACAGATGTGGAAAGAAGAGAGTGAGTTCATTTTGTAACTGCTTGTTACTCTGAGAAGTGCTTCAATTCTCTGGTGAGGAGAGTGTTCTCAAAGTACTTAGACAGAAAAACAGATTTTGTTTGTTTTTGTTTAAATGTATATAGCCCATCCTGTTCCAAGGACTCAGGGAAGGTCACCACACATAAAAACAGATAGAAACACCAGAAATATAAAATCAAATTCAATATAAATCTAGCCCATCACTACCACCACCACCCCAGAGCCAGTGCCCCACCCACCAAGCACCTAGTCAGATAGGGAAACTAAGACTGATTTTAGATGAGATGCACCCACACAGGTACACCCATTCCCCACACATCCAGACGCCCATCTGAAAGCAGTAGGTGGACACGCACCCATGACCCAGGCGCTGCCCACTCATGCCTACTCAAAGAGCGTTGGGAAAATCCAGCATACTCCGTGTGGGGGCCGGCCAAACGGTTAGTGGGCAAGAGCGCACACCCATCCCGCACCCATCCCTGGCCCATTTGATTTCTCCCCCCACCCCCTCCACTCACTGGTTGTGCATGGACACTCCACGCAGCGCACACAGACACGCCCCCAGCTGTGCCCATATTAAAATGGCCTAAATAATCATGGGATAAGAGGAAGTATCTTGTCATGTATCAGTAACTAGTAAAAAGATAGGAGACAAAGGTAGGACTAAACAGAGAAATAAATAGTTGGGTACCCAGGAGTCTACTGCAACCAATGTTGTTAATAAAGGGAGGAAAGACTGAGGTGACCAAATTTGCAGGAAAGAAAAAGTTATTCAAAATAGATTAGGCTGAGGTGGACTGTAAGAAATTAAAGGAGGACCTTGCGCAACTGGGCAATGAAATGGCAGATGAAATTTATTGTTGCCAAGTACAAAGTGATACACCTAGGGACAAATAATCCTAAGCATACATACACAATACTGGGTTGTAAATTAGGTGTTACTGCTCAGGAAATGAATCTTGGAGTCACTGTGGACAGTTCACTGAAAACGTCAACCGTGTGCAGCAGCAATCAAAAAGACAAACAGGATGGTAGGAATTATTCGGAAAGGGATAAAACAGAATGCCACTATATAAATCTATGGTGCAACCACACCTGGAATATTGTGTGCAGTTCCGATTGCCCTATCTCAAAAAAGATATAGGAAAACTGGAAAAGGTGAAGAGAGGGATAATGAAAATGGTCAAAGGTATGGAACAGCTTCTGGACAAGGAAGAGACTTGATAGGTTAGGGCTTTTCAGTTTGGAGAAGAGATGACTGAGAAGGGATATGATAGAAGTTTACAAAATCATGAGTGGTGTGGAACAAACAAATAGGGAGCAGATATTTACCCTCTCAAATAATACAGTCATAGAAAACGGTCTATGAAACTAACTGGTACCAGATTTAAAGCAAACTAAATGAAGTATTTTTCGCTCAACGTACAATTAGCTTGTGAGACGTGTTGCCAGAGGATTTTGCTAGCACTGGGTTTAAACAGGGATTGTTTAAGTTCTTGGAGACTAGGCCCATCAATGACTATTAGCCAAGTTGATCAGGGGGTGTTGTAGCATCTGACTGTTGGGGGCTGGGAGTGAATAGCAGGAAACATCATTCCATTAAGGCCTGTGCTACTGTGAAGAGACAACAGTGGTTTTCAGACGTGATGGTGACATGGCTTAATCTGCTGTAGCGCAGATTAATCTGGATGCCACCATCCCATTTAAAAACGGCTGCCAGAGGTTTCCCCATGAGTCAGGGAAATCCCCAAGTCACAGCCCGGGCTTAGCTCCACTACGATTGGGAGCAAGCTGCCGGATCCAGAGTAAAGAGGGCTATCACATCTGACCCCCCCCCATCCCAAAGGCGGGGGATGGGCCCCATGGTGGCCTTCACTGGCCGCCATGTCTGCCTGTTAGCTGGGGTGGGGGAAGGGTGCTGCACACAGCTCAGAGACAGGAACATGCGGGTGCACGTCCGTGCATTGCTCCCTCCCCGGCCCGGGCTGCTGTCACGTTTCTTTGGCAGCCCGACGGATCTGGGCCAGAGTGAAAACTGCTTCCACCGTCCAGAGAGGTCTGTGGCGGTGGCAACCATAACGTCTGAAAGCACCCAAAGGTGACAAAAGTGGCAATTGCCATTATCAGAGACAGGGTGCCAGGCTCTATGGACCATTACTGCATTCCTTACGTTCTTAAAGTCTTTCACTGCTTATGTTCTTAAACTCTTCTTTCATTTATGTTCTTAAAATCTTTCACCTCATGGGAAGAGGCACAGGCACGGGTTTTGGCAAACTTCCAGGAGAAGGGAATTTCAGCGCTGTGGGGCAGCCAGTAAGAACGCCTTGCAGCAGTCGTTCACTGGAGAAACGTGGTGCAATCGTGGAACAAGCATGGAGTTATTCTCAGATGATCGATCTTAAAGATCACAACAGAACATAGGGGAGGAGGCAGTTTTTCAGGTACAGCAGTGAGAAGGGTGACATTGGATGGACTGTACCTAGGCCATTATTAATAATCAATAATCATTTGTACAATGCTTTCAGTGTTCAGATTGTTTTGCAATCCTTATCTAGTTTACTCTCAAAACAGCCCTGGTCATTATTACTCCTGTTTCACAGATGGGGAACTGATGCTGAGAGAGAGTGGAGTGACTTTCTCAAGTCTACCCAGTGAGTTCGGGGCTAAGGTGGGATTTGAACCCTGGTCTCTCAGGTCCAAGGGAATTGTTATTCCAAATATCAGTTTACCTTTCTGCCAGAAGAGATGAGGTAGCTAGCTACTAAAGGAGAGTGAGTTGGAATAAGCAAAGGAAAACTGGGAAGGAGAAAATCAAAAACTATCAATGAAAGCCTCATCAGATTGGCAAACTTTAATTACATTGAATTTTAATCCTTAACATTTATCTAAAAGGTGATTGGGGGAAGGTTTATTAGGATTCTGTGTCCCTGTAGCCCTGCTTTGAAAGAACACTGAACATGGTGATTGCTTGCGTGTCTAATTAGAAGTTTTTCCCCTCTTGATCACCTAAAGTCAAATTCATTTACTCTGCCTGAAACAAGGTTTTAATTTGATTTCTTTTTTTTTTTTTTTGCGCATCAAAAGATGTCTCTCAAATTTGGTACAGGGCCACAGCCCGCTAATCAAGAGAGAATCCATTACAGAACTTATTTTATGAATATTCACATCAGAGGGCAGCACCAACCTCATTAGGAAGGGTGTTGCAATCATTATTAAACTGTTGGAGTCCATTAGGATTCAGAGTGCTGTAATGATGACTGATACCCACTGAGGGCAGCCGAGAAGAATACTGGAGCATAATGACCTCACTTCTTCTTCCTAAGCCTACAGAGCTTTTAAAGCCTTGCAGCTTATACAGTTTGTGTCCTTTTAATCAATTGTGTGAAAGTGGTTTAATATCACTGATTCCGCTGCAGAAGTGGTGTGAAGGGAAACATCGGAGCAATTAGGGATCCCAAGTACATTACATTTGGGTGATGCTGTTAAGTCACTAATACCATTAATTCTTTCAGATCTAGGGGCTCTATTAATGAGTTTCTTCTTGTCAATTACACTAAAAGCTCTGAGCTTATAAACAGAACCAAACCCCTCCTGTTTCTTCCTTGTAAAATGAAAGACCATGCTGCTGTTTAAAACTGAAGTCTGATTGTTCCCAAAGAAGCATTGCTGAAGTTAATGGGTATTGTCAACATACATCCCTTCTCTCTATACTCCCTACCCCCGCCTGCTCTTTTCCTCCCCGGTTCCGGTGATAAAATTTCCATGAAGGCAAATGTTAGTACAAACAGCCAGTAATATAAAATATCTTTCCTGTTGACATTTCCTAGTCTACTAAGAGACAATGAGGTGAGCTGATGTTATTCTGCCCAGAATCTCATGTATGACACTGACTCCTTGCTTTTGTTTGCTTAAAATAATGACATCCCATTTAGCATATTTAGGGTGGATTGGATTTTTTGGCATTTATAAGAAACAAGAGAATATGTGTAGCTATTAGAGCATCTCTGGGGCATAGGCGGAGAGAGGTTTCCAATCACAGGGTTTAAATATGGATGAAGTAATTATATCAAGCTGAAAGGATTCATGTGGTACTTTCAATCTTCAGTGTGATTGTAGAAAATGTGAAAGGCACAACAGCATGGGTTCACTCTACATCTTTTGTGTCCTCAGGATGATTTCCCCTTACTTCCTTAATGCCCCACATCCTGGAGTTCTTCTTTTGGCCCAGAAGGGTTGGATGAGATGCCTTTAAGAATTCCTTGGTGTCCCTTCTATTTTACATACATGGAATGCCACAAAGAAGCTCCATCTGGGGCGTGCATACTGCTATTTGAGACCAAAGTCTAGCTGTCTCGTGTGGCAGTGCAGACTAAGTACGTCTGCTTTTAATGTGTTTTTAATTGACATTTCTTGCTACAATGTTCTTTTTATAAATTTGCAAGAGGCTCTCTCTTCAACTGGTGAAGCTGATCATAAATTATTCTGTGATGACTATGTTTTAAAAGTAAGGCATTATGGGAAGCTAACTGTAAATTTCAAGCAGGACAGACGTGTGCCACCTAAGAGCATCTCATTCTTTGGTCTGTTTCCAAATTGGCTTCCCCAGTAGCTGCATTGAGCTCTCTGTAACTCGAGAGCTCTCAGTTCTCAGGCTACTGTCTCGGGAAATGGGAGTGAATGTGTCCTAGTTGCTTGAAGTGTAATTGTTACGGATGATCACAGCAAAAGTAACATCGGTCTTCATAATGTAGTGAGGGAGAGTGTTTCAATGAACCAACCAGTGTTAATTAAATCTAGTGAGGAAAGTGAAGGCACAAAGGGGTCTTGTAATAAGCAGGGCTGAGTCAACCTTTTTGATTAATGATATTGCCAAGTGGATTAATTAAGAGACCAGCTCAAAGACTACCTAGAAAGACCTGCTGAGGAGGATGTCTAGTGCTTCATCAAGGGAAAGCTGAAATAGGCTTCTTTTCGAAGACCGGGACAATTCTCCTTCCCAGTAACTTGGCAGAAGTATCGTGCTGTTAAACAGACGGCCTCTGGCAGCAAGGAACTCTTTCTAATTAGGCTATTTGCACAGCACATGTTGGCAACAGAACACATCTTATTTAGGGGCTAAGGGGATGTCCCCTCAAGCAAACCTTTCCAAAATGGCTGCTCAGACTGAAAGTTATTTGACAGGGGAATTAACTCACCTAGCCCAACAATGTTTTCCTTATTGCCCAAGCCCCACTGCTTCCTCATGAAAGGCAGCTGCTTTTCAGGCAAGACAGTTTCTGTCCAAAGTTATATGAGGACTGTGGGGGAGATAGACTTTATGTGGGTTATTGCTCTGTCAGGGTGATTGTCACTGCATTAGATGTGCTATGCATTCTAAAATGTCTCTCCAAGATTGTTAAAGTAACTGAATTAAGCATTCAGAAATTAGATAAAGGTACAAGTAAAGCTGTCTGTGGAACTTTTAATGCTACTCCCTAGTGCTTGTGCATATATGTAGTTTTTTTCATTTACTATTTTTCCCCACAGCACCCCTTTCTCATTCAGTGGACAGAACAGATGGTATTCACTGAAGGCGATGTTTAGTTTTCTTTTTACCTTCTTTGTTCAGTGGCAGGCCCTAGATTATATTTACTGAACACCATTCAAGCTTCATATTGTGTACACGGTTACTAATTTTCCAGTGTTTTTTTTCTGTGGGGCTTATCACTTGAGCTTCCAAGTGCTTCACAAACACTGTCATAAGGACACCTGTGTGAGGTAGGGAAGCTGTATATCCTATTTTACAGATGTGGAAATTGAGGCACTGAGAAATAAAAGCTGAAATATTCAAAAGTGCCTGCTAGTTTTGGGTGCCCAACTTGAGACACCTAGGGCTAACTTTTCAAGGATTCCACAGCACTTCGAAACACAGCTTTCATCAACTTCAGTTGCAGTTGTGAGCACTTGGCACTTTTGCAAATCTGGTCCCAGGTATTATGGGTACATTCAGGTAAAAACCTTGCTTCTGGGGGGGTTGGGGGGTGGAGGGCAACCTGTGCTGGCTACCTCTGTGAGTCAGATGTTGTCAAGTTCAGGCTTGCTGCACTAGCAACCCCATGTATAGCAAGCACTGGCAGCTGCAACCCTAGCGCAGCCAACTCCTCCTTCACAACACCAGACTCATGAGGTCACCAGCTTGGGCTGTCCTTCTCCCAGGATCTGAGGTTTGTGCGAATTCAGATTAGGCACTCATAAAATAAAGAACACACAATATGGGACCACCTGAGAAAAATGTGGTTTAAATTACTTGCCCATGATAGCCAACTTAAAATAGGGTCATGTAATGGAAAATAATTGATAATCTGAATTTATTATTTTATTTTATTTTTAAAATTTATTATCCCGCCCCTCCTGCCTCAGGCAGCTCGGAGCGGCTCACATCATACAAAACATAAAAACACTTAAAACAACTTTAAACAACTTTAAAAGGAGGTACCAAATACCCACCACCACCCATCCCACCCAAACCCAAACCCCCACTCATCACCCATCTCCCTCACCAAACGCCTGTCAGAACAGCCAGGTCTTACAACTTCGTCGAAACAAGGGGAGGTCAAGGGCCAGCTGGGCCCCCACTGGCAGGGAGTTCCACAGCTGCGGTGTGGCCACTGAGAACGTCCTCTCCTATGTGGCCCTCCGGAAGACTTGGAGGACCTCAAGCAAGACACCCCTGGACGATCGCAGGTGCTGATCCAAAGCCCGGGGGTTGAGGCGGTCCTGCAGATATGCAGGCCCTAGGCCGTTTTAGGGCTTTATAGGCAAATATCAACACCTTGAATCAGGCTCAGAAAACCACTGGCAGCCAGTGCAGAGAATGAAGCACTGGTGTAATGTGCTCCCAGTGGCCCAGCCCTACCAAAAGCCGGGCCGCCGCATTTTCCACCAACTGCAACTTCCGAGCCGTCACCATGGGTAGCCCCATGTAGAGCGCGTTACAATAGCCCAACCTGGAGGTGATGAAAGCATGGATGACAGTGGCCAGGTCAGAGTCTCAGACATACGGCCGAAGCCATCGCACCAGGTGTAGTTGGCGAAAAGCACACCACACCACAGTCTCCACCTGGATATCCAGGCGGAGCTGTGCATTGAGGAGCACCCCCAGGCTTCGAACCTGGGAAACCAACGAAGGACAGACCCCGTCAATTATGGGGGCCACCATCTCCACTGACTTATCCACCAACATCACCTCCGTCTTGTCAGGATTCAGCCTCATCCAGTTTGCCCTCATCCAGTTCCCCGCAGCCAGAAGACACCAGGGTAAGCATCGAGACTGCCAGCCTGGGTCTGTTGAAAATGAGAGGTATAGCTGGGAGTCATCAACATATTGATGACACCACACGCCAAACCTCCTGATCACCTCGCCAAGTGGCTGCATGTACACACTGAACATGAGAGGAGACAAAACAGAGCCCTGTGGGACTCCACACAAGAGGTCCTGGTATGATGAAAAATATTCACGGGCACCACTCGCTGATTTCTTTCAGTCAGGAATGAGCTGAACCATTCTAGAACAGTCCCGCACACCCCTGCAGAGTCCTGCAGCCACGTCACCAACATCTCATGGTCAATAGTATCAAATGCAGCCGATAGATCTAATAGGATCAACAGGGTCGAATAACCCCATTCCCAGTACAGATCATCCACCAAAGCCACAACACAAGTGCAGTCTTGGTGCCATGCCCCGGTCAAAATCCTGACTGAGAGGAATCAAGAAAAACGATGCAATCAAGATGCCCCGAAGCTGCTGGGCCACAGCCCGTTCGATAACCTTCCCTAAAAAGGGAAGGTTGGAAACAGGCCGATAGCTGGCGGGGGAGTCAGCGTCAAGTGATGGTTTGTTGAGCAGAGGCCGCACCACCGCCTCCTTGAGACAGCCCGGCACTCTGCCCTCCTGAAGGGAGACGTTGACCACACCAGCCAGCAACGGCCCCATTGTCTCCTGGCAAGTTTTAATTAGCCAAGACGGACACGGATCTAACTCACAAAAGGTGGTCCTAACTGCCCCAAGAACATCGACCGCATTGGTGGGTGTCACCGACTGAAATTGATCCCATACAATTGGACAAGATTCATAACCTCCAATTCATAACCTCCAATTCCTCATGTATATCAATATCAATTGCAGTGTCGAAGTCCTGGTGAATACGAGCAATTTTCTCCACAAAATAATCCAAAAACATGTCACAATGGGCCTTAGATGTATTTATTTATTTTATTTTTTAAATTTATACCCCGCCCCTCCTGCAAACAGCCCGAGCATGACTCTACGCTCAGGTGGAGGCCGGGAGGCTGGACTGACCAGCCCCTGCACCACCTGGAAAAGCTCCGCTGGACAGGATTTTGCGGCTGTATGAGGGCAGCAAAAACACCTTCTTTGCTGCCCGCATAGCCACGGCATAGGCCCGTAAACTGGCTCTATGACGCAATCTGTCAGCTTCAGCACGAGAATGACGCCACCATCACTCTAACCGCCGCCCTTCTCGCTTCAACAACCGCAGCTCCTCAGAAAACCAAGGAGGCTTGGAGTGCTGCCGCATGGGTATGGATGCCTAGGAGCTGTCCGATCGATGGCCCCAGTCATCAGATTATTCCATAATACAACAAGGCCATCAATGAGACGGTCGTCAAGATCAGAGGGTATCTCAACCAGAGCCCTCTGGAATCGTTCCGGTTCCATCAACCTCCGGAGGCGAACCATTCGAATTTGTTCTGCACCTTTCCAGGGGCAGACATGTGCCAGGAGCAAGGCCTGCAGGAGATAATGGTCTGTCCATGACAAAGGTATTGCAAATGTGATGGTGGTCTGCTTAACCTGCTTTAACATGCGGCCTATCCAGATGTTGGCACCAGAGTTCTCCCGACTGTGTTGGTGGCTAGCTTGGGCTGTGACAGCCCAGGCTAGCCATCAACACAGTCAGGAGAAGTCCTGCCCGCCCACCCAGGTCAGAACTGTTCCCAGTCCAGAGTGGCCTCCATGACAGGCTGACACCGGAGCTTCCCGGTCCTCCAGATCAGTTTTTGATGGTGGCGGCACTCACTGTCACATATGTTATTACCCTATAGTACCTTATGTTGCTGGCTACATCCCATTTCCCAAGTTGTGTGAGCCTTCCTCATTAAAATTAGCAACGGGCTTTGAGAATTTCAGTCAGCGAATACACGGCAGGAATGTGAACCCATGTTTTATTTAGTTTCTGTGAAACAGCCAAATTATGTTAGCTCCCCTAAGAACCAAACTGGCTCCCCAGAGTTCTTTGTGGTAATGCTTATGTTTATATGCGCTCCAAGTGTCTTCTCAATGGAAAACTGCTTTTGGACAGAGATTGGCTTTCTCTTTTGTTTATTTGTATTGGTATGTGTTGGATTTTTACATGTACAACATGAATGTATCTGTTTGAAAATCTCACCTCCTTTCTTGTGGTTTTTGATCATTTCCTTAATACGCATTGTCTTAAGGGATAGGGCGCATTCCCACATATAATTAGCCTGTCTCCGCTCACGCTCCAGTGAAAGATGAAATGAGTGCTTTTCAATCATCTTGAAGCAGTCCTGCCTCCAGCCCACACTCTAATTTCAGGTGTCAGGCTTCCTCTGTGAAGCTCTTGAGCTCTGTTTTCAAAGAGTACAAAAGAATTGCATAATGAATTAAAGAAAAGCACATTTATTTTATACATATTTTAAGTTTGTGTGCATAGTTACAGAGCCATAGGACTGAAAGGGATCACAAGGGTCATCTAGTCCAGCTCCTTTCGTCAATGCAGAATTTGCCATAACCTGGACTGTAGCTCTAATATTTGTGTGTCTATATTTTTATTTGTTAAATCTGTTTAGAAGTTATTTGTTAAATCTATTTAGACTGTTAACCTTCAGTGACCCAACAGCAACTTGAAGGCAATGTGATAATATTTTGATGTTATATTTCCATGTATCTTATGTAGGTATGTGGTAGCAGCTCCCAAAGTTAAGATTACTTCCTAAAATTCGATTGAGATAGAGTATAAAAAGCTAGTTTTCTCTAAAAGTAGGTAGCCAGTTGGAGTGAAACTTAGTAGGGGGTTATTTTTCTTGGTCTTTGAATTTTCTAAGTGGTTTGATGCGGTTTCTCTAAATAGCCTTTTCAGAGTGAAGGGATTTTACAGTGAGTCTGTAACTTTCTCAGGTGGTTAGCTTTGGCGACTGTCTTAAGAAGAGTTCAGCAAAACTGTGTGGCAATGGTGCTTGACCTAAAGTAATGCTTAGGCTGGTAGCTTGTACTCTGGCATGACAAGAGAGCCCCTGTCTATTAAGGTATCTCTAAGGGGCCTATGCTGTATTAGCCATTCTCCCTTCAGCATAATATAAACTCTGGTATTTGGACTTAAGTATTTTGATGGCAGAAGGAAAAATATGTAGATACTTACAGTTACCTTAGTATTGGTGCTTAGGGGAAGATAGACTAAGACCAGACATAATCCAAAAGTCAACCCCCTTTTCTTCTTAAAAATAACCCCTCTGTACAGGTTAAATTCCTTTTTAAAAATGCTTTAAGTTAAGAACTGGAAACAAGACTTTGAATGATGATATAGGGAAATGGCAGTTTGCAACTCTGATTAGTTGGCATGAAGTAATACACCGGGTTGCACTGTGTGAGAAAACAAATCAGGCGGGGAATGTGTTATGTTACTTATTTGTAAAAGTAAGCCCAGATGCGCACACACTAGTATGGGGTTAATAATGTAAAATTTTCTTAGTAGACGTCCAGTGGTTTTGGTTTGCTCTACACTCTTAACAATTTGTGTGCTACCCTATTTCAAATAGTGCTTGGATTGTCAAGTTAAATATGGGAAGCCTGAAAGGAACAAATGGTGGTTGTTTGTTATTGATATAGCACCAGCAATGTTTCTGGTGCTGTTCAATTCTAATTAGAGACAGGTCCCTGTCCCAGGAGCAGTTTATGATATAGAATGGACAAGGGAGGGGAGACATCAAGCCACCATACATTTATACAATATAAGAGTATCAATTAAGTACCTCCTGCCTAGCTATATGGCAGAATTCTGTTGTCAATACTGCCAACTCCAAATGTTCAGTGACACATCTGGACTCATTAGATTGACTTAAAAATCATGACATTTTATAAATTTTCCTTATCATACTTTCCTCCTGGGTTTGAGTCTTTTGGCTTCACCTTTTCAGGCTTTCAGCACAATTTTGAGAGGCTAGAAAAGCTGACGTTCTCAGATAATTATGATCCTAGGAACTGGGGTTTCAAGAAAAATACCACGAATGGCAAGTTAACTATTCTGTGTGTATAGCTAAGCCAGGGAGGAAAAGACTCACATTAACTGGGGAATATGTTTCTCTTTGTTTTTTCTTTATCTGAGGTGTTGCCATGGATGGTTTAAGCTACTTCCACACTCTAACACATGTGTGACAAAAGGGTAGGCATCTGACACCGTGCCAGCAGTTTTGCTACTCCTAGAGGGGTAGGACCTGCTTTCCTGTAGCAGGTTTACCCACACACACAGGTAAAAAGTAGCAAAGCTGCTAGTGGGACATGTGTAGGGCTGAAATGATTATCCACCAAAATAGGGATGCCCAGCAAACTTGCCGTCCCCTTCTTGACTCAGTAACATCAGGTACAACTAATCTGTACCCAATTAGTACCTGTCAAGCTACCCAATTTACTGAAATACCATTTTCATGATTGAATTTCCTGCTTTCTGTTACCAGTTTTCCATTTCTGCCACGCAACAAGATAGGGAAATGGTCAGAAACATTCAGAAACCCACAAAAGAAAAGCGAAATGGTAAGTCATAATGGGTTGGTAAAATGGGAAACTTGGTAACTGCAAGACTTGATTTTGGGTAATCAAGTGCCCAACTTGGTAATCAGATGCCAATCAGGTTTCCAGCGGGCTACCAGAATTTGGGATTTTACCTATGGGTGGCAAATCAGCTACCTGTTTTGGGTCTAGGCAGGTGCACATTCTGCTGGTTCACAGTCTTCCTAGTGTGGATTCAGACTTTTCCAGGAGAATTGGTTGGTTATTCTGCTGGGATACCAAAGATAAAAGAACCTTTAATGGAAGAAGGCAACAGGCCCACTTATCTCAGTAAGAAAGGCTACTATAGGAGAAGAGGGGTCAAGTAGCAAGGTGATATTCACTGTGCATGTTACCCTGCAGAGAAAGATATACAATGACAGCTTTGTTTCCTGTATCTTAAAATCCCAGCTCTCCAGCCTGGCATAATAGATTGTCTAAATAATCATTGTTGCTAACACATTGCTGAAACAATATTGGATGAAACAGTGACAACCTGGGGACCATGTGCGAGAATCTTAATTTATTCGGTTTGGATTAAAAAGGAGTGATTTTAAGTTACATTTTCTGAAACACGTAAGGCAGGGATAAGGCAAGCCTAGCTAGCATCCCAAAGGACTTCAATTAGGAAGAGAGTGTTGGGGAAGGTGTAGACCAGGGAGGGAGAATCCCAGGCCTGGGGCCAAATGTGTTTGATTTAAAATCCAGTAATTTCCCTCCCAAGCACAATTCCCCAATCGGGATCTTTGTCACCCCCACACCACAAATTAGACGTTTTTAATATCCAGTAATTTCCCTCCCAAGCACAATTCCCCAATCGGGATCTTAGTCACCCCCACACCACAAATTAGACGTTTTTAATTGGGTACAACACTATTTTATTATCCTGCTCACACAATCAGGTACAGCATGAACCCAATGCAACAGTTCTTAGATAGATCCTAGCCTGGCCTGCCTAGCACATAAAATATGTTTCTTACGTGTCCTGCAGATCACAGTGGCGAGCGTTGGTTTGGAGAGGTTGATACAGGTGGGGGCCCAGGGGTCCGTACCCGGGAAAGGTGCCCCTTGTTGAGTTGCAGAACTCCCTATGGAGGAGCTCCAGAAAGGGTCATCAGCCCACGGACACCAAGTTAGATGCCAAGCGCTGAGACAAGGACCTGGAGTATTGCTTGGCTTTTTATACTGTTCTGGGTGGGGACATGTTGTCAAAATACTGAGTGCAGGGTTCGACTGACCTTTCAGGCAGGAGGTGTATCAGCATATTTGGGAACAAAGCCTTTTGTAATCTTTTGATGGTTTGGGGCTTACCCAGTTGATATGCTTATTTATTTTCCCCCAATCTATTTCCAGAGCATTCAGACCCCAACCCTCCAGTCCGGGCCAAACCTTCTGTAATTTAGATTGGGGTATTACTCATGCCCCTCCTGGCATCTCCAAGGCTACTTTTCTCGTTGACACCCAGTCACTCTGCATCAAAGTACTAAAAAGGCCCCTTTGTCTGGTTAGGTGTTGCCGCCTATCTCCTGTTTTGCAGTACTTATAGCTTTGTTTATAGCAACATTCCTTTCTCCTCTCCTTTGTGCATGGCTCTCAACTTCGTATCACTGTGACCTGAGGATTTTGGTTTGAGGTTTAGCTGGCTAGTAGGTTCTTTAGCTTGTACCCATCATGCTCTATAATATGAACCAGTGTTTTTCCCACTTGGGCTAACATATATTCAATACTATTTATATTTAATCTACTAATGCTACAAACAGGTGTTATATAGTTACTAAAGTCATCTAAACGCAGGTTTACAATCATGTGATATGGGGAGAATACAATCAGAATGCAGCACAAGTCAGTGTACACAGTTACTAAGATAAAAACAGGTTTACATGGCCAGGTGAGATTACAATAAAAATGCAACAGTAGCTGCCGTGTCACCATTCTGCTATATGGTGGCATAATTTTGCTTCTGGAGTGCTTGAGGCTTTTGAATTTTAAGGATCATTGACTTGTCTGGCTGTGAGGGAGCTCAACTCTCAGGCAGAGAGCCTATGTCCTTCGTGCCAATGGAGCATAAATGGCCCTACTTTGTAAGGTCAGTATTTCTCTCCTTGCCCAACATGCAATCCAAATGACAACAATTATTAAAATACATTGAATAGCTAAAATAACAACAATGGGGTGTATTATAATATTGAATATTCCTGTAGCAGTGGGAGACCATCCAAATAGGCTTTCCCAAAAGGAATGTTTGGTTGTGTATTCTACCTCTGTTAAAACATGTGTAATTTTATTCCCCTCTGATTTAAGGAGTAGAGCAGCATGACCCAGTGTGTTGACTAAATGGTTTACTTTTTGTTTAAACATCAGGGTGTCATGTAAAGCTTTGTGAATTGGGGCGGCTGAGTATGCGAATGACATATTCCAAAGCTGGAAGCTATCTTTATCCCACAATCGCCTCCACTCATTAGCATGCAGTGTCCAGGTGTAATTGTCAGTAGCTATTTTAGTGACGTTGCACATTACCAAGAATCCAGTAGATGGCATGACATGTTTGTACAGTTGGTTGAAGGTGACAGTGGAATTTGGGGTGGACACTATGTAGAAACATTTGTGCCCTAATGTGTATACCTGAGGCGCCACCACTCGTAGAACATCCACAGTGCACTCATAATTATCAGTATTGTAGATGCACCTCCTATATTCCCTTAATGGCAGAGGGCAATAGTACATGGTGGTTTTCCATATATTACATTGGTTTTCCAAATCGTAAATTAAAACCTGGTCACCTCTTTTCTTTTGCCACAGTCCTGGCAACTCAAATTTTAACCACTGGCCATGGGAGGTCCAGGGGTATGCTTGCACTGCGCATGCTTCTGAGTGGGTGCCTTTAGGTGTAGCTGTCTGGATGGTTAAGATTAGTCCTGCAGGGGTATCACTAATTTGGTGACCCAAGACCTTTGTCCAATTTGCATCTGTGTTTTCCCTGATCACTGGTATGGACCATAAGTGATGATGCAAACGTCCTGCTTCCAATCCCCCAATAATATTGTCTAATAAGCTTAATGCCCGTTCTTGCCATTGAGTACACAGTATTGCGGTCTTGGTTGCATTAGCTAACGATTTTAAAGTTAGTTCGGTAGCAACTATTTGCTGTTTCATTACTTGATACCAGTTCATTCTCCCAGTGGAGTGTAACATTTACAACCTCCTCCCCCCACATGTTATACTCCACTGTAGGTACACAAGTATCAACAGTTTGACCATTCAATGTACCCGAGGAACAAGGGTCTACAGGGACTACATAGGGAATAATAGAACGAGGTATAACAGGGAAAACATTATCAGCATAGCATATATGTGGTTGGGTATTCAATGTTATAGACAAAGCACACGGTGATACAACCTGATTACAGGAGTGGAGACCCGTTCTCCATGTGCAGGCAGTACGGATGTCAGAGTTCCATAGGTGTAAGTCTAAGCCGTGTTGGGGTGTGGAAGTGATGGTTCCCATACGAGTGGTAAAAGAGCATCGGTGAGAGTTCAAGGAAATGTGGATGCGTCCATTCCGGGGAATCCAAGTAAAAGTTCCTCCAGTACAAAATATAAGATGTAAATCCTTGCTGCATGGGTTGTCAGAAAGAGCTAAATGCACAGGGCATAATGCAGTGAGAGAATTCTGGGGACGTGAAATGGCAGAGCTGTTGATAAGGCTGTTGCTTGGCTCATCAGCTGATCCTCTAGGGACAGGGGACCGGAGTATCATATCCTGGGCAGTGTGTGTAGTGGAGGCAGTTATTGGCGGTGCTTGCTGGCTACCAGAGGAAGGAGGAGCAATCATTGCAGAAGGGGGAGCAACCAGGACCTGGGTCACTGAAGCAAGGACTATCACAATGGTCCACATGTTACAGGCACCTGTGAAAGAGAAAAGCACAATGATGTCCCCCCCCCCCCCCCAAACCAAAGAAAGCATCGGAGGAGTTATTTACCTTCCAGTTTCGAAAAATATGGAAGGAAGTCTGAGGCAGGGTGATGATAGGCGGTAAGTTCCCGACGGGGCTCCCTTGCCCCTCCAGGTGGGTTTGTCATGTTATAGCATCTTGTAGAGCCCCCCAGAGAAGCCAGATAGCAGCAGAGACCTTATGCTCTTTTTTAGGGGAGTATAAAGAAACATACTTATCCCAAACCTCAGATATCTGTTCTTCACTAATGGGGTTTGTAAAAAGCTGATTAGTCCAAGGGCAAGCTCCTAGGCTGTGTATGAATTCAACTAATTTTGGGAGGTTTTTTATTTTATCCCAGTTCTCCAAGGGGACCCCACCTGTACTCTTCCTCCCGAACCAAGGCATTGCCTATGCTAGTACTGTATCCAAGAACTGGAATGTTTTACAAAAAAGTGTGAGGGAGACTTAGGAGAGTACCCTGGTCTTTTCCTTTGTTGACAGTACCAGTATCACCGAGGTGTGTGCAGCACTGTTGGCCAGACAATGCAGCTCACAGTCCGGGGGTACAAAAAAAACAACGCAGAGTGTCTGCTTTGATTTTTCACGTGTACCTGTACACAGACCCCACAGACCTCTCTTTTTATGGTAGCCGTATACCGAGAGCTGTGTGCCTCGTGTCTATAAGGATCCTTCCGTGAAAAATGAAACGCAGACTGTGTACTTGGAATGCCACTCACAAGTACTGGAGCATGTCTCTCACAACTTGCATCGCTGTGTGCCTACGTGGCATCGAGTTCCACTGCTCTCAATTTTCAATTTCAACAATACTCTTGAAAGCTAACTAGCAGTTTTTAATGGGGACCAGCAAAAATGTACTTATCCCAATGGGTACTGTCAATTGTAGGAATCACAGAGCACTTCCAGCCTGCAATTCTCCACCAAATGTTAGGATTTAAAATCCAGTAATTTCCCTCCCAAGCACAATTCCCCAATCGGGATCTTAGTCACCCCCACACCACAAATTAGACGTTTTTAATTGGGTACAACACTATTTTATTATCCTGCTCACACAATCAGGTACAGCATGAACCCAATGCAACAGTTCTTAGATAGATCCTAGCCTGGCCTGCCTAGCACATAAAATATGTTTCTTACGTGTCCTGCAGATCACAGTGGCGAGCGTTGGTTTGGAGAGGTTGATACAGGTGGGGGCCCGGGGGTCCGTACCCGGGAAAGGTGCCCCTTGTTGTGTTGCAGAACTCCCTATGGAGGAGCTCCAGAAAGGGTCATCAGCCCACGGACACCAAGTTAGATGCCAAGCGCTGAGACAAGGACCTGGAGTATTGCTTGGCTTTTTATACTGTTCTGGGTGGGGACATGTTGTCAAAATACTGAGTGCAGGGTTCGACTGACCTTTCAGGCAGGAGGTGTATCAGCATATTTGGGAACAAAGCCTTTTGTAATCTTTTGATGGTTTGGGGCTTACCCAGTTGATATGCTTATTTATTTTCCCCCAATCTATTTCCAGAGCATTCAGACCCCAACCCTCCAGTCCGGGCCAAACCTTCTGTAATTTAGATTGGGGTATTACTCATGCCCCTCCTGGCATCTCCAAGGCTACTTTTCTCGTTGACACCCAGTCACTCTGCATCAAAGTACTAAAAAGGCCCCTTTGTCTGGTTAGGTGTTGCCGCCTATCTCCTGTTTTGCAGTACTTATAGCTTTGTTTATAGCAACATTCCTTTCTCCTCTCCTTTGTGCATGGCTCTCAACTTCGTATCACTGTGACCTGAGGATTTTGGTTTGAGGTTTAGCTGGCTAGTAGGTTCTTTAGCTTGTACCCATCATGCTCTATAATATGAACCAGTGTTTTTCCCACTTGGGCTAACATATATTCAATACTATTTATATTTAATCTACTAATGCTACAAACAGGTGTTATATAGTTACTAAAGTCATCTAAACGCAGGTTTACAATCATGTGATATGGGGAGAATACAATCAGAATGCAGCACAAGTCAGTGTACACAGTTACTAAGATAAAAACAGGTTTACATGGCCAGGTGAGATTACAATAAAAATGCAACAAATGCAGCCTGCAAACAGTTTTTATTTGACCTGTTTCCAGTTCCCAGATATGCCCCCTGGGTTCTGTTTCTATAACCAAGCATTGAAAGACTGAAATCAGGGGAAGGGAGCAGAAATGAGGGCATGCACTGAAAGGGAGGGGATGCTTAACCCCTCTTCTTTCTTCCCCAACCTTCAGCAAACTCCTTAGCACCTCTGTACGGTCCTCAGAGCTTATATCAATTTTCAAAGTCACCCCTGTGAAGGGAGAGGTTCCCCAACCCTGGTGTACGCCTCCTCTTAAGGTCAGATGCACTTGTGGAAGTGGGGTCATGAGGCTATGGGGAAAACGCAGTGAACCTGAGTCCCTGTTTGAATTGTTTCCAGAAAGATGCCAAAAGGGCTGCATTGTAACCTGACACATATCTAACATGTGACACTATATGTTGTAATATAAAAGAAAAACTATGGTAGCTGCAGAGGAGGGCATATAGAGAAATTTTCTGTGGTATTTTTTTTATAAGAGCTTGGATACGTGACAACGTTGTATCAGATAAAAGGAGCTTATTCAGTGGTGTTGAAATAAAGATGGTATTGTCTGTGTGCTAACACAAACAATGGCTTCATCTGGAATAGTAGTGAGGGGCTCACCACTTTTGCTTCAAAGTTTGTCCTGAGTATAATTGGGGAAAGAGATGATAATTTCTACTGATAGACAAGCGTGTCATGGGTTAAACAGCCAAATTTCTACAGACACATTTCAGTTCTGAGAATCTTGCTGCATGATTAGAATAGAACGATCACAAGATTTTTTTTCCCCCTCTAACCACACTGATGCCCTGATTTAGCCTAGTTAGAATGGAAAACTGTTGTCTTTCATTTAAGAAAGGCAACTTTGTCACTAGGACACAGAACTAGGACTTGGACCAAAGGCTGGCAAACTTCTGATTTTTCTTCTGTCATTCTGCGCATTGTAGAGAAAGTAAGCTTTTCGTGTTGGTCCCAAATTTAGGCAACAGAGACAAAGTAGTACAGTGATATCTTTTCTTGGACCAACTACAGTTAGAGGTATGCAAGCTTTCGGACCTCACAGGGTCCTTCGTCGGGCAAGTCAGGAGTTAGAACTATAGACTGAGCAAAGCGGTAAGGTATATACAGTGACTGGAAACAAGGTAAAGGGACGCATTGTTTCACAAGGATTAAAATAATTCCAAACATGAACAGCTAATGTATTTGGGAATGTCCATGACTATTGCTTTTTTACATAAACATAGGAGCATCTGATAGTCATCAAAATATACAAAACAGGAGTCCTCTGTTGCAGGGGGCAGAGAGTATCCTAGGACTTCAGCACTGCTGCAGGAATGGTTCTGTGGCAGATGGTGTGAGTTCAGGAAGCTAAACCCACCACCACGCCTTTATTCAAACTCTGCCTCTGGTGAGAAGGAACAGAGAGAGGAGGCTGGTGCTAGTTGAATAGAAAAAGAAAGGATGGCACGAGATAAAAGAACTATGAAGTAGATTACTCAAGTCCAGGGGGAATTTAAAAACAAAGGCAATTTTAGATTGGATCTTCTATTCAGCTAGAGCTCCTGTGTTTGTGCAGTTTAAAAATTAAAATGCTATTATTTGAGTGGTTTGGATTCTAAAATTTCCCTGAAATAGTCCCAGGTAAATATGAAAAATTAGTGTTGTTATTCCGGGTTTAATGATAGGTAAAATGGTGATTTACACTTTCCTCCAGATATCAGACGCTGATCACATGTATCAACCATTTGCAGCCAATATAGACCACTTCACAGGAGGGCACAGAAACTGAAAGAGGAGAGAAAAGCCAAGATCTTCCCATTTTGTATAGATGTTCAGATTTACAGAACTCTGATGGGCACTTCGATTTTGGCTGTAAGAACACTTCTTACTGCATCGTGCATAGTCAAATATTGGCATAATGAATTTTCACTGCTAAATGAAAACATATTTGACCATTAAATTACCTGGGCTTTTAATTCTAGCTTGACTTCACTGACGTCTCTGGCAGCACCCACCTTTCACAATAAAGTGCCATTCATGACTCGAGTGGAATAGCAGCAACCCAGTGACAGAGGCTGTAACTCAGCTCTCAGTCAGCTTATAATACAAACATTAAAAAGAGGAGAAACCTTTAATATTTAAACAAAGTATTTAATTTTTAAACATTGTTTCCAGTGTGGTTTAATGAACCTAAAAGAGCTGTCATAGAATTGAACACACACACACACACTGCAAGCGCCTCAGTCAACGTATGGGTTCTGCCCCCAACAAGAGACTGAAATGCCAATTCATAATAGATTTTGCATATAATGAAAATGTCACTTTATATCTGGAAGCTATAGGAAGAATTTCTCTTTTCACCTTTTTCAGACCCCAAGTAAGGATTTTGTAAGCTAGTTTTTTGAAAACCTATTTTATTACCCTTTTATGAAAATGAAATTTCCGCTCTTTCTCACTTTCTCTTCCGAATGGAAAAGGACAGGTTGCTGTGTGGTGTTGCTAAATGGCAGGAATCAACGTGTCTGTCTTTTTGTCTGCTTTGCTTTCCATGTACCAGCACTATGGCCACTTTCAGACCTCCCCCACCCCTACACCCTCCCGGCACATATTCTGGCTGCGGGAGGGAGTGCGGAAGCCAGGATATGCGCAAGGTTTGGCCAGTCTGAAAGCCCCCCACCCCATGTGGCTTTGCCGGCAAACACCCGCAGAAATACAGAGCAGGTTAAGCCAGCCGGGAGACATTAGGGCCGTTGCAGGCCGGGATAGTCAGCACCTCCCTTAGGTATGGCAGGGTGCCGGATCGCCTCAAGAAGGCAGTGGTGCAGCCCCTGCTCAAGAAGCCATCATTGGACGTTGACTTGCTGGCCAGCTATCAGCCGGTCTCTAACCTCCCCTTTTTAAGTTAAGGTTATTTAATAGGTGGTGGCTCAATAGCTTCAGGAGCATCCGGACCAGGTCAATTTCTTTGATCCCTCGCAGTCTGGCTTTCGTCCGGATTATGACACAGAGACTGCGCTTGTGGCCTTGGTCGATGACCTCTCCCAAGAGTTGGACCAGGGTCATTCAACCCTGTTGATTTTGTTAGATCTCTCGGCTGCATTTGATACCGTTGATCATGAGTCGTTGGCGACTTGGCTGCGGGACCGGGCAGGGATGAGTGGGACTGTTCTTGAATGGTTCTGTTCTTTTGTGGCTGGGAGAACTCAGTGTGTGGTGCTGGGGGATTACTTATCTTCTCCCCAGGGCCTCACATGTGAAGTTCCGCAGGGTTCCATCTTATCCCCTCTCCTGTTCAATGTTATATGTAGCCTTTGGGGGAGGTTGTCAGAGAGTTTGGTGTAAGGTGTCATCAATCTGCTGATGACACCCAATTATCTCTCTCCTTTCCATCAGACCCGACAAGATGGAGGTGATGGTTGTGGGGAAAGCCGGGGGAGTGATGACCCCCATCATTGATGGATTCCGTCCTCCCCTGGTATCTCAGGTCCGTAGTCTGGGGGTGCTTCTTGATCCACAGCTCCACCTGGATGTCCAGGTGGCAGCTGTGGCAAAGGGTGCATTTTGCCAACTACATCTGGTACATCGACTTAGGCCGTATGTGTCAGGGGTAGAGGGGGGAGAGGAACCGAGGAAGGTAGGAGGGAATGAAGGGGAAGGGGCGAGCTCTCTCCCTTCGAGGTCTCTCTGGGGAAACGGATGGTCCCTCAGGGTCTTGTTTAGGCTTTCCCTCCTAGCTGGAAGGCAACCAAGCTCATCACAGGGACAGGAGAGAGCACCAATGGCCCCAAGAGGGGGAGGGGAAGAGGGAGAAGTGGAAACACACAGTAGTACCACCACAAATCCTGGACCCAGGGCACAGTGGGGGTTCGAGAAGTGAGGGGGAGAGATGGGAGGGGGAACCTGGGGTGAGGAAGGAAGGAAAGGGTCTGAGGTCACAGGGAAGGGTGAGGCCAGGACACACTCTATCAAGTGAGGAGAACGAATGGGGGAGGAAGCAAGGGAACAGAGGATATGAATACCGTGAACAGGAAGGGGAACACTACACGCACCCGCACACACTCCAAGGGTCCCAACAGGGAAACAAAGACTCACGCACTCACACTGACACGCTCCGGGGGGGAGGGAAGAGACACTGAGACCAGACACACAAATCCAAACCAGAAAACCAGGATAGGATCCTGATCAGACGCTTAGATGGGGCCAGCCTCTCAAAGTTGATTACCGGCGGCATCTTCCAGCCCTGCCGGTATGCTTTATAGGTCCTTTGATTGCCCCCGCATGCAACTCAGCTGG
Organism: Sphenodon punctatus; assembly: GCA_003113815.1. NCBI lineage: Eukaryota > Metazoa > Chordata > Lepidosauria > Sphenodontia > Sphenodontidae > Sphenodon > Sphenodon punctatus. The sequence continues at coordinate 797,770 of QEPC01009299.1, forward strand.
CGCTCCGCCAGGCATGTGCTCCGCCTGGGCGGAGCGCCGGACGTCACGTGAACCCGTGATGACCCGCCCTCATGCCTGCGCGCTCCCAGGCCCCCGCCTCCCCTGGCCTGTTGCCAGGCAACCTGGGGTGCGCTGCTCAGCTGCTTTTGCACAGCTGGCAGCGTGACAGTATGTCTTGAACTCAGATCTGGCCATGATCATTCATGCTTTTATTACCTCAAGATTAGACTACTGTAACACGCTCTACATGGGGCTACGCTTGATGATGGTCCGGAGACTGCAGCTGGTGCAGAATGTGGCAGCTCATCTCCTAAAGGGGACGGGCTGACGTGAGCATATTACTCCAGTACTCCGCTCTTTGCACTGGCTGCAAATAGTCTTCCGGGCCCAATTCAGGGTGTTGGTTTTGACCTTAAAGTCCTAAGCAGTCTGGGCCCCACCTACCTACAGAACCGCCTCACCCTCCGGATCTTGGATCAGCCTCTGTGGTCGGCCGGGGGCGCCCTCCTTGAAGTCCCCCGGGTTTTCCGGGTGTCGAACATGAGGAGGGCATTCTCAGTGGTTGCACCGCAGGTGTGGAACTCCCTCCCGCTGACCTCTCCTCTTTCTGTAGACAGTGTAAGACCTGGCTGTTCCGCCAGGCCTTTGCCGAGGAAGATGGGATGGGTGGGTTAGGCTAGGGTGGGGTTTTAGTGTTGAGTTATTTTAATGTGGGGTTAAAAATGTCAATTTTAATGGATTTTATTATATGTTTTAAATGTTGTTAGCCACCCCAAGATGCTTGTAGCAGGAGGGGGTGGCATACAAATATAATTATAAATAAATTCAAGGTGCTGGTTTTAATTTATAAAGCCCTAAACAGCTTGGGCCCCAAGTATCTGAAGATCTCCTCCTCTCTTATGTTCCTTCATGGCCCTTAAGATCAGCCAGGGACGCTTTCTTGCAGGTGCTATCTCCCCGTGATGTTTTTATGACTAGGACGTGCAGGAAGGTGCTCTCAGTAGCTGCCCCACAATTATGGAACTCCCTCCCCTTGGAGGTCCACCTAAGATCGAGCCTGCTCATCTTTTGGAAATTACGTAAGACTTTTTTATTGGGCCAGGTACTGCACAGGCAGGGATAGAGTGGAATGGGATTTGGTGGGAGGTGTAGGGGTGGGCTGGGTGGGGTATTAGGTTTTTTTATTGATTTAAATAGTTTTTTATTCTGTTTTTCAGATTGTAACCCACCTTGAGCCTCTGTGGGAAGGGCAACATAGAAATATGGATACACAATAAATAAATAGTAGGCCTGCAGATGCACAGAGGCTGCGCACACTCTAACAGATAGGAGGTGGCCACGTGGATGCATGTTCGCCTGCATCAGCCAGCATTCACCCACATGGCAACTTTCTCATTTGCTGGAACAATACTGTGTGTGGAGACTGCGTGGGGGGTGGGGGCAGACAAACATTTGGTGGCCACTGAGTAGACGGGTAGGTGGCCACCCATCCAAAGGGGGCTAATCTGGACTAGAGTCTCGACTGTTTTCACCCTCTGTTGTGTCCCAGCACCCATAGAAAAAGGGCTGCACTCCCTACGCTGCAGTAAAATAGGCTACCAATCCATGTATTGGTTGGAATATATATGTTCATACAGGCAACATTAAGTAAATAAAGTATTATTATTATCATTATTAACGCTAGCAACGTGCCTGAAGCTGAACTGTTGGGACTCGAAACAGGTCCGTGCCCTGAGGGGCTTACAATTTAGGATGGACAAGAGAAGGGAACATATGGAGAGACAGCCATACGGGCTAGAAATCTGAGGCTGCTTTTACGTTAACGGCCAGGGAAGCACGTTCTTCAACACACCGCTGGGAAAAGCCACGCGGCACCGGAAGTGTGGCCTCCCATGGCCCCGATATCGAGGTTTCCAGAACGTGTCTTTAAAAAGGCCGCGGGAGGCCACGTGCGCCGTCAATCCCTATGGCAGGCGGCCACTTCCAGTACATGTGCACCCCGCGCATCTTTTCCCAGTGGCGCGTTGAAGAACACGCTTCCTTGGCCGCGCATGTAAAAGCGGCCTGAGAATCTCAGGATGAAACCACTGGGTTTCATCCTGCTGAAGGTAGGGAAAATAGCTAATTCTACAGTTCTCATAATAAAATGGGAATAGGTCCTTTCTTTTTTTTCTGTAGGGAGTGTGGAATATGGATGCCTATAAACGAGCCCTTCCGTGATATCACAAATTGGGTATCCAAAAATTAAAGGATCCTTAATCACTAGTCATTTCTAAATACCTTGGCCATTTTGTCTTTTAGATGTAACCCATTACAGTAGTGAACGTTCTCTTTTAAAAAAATATTTTCTGTTAATGGAGTGATGCATTCAAGAAAGAAAATAAGTATTTAGAATCCAGAGGACATTATCCAGCACATTACACCAATTTTGTAAGTCTGATTTCGGGTCCAAATAGAATTGGTCTCTCTTTAAATTGTGGCTTTTTTGTTCATAATACATGGCTATGGCTTCACTGGAAAGTTACGTATAGAAATCAGGTTATTAATAATACACATCTCCTCAGATGCTGTAAACTCAACTGGTGCATTAATCTTTTAGATTTTTTTTGCCATAACATTGGTCTGTTTTTTCTCAAACAGATTTAATAAAGGCTTAGCATATCAAATAACAAAGCACAAACACTAAGAAATTAAATGACAGATTTATTATTTTTCTGGTATTGTAATACCCAGTGTTGATATTGCACATTTTGAACACTCATAAAACCAAAGGGAAATTCTCAACTCTTCCGACATTTGCAAAAATCTTTATTTTAAATTTTTTCTTCTTTCATTTTCTCCTAGTTAAAGCTAAAATGAGATTTCACCAAAATGGGAAATCCCAATTCTCAGTACTATCTTGGGCAACTTGAGAACCTCTCAGTACTCAGTAATGTCTCAACTGACATTTTATTTCTTGATTTACTGACTCCGCTTACTGGGATCCCATTTACTGCTTTGCCGTTTAGCGCTTTGCCGTCCATTTCAAATCCTGAGAGGTAATACTAATGCAATACTGCATTTCTTACACCCAGTTTTCTCTTGTACTTCCCTGTCACTCATTGGCTGGTACACAGATTCCTTTACTAATCTGCAATCCAGTTGCAGATTAGTCTAAGCACAGGGAACAATAGAGAACTAAAATTCTGATTGGAGGCACTGAAGTGACGGTTAAGGGGCAGTGTAGGGGATGTTAAGGGGTGGGCTAGTCACACAGTGATTGGCTGAGAAATGTGGAAGCAAAAAACCTGGAAGTAAAATGGTAGTCTTGGCAACATGGTAAGTAGTAAATTAATGGTATGCGGTAAACGGTAGGTGGAAAGTCAGTAAATCAGGACAATATCTCGTGGTATTTCAAGATTCAAGAAATCGCATTGGTATGAGGAAACAGTTGGGAAATTGATCCCAGTTCCAGATATGGGAACATTTCTTGCAAGGAACAATTAGCTGCTCAATTCTGCCTTAGTCGTAGTGGATGTCTGTGCCTCATTACAGCATCAGGGGAAAGAATTACACTGAGGCAGTGTTCACACAAATGCACAGTTTGTGGTTAGTAAACCTTGGGTAAAATAACCTTGGGTAAAATAACACAATAGTCACACAAATGTTTTTACCCCTGGGTAAAATACCACAATCTACCACAAATTCATATCACACTCCAGCAGAAGGAATTGCATTTTATCAGAGGATTCTCATTTTGAGACCTTCTCCCAGAGCATGCTGGGCAATCTTACCTTGCTGCATTTCTGATAATCCTATGGCATGAGAGCATGACAGGAGTGTGGGAGGCTTAAGGCAAGACCTATCAGATTATTAAAACAGAGGCTGCCTTTCAAAGATATAGTTGTGCATTTGAGACCTTTACTGGTGATTTGTGGACTCTGTCCCAAGAGTAGAGTTAGCCGAATGGAAGATTAAGTTGCTTCACCCTGTACACATAATCAATTCCCAAGACCATGATCATTTTCAGGTGATCTTACCATTTATTACTATGTGTTTCCTTTGGGGGCGGGATAAACGGAGAGCAAATAGCATGTGGAATAGAGTACAAAGCAGTTTTCCGTGCTTCCATTTTATTTATCATTAAACACAACCTTCTGCTCTGTCAAACTAAATGGCAAACTCATTGCTAATTTCAAAGTTCAGGATGTTCTTTAATCATCCCTTTATTCCTCTGGCTCATAAATAACATTAAGATTTTCAATGCACTTCTTCATGGCTGTTTCCAATGTTATCAGGTTGTCCTTGATAGGCATGGAAATTCATCTCGCTAAAGGAACTATGATTCAAGAGGGCAGAGCATTGTCTGTTGCTGAAAACAAGGCCCATAAAATACTGCTTAACAAAAGGATCTATTTGCAATGTGGAGTCTCCACATATATCTGGTAAGTGCCTGGATGTCAGACCTGCAGGAGGAGATGAAAATAAAGAAAATAAATGTGCTGCACTATTGAGCACTTGACAGAATGTTGAGGGAAAGGAGGAAATCTGCAGAGAGACATTGCTTCTGCTCTATGGGAGCTGTCACAACGGAGGATTTTGGCAAATGTGTTCTTGGTAGTAGCACTATCGAGCTTGATGCTAGAGAAGGGAAAACCAAGGTACACACTTTTGCTACTGATCCTTTAATCTCCCCACACTTTATTGCTAATATACCGTGATGATAGGTTTTTGGGATGTTGTTTAAGTAGTGAGTGGAAATCTCTGGTTTGTTTTATGCAGGCCACAGAAGAGCTCTTGGTGGGAAATAGCTATTGCTTACTGCTAATCTAGAGTGTATTGAATGGGGAAACTACAGGTAAAAATGTCAATTTCCCATTTCTAAGACAACTATTCCCCCAGTGGTGTCGTGAACACAGTAATTTGATCTGTTTTCCAAATATCCCTGGTTCCTGTTTAAGTTTTTCAGTGCACATGAATATTGTTTAATAATCACATCTGTGAAATCTCGCTGAGATGTTTCCACTTCTTCCAGCCTATATGCCCACACCCCACTCTGTGCACATATCTCAGCCATCCTGCCAGAAAAACAGTTGCACACTGTAGCAAAGTAATGGGTTTGCTCTCTCCTTAATTGGTTGTATGACCTGTCTCTGATACTAATGAGAATTATACCGATATTCAAGTACCAAAGAGCAGAAAGGTCTCAAAGTCTGTGCGGAATCCAGACTAGTTTGACGTTGCTTTGACTATATAAAGTACCACAGGATTGTATATTGCTTCGCTGCAGTCCTTCTCACCATAGGAAAAATTAGAAGCAGTAAAACTGCACTTTTCGTTAAAGTGAAATTCTTTTGTTTATTATGAACTACTACAAGGCAAACTGCAGTTGCCAATGTACAAATAACTTTCTATATTGTTTAAGATCACAGGAATTGCTGTATTGGATCAGCATTTATATAGCACATTTATCCACATGTTATATAGAAATGCTATGTTGAAGTTTAGATAGAAGCATCTTGTGTAGGCTACCATTAGAGGCAGGCAGGATATCAGTTATGATGTACCACTTGTCTAATATCTGGTCCAGATTCTGAGAATCCAAATTGGTACAGAAGGTTGTTTGTTCTGTCTGCATGTTGATAACTTCTCTTAAGCCTCAGTCACTCATGATAAATGTTTGCTTTGTTCAAATTGGATAGGAAAGGGAAATCCTGTACCCCATAATGTACCTATAGCCAGACCCTGTAAACCTCCTGGGATGTTGGAAACAACTTCTAAAGCAAAAGTACCTGATTTTATATTGTAAGCCACCCCGGGCTGCCTGATGGCAGGAAGGGCGGGATATTAAATTGAAAAATAAATAAATAAATACATTTTTTTGGGTGGCAATGTTAATTTAAAGGACAATCTGCAGCCATTTAAAGGAATTCAGCCGAATTGCATTGCGGCCCCTGCGGTCAGCTGTGGACACCTGACTCGAAGTCCCCCGGGTTGCCTGGGAGGCGACGACGGGGAGGGCGTTCTCGGTGGCAGCTCCTAGGCTGTGGCACTCCCTTCCGACAGAGGGCCACCTGGCCCCGGACCTCCCCTCTTTCCGTAGACAATGGGAATTTTTACACACACGTTACAAAGTTCTGGATTTTTCAGTCTTCTGGGTTTACAAGTCCACACGTAAGTTCCGGATTCATTTTTCACACACACACTGCCCTGAGGCAGTTCCTGGATGCATTCTTCATGCAAACACTGCCCTGAGGCAGCCTAAAGTATCAAGCTACGAGGGTGGATTAAAGTATTCACCAGAAATATTTAAGACAAAACAATATATTTACTAGTGTCACACCATGAACAAAAGTGCAAGATACTAAAACCAATGCATTATACAACAAACTGTATTGCACTAATAGATGTGAGCTATATATATATATGCACATATACTACTATGTTTTGCAGAATAAACAAATTATTGAAATTGGGTACATGTAACCTGTGTATGTAACACAATATATTATAGTCTACAAAATGAATAACGCATTTTTTGTGTTGGACATGACATGTTTCCAACCGGTTGGTACGGTCTTCATCAGCAACACAAATACAAGGCAAATATAAGTACAGTATACAAATTTGTGGAGCCTGTCAAACTGATGAGTCTATGGACGACAAGTATACCTATGGGGTACAGAAAGGGGTTAAATGGACCTCAATCAATGGCATAAGTAATATTAATCTATTATTTCCCAAGCTTCAGCCTAAGGGTGGCAAATCCCCTTATCAGGCCCTACGCATTTGAACAAATAGCCCAAAATATTCCTACATTTCCTATAAGGTCACAGTATATTACCCCATGTGAAATACCATGAACTCACCAAATATCACAGGCTCTTCAGCACACAAAAACCCCATCTGCATCGCAGGAGGGGGCGGGATATAAGTTTGAAAAATAAATAAATAAATATATTACAACCGCAGAGCTCAGCAGTAAGTCCTTTCCTGTCTCTTACCCAGTAGGCATAAATAAAGCCAATGAGAACCCTCCCAGGTGTGACTCATACTCCTACTTAATAAGCTAAATACATGCTCACTATGGGTCCATGATTCCTAACTGACTATGCTAAGGTTTGTAAAAGTGTGCCTCTTTCCCTACCCATTTTATATCCAAAAAGGGGAGGAGCATCCTCCAGTATACAAGTGCACCAAACATCCCTCACATGGGGTAAATAAAACCTTTGTAATCATTGTTTCTAAAGGATGTATCCCCATCAAGTAGTATCTATATGAGATCCATTACAGAAGCTCAAAGGCATTTATCTGTATTACCTGGGGGATAATATTTTGGGCTATTTGTTTATATATTTTGGGGTTCTGGTGGGGGTTCCTTTTCAAATTCAAAGGTTTATAATCAATGGTATGAGACATGCCCATTTATGGCCAGGAGAAATTTGGTGATATAATATTGAGACATTAAATACCTTGCAGTTCCATTTATCAATTATTGAGGCATTTATCTGGATACTGCTTTGGTTTTGTTCAAATGCATAGGGCCTGATAAGGGGATTTGCCACCCTTGGGCTGAAGCTTGGGAAATAATGGTTTCATATTGCTTATGCCATTGATTGAGGTCCATTAACCCCTTTCTGTACCCCATAGGTATACTTGTCGGCCATAGACTCATTAGCTTGACAGGCTCCACAAATCTGTATACTGTACTTATATTTGCTTTGTATTTGTGTTGCTGATGAAGACCATACCAACCAGTTGGAAACGTCATGTCCAGCACAAAAAATGCTTTATTTGTTTTGTAGACATATTGTGTTACATATACAGGTTACATGTACCCAATGTCAATCATTTGTTTATTCTGCAAAAAATAGTAGTATGTGCGTATATATAACTTACATCTATTAGCGCAATACAGTTTGTTGTATAATGCATTGGTTTTAGTATCTTGCACTTTTGTTCATGGTGTGACACTGGTAAATATATTGTTTTATCTTAAATATTTTTGGTGAATACTTTAATCCACCCTCGGAGCTTGACACTTTCTGTAGGGGTTGGTGTTTCCAGTCTTTAGGGAGTTGTAGACAGCAGCCTAAAGTAGCCACAGCTGTAGATGTGACAGGCTGCCATGGAAACCAAGTGACCACAACTGCCTGGAGCAAATCAGGTTACCAGGAGAACTTTTTACACACAAAAGTTCTGGGAGAAGTTTTATGCAGAAGTTCAAAGATCCGGATGTTTAAGATCTGGGTGAGTGATTTAGACACACAGAAAGTTCAGGATGTAACAGCAAAGATCCAAGAGAAACGTGTGTGTAAAAACACCCAGTGTAAGATCTGGCTGTTCCGCCAGGCCTTTGGAGAGGGAGACGGGTGGGGTGGGGAGGGGAATTCTGCCCTTTTAGTTCTTTTTATCCTTTTAAATGTTTTAAATGATATTTTATATGTGTTTTTATTGATGTTTTGTAAGCCGCCCCAAGCTGCTCTTGAGCGGGTGGGGTCGGGGTATAAAAATAGTAAAATAAATAAATAAAAATAAAATAAAGTCAATAGGAGTTTTGCCATTGAGTTTAATAGCAGAGGATTACACCCTCAATCATCTTGGAATGAGAGGCCAACCATTTTTATGCCCCCATATGCACACACCTATACACAGAAATTTTCAACTGTGAATGATACCCAAGTGTGCCCACTGATGACTTTCTATTTCCACTACAGTCCCTGGGCAGTCTCCAAGACTCCCCTCGAACAGTGTTGTTGAGGCAGCTGAGCTGAAAATCCTTTGTGTGTGCTAGAGAAGGGAAGTGCTTGTTGCAAGCTTTACGGTCTCATCTCACTGACTTCTCCAGTAACAGTCCAACTCTCCAATTCACGCTTCTAGGTCACTGGCTTCCTTCCTAGCTCCATGGAACCGCGCATGGTAAAGCAGTAGAAAATTGCAGAAGAGGCAGCTGCAGATAGGCCCTGGCAAGAAATTGAAAACAAAATGTGTGCCTCGGTGCAGCAAAATGGCAAATTTTGTTACAAATATGTTGAATGCCATGATATCTTAGAAAAACTCCAACATTCATGGCCAGCACATTGGAGAACACAGAGCCCTGATTGGGATGAATGCAGCAGCTGGTAAATGCTGTCATTTCAGACTCTCTGCAGACTCAAGAAAGTAACATTGTATCAGTTTGTCTGCTTGACTCACCTTGATGAGGTTCTCTCTGCAGTCATAAGGACTAAAAGCACAACTTCTACAAAAGAAAAAGAAAGTTTAGGTTCTGAAGGAGGTTTCTGTAACGAGGTGAACACGGTAATAAGGATTAATTCCTTTACTGACTAGAGCTGACGTGATGACATCAACAGGAAGTCAGTGGCCATTTTGTATGTGTATTAGCAGTGGAAATAAAGCCCTTCTGAGGGCCTTCTTAAACAAGTGAGATTTCTCCCATGGTTTAAACCTGCAGCTCTTGGAAACCTCCGTGGGGTTGGGGTTTAGATTGCTCCTCTGTGAACCAGAAGTCGCCTGAGCGCCATTAGAAACAGCGGCGCCAGGAAACTCCTGGGTGTTTTAAGACGCGGCATAGATAAGACCTCTATGGGGTGTTAACTATGTTGCATCTCAAAACACCCGGGAGTCGTACTGCACCACTGTTTGTAATGGTGTGCGGGTGACTTCCAGTTCATGGAGGAGCGTTTAAAGGCCGCCCTCTTGGGGCAGGGGTTTCCAAGAGTCGCAGATTTAAACTTCAGGAGAAATCCTGTTTGTTTAAAAAGGCCCTGAGAGTAAGAAGCCTCCCTGCCTGTTCTTGGACTGGGTGATAGTACAAACACCACATCTGTGGAACTGAAGAATACATGGAGCTCTTGCGTACGATAGCTGTAAACTGCATGTTGATGCACGTAAGAGGGGGAACTGGAGAGGCAGTCCTCAATCTGGAGGGATTAGGTTATGCCTGCAAGCATGTAATCTGTCTTTTACTGTGGCCATATTCAGTTGCCCTTCAGGTGATCCACCTTCCAAGATACCAGATTAATTCCAAGGTTGCCTTTCTTTGAAATTGGCAAACTTTCCAAGAATCACAAGGCTAAGCCCCACCTGGTTATGTACAGCTATCTTGAGAGACCAGATGGAGTCCTTTGAAATGGCATTTTTGTGAAACAAGCCTGTCAGGTGTGTATGTGGTGATTCTTAGCATGACGTTCCAATCTCTAACTCGGGAACCAATTCCAGCCTTTTACCCCCATTCTCTTCACATGCTAAATTTCTCATTCATGTTAGACCTATTCTGTTTTTGGATGATTATGTCTGTTTATTGAAGTTCTGATCAAAACATTAACGGCTGCCAACACCAGCTCTGTATTTACATAAGGATTCCCCCCCCCCCCTCAAAAAGAACTTTCTGAGAATGAAGTGCTAAGACTTTCCTGCAGACATAAAAATTAATCTTCTACAGCACAACTTAGTAATTGGAAAATAAACCCTTAGCCAGAAATGATTTTGTTGACAGTGAATATAACAACATGCATATTTTGTCTTGGTTTAAGCAAACTTGACCAAATTTTGTCCAGTCAGCGAACACTTTGGTAGTTTGCCAGAAGTTTGAAGGTTGCACTTAGTTTGCATGGCATAGAGCAGGTTTTATTTGCCCTGATCTTTCATGTAGATAAATAAATCATATAGACTGCAATACCCAGTATGCACTGCTCTATCTGGATGTGAGTAGCAGCCCCGCATTGCATTCTGGGAATGACAGTCTCCATAAGCTGGGGTTTTGTTAAAGGTGAAGGCATCTGTGAAATGGATTTGGTAAATCCAAACTCTGTAGTTGTCCTTAAGGCTTCCCTAAGACCATCCAAGTTCAGTCTTCTATGCCAATGTGACTGGGATTGTGCAAGAAACATTTGATGCTGTGTTTGCTACACTAAGACCTGGACTACAATTTCTCTTTATGAGTGGCAGTTGAGGTTTAAAGAATTGCTTTTCATATTTGTTTGCAGCTTTATTCAGAAGGGTCACTAAGAATTTGGGGAGAACTGTAGTCATGTTTCTTGAGATCAACCTCTGAAGACCCTATACACAGGGATAGGTAAACAGTTCAGGCTAGTCCAAACCAGTGCAATAGATCAAGGCTTTACCCGAGGCCCGATGGGAAGTTTCTTTACTTCTCGGCTCGTTAAGCACAGTTCCTCCCAACGGCCCCAGTCTCTCTCATACGTTCTGCCTCCTGGTCCCTCTAGGCACAGTCCTTCCCAACAGCCCCAGTTCCATGTATCTCTGTCTCCATCTCAGTTGTCCAGACCAGCTCCTCAGCTCCGTTTCAGACAAGCCCTAGCTTGATCCCTGTCCTTGGTTGAGCCTCCTGGTCCCTTCTGAAGCCCTCTCACCACTCCTCTGCTAGTCTTCTGTTTCCTTTCCACTAAACAGTAGGAAGAACTTCTTAATGGTGAGAGCTGTTTGACAGTGGAACAGACTGCCTAGGGCGGTGGTGGGCTCTCCTTCACTGGAGGTTTTCAAACAGAGGCTGGGAGGCCTCTGTTTGAAGGCCTCCCCCATCTGTCAGGGATGCTGTAGCTGAGCAGGGGGTTGGACTAGATGACCTCTCACATGCCTTCCAACTCTAAGATTCTATTATTCTATACTCACCTGGCTGACGGTGTAGCCAGCTGCAGCAGCGGAGCTCAAGCCCAGCGCATGAAGCCTTCTTTTGTGGGCGCAGGCCTGCCACATCATCAGGCTGCACCCTCTGAGGAAAGCTCCACGTGCCAAGCTCAGGCTCTGCTGCTGCAATCAGCTCCAGTGCCAGGTGAGTCAGTCCCTCTCCCCACCCTCATGAGTCGTGGTCCTGAGTCTGGGCACCACTGTGGAGCCCTTTCCAGTTCCCTGACCGGTACTCGGGTGCGGCGGCTCTACTAGCCCCACTGCTTCGCTGCCTCGGCCTCCCACTCAGCCCAGCTCTCTGTCAGAGCACAAGTGTGGCATCCGCACATAGCCCATCTGCTCTCTTTAAGGCCCATGCTTTAGCCTCAGTTAAAAGGCCAATTCCCTCACAATCCTCTGTCTTGCTACACACAGATTGGATAATATACAGTATTCCTTAGGTACAGACTCATGCACTTCCTTTATAACTCATTCTTGTTGCTTCAAGCACACAGAAGAATTAACTTAGACAGAGCAGCCCATTCAAGGGCTGCATTGTTGTCTGAATCTAAATCATGCTGTACACACGTGTAACCCAGCCACAACATAGTACAAGGCTATTGGCCAGGAATGAACAAGTTACATAAAGATCCACTTAGTGAAGGTCATCCGGGAATCCTGCTTTTACATTCCCTAGTCTAGTCTTGGACAAATGCAGTGTTGTTTTGTGGGGGAATCCGGGGCCTATTCTGGGCTCTGGATACAGAACGATAACAAAATGAAAATCAACATTCCCCCAACTTATTAGAGAGACCTGCTATATTCCAGGAAACCACTGAGAAACTCAAAAGTGGCCTTGAACCATCCCCATTCAGTCAGTCCAGTCCCAACGTAACTTCTTTATTTCCTATAACTCTTGCAGAAATTGAGAGGGGATCCCCTAACTCCTCCCCACCCAAACTTCTCCAGTGTTTTAACTTAGATTCATAGTTATCTTATCCCCTTCACCCCCCTCAACTACTTCACTACCATTGTGGGCATGGGGCAGTGGAATAACCCCACCATCTTCCACATCACTGTCACTATCCTCAATCCAAATAATCTGAGAATCACCATTCGCCACCTTCTCAGAGAGAGATCCAAAATATCTTGTTCCATATCACAAACCAGCTCTCCACTCTTATTATAACAAATGTTATCAACAGCCTCATTATCCTCCAAAAATCTATACTTTTGCCAATCCCGGCTAGTCACAATTGCATTGTTTTCCCTGGGATTTCCTATGAAAAGTTCCCCAGGATCATCTTTACCATCAATAGTGAGAGAGTCTCCCAAAAAGTCTTTACTGTGGTGTATAAAATGTACTTGCAGCTCCACTGGGACAATATGGGAGATATCACGTACTTATAACAGTTTCATTTGTAGTGTTGAATCTTGCCAAAATATGATCCTGCTCTTCCTTTGGCAAATATTGATGATAAATCAGGAGCCTCTTCTCCTGAACCCCCAACTCTACCTGTTTTATCTCCCCTTTAAACTTAACTGATGGAAAATCCCTCTCTCATATTCCTTCCTTCTCAACAAAGTTCGCCAGATGTGTCACCTGCTCTTCCACCACCATATATTCTCTCCTATCACAGAGAGTACCCCCCAACTACAAACTCTCATGGGCAACCCTTGTCTTGGGCTCCTCAATAATCCACTGTTGACTACCTGGGGGGTCTATGACTATTTAATATACTAACCCCTCGTTGCACGTCAGCCCCAATTTCAGCATCTAAAGACCGCTTACAAGAGCTGGGAGAACCGGGATGGGAGGGCTGAACTTCATTGCATTTAGGTCAGAGGACATATTCATCTGCTTCAAATTAGGCATGCCCTTACTTGCTGGGAGCTCTAATTCACCCCTCAAGGGAGCAGAACATTGTCCAGCTCCCAAGCCACCAACTGTTGACCCACCAAAAAGAGGAATAGCATGTGGATTCAAAAAAACCTTGTGGAGAAAACCTCCCCAACTATTAAACATCTTTCTCTGTCTCATAATTTGCTTAACTAACACTGGCCTTGTCATCGTAATCACACACTTCTTCCTTGTTAATCCAGTGCATAAAAATTGGATTTTCTTGGCATCCTTCAGTTTACAATTAATATGGGCTATAGATCTAATGTTACTCGCCACCTGATGTGGAGAGTTTATTTATTTATTTATTTTGTCAATTTTATATCCCGCCCCTCCTGAAAACAGCTTGGGGCGGCTAACAATTTCAAAAACATAAAAATACAATTATAGAAATATATTAAAACACACATAAAATCACAACAATAAAACACAACTAGGGTAATACTAAAAATACAATAAATAAGAGTGGCGGGAGATTAAAAAGAAACCTAAACCATCCTCCCCCCCCCCCTCCTCAAAGTCCTGGGCGAACAGCCAGGTCTTGCAAATTCGCCGGAATGCTAAAAGGCTTGGGGTCAGGTGAGCTTCCTCTGGGAGGGAATTCCAAAGGTGCGGCCCGGCCACTGAGAATGCCCTTGCCATTGTGCCCCCCGCTTAACACGGGGGACCTCCAAGAAGGCACCCCCAGCAGACCAAAAGAGCTGCTCTGGGGTGCGGAGGGCGAGGCGGTCCCTGAGGTACAAGGGGCCCAGACCATGAAGGGCCTTATAGATTAACACCAATACCTTGAACCTGGCTCGGCACGCTATTGGCAGCCAGTGCAGAGTCCGGAGCAGAGGTGTTGTGTGCTCCCGACGGCCCGTCCCCGATAGGAGACGGACCGCCGCATTCTGCACTAGCTGCAGCCTCCAAACCAGGAACAAGGGCAGCCCCACGTAGACCGCATTGCAGTAGTCCAGCCTCAAGGTGACGAAGGCATGAATGAGGGAGGCCAAGTCTGGGCCGGAGACGTATGGGCGCAGCCTCCGCACCAGATATAACTGGCGGAAAGCGACATTCACCACTACCTCCACCTGTTGCTCCAGGAGGAGATCTGCATCCAGAATCACCCCCAGACTCTGAACCTGCTGAGCTATGGGAGGGCGAACCCCCCGCCCCAATCATGGGGGTCGACACCTCCCTCGCTCTCCCCATCAACATCACCTCCGTCTTATCGGGGTTGAGCTTCAGTCTGCTCTGCCACATCCATTCTGCCACGACCTCCAAACACTGGGATAGCAACGAGACAGCAGGGTCTGGGTCAGCTGAAAAAGAGAGGTACAGCTGAGTATCATCAGCATATTGGTGACATTGCACCCCGAACCCTCTCACAACCTCCCCCAAGGGCTGCATATATACATTAAATAAAAATGGAGACAGAATAGAACCCTGCGGAATGCCGCAGGATAAAGCGCGGGGGCAAGATGTTTCAGCTCCCATCACTACCTGCTGGCTTCTCCCCGAGAGGAATGAGCGGAACCATTCAAAAACAGTCCCATCCAGACCCATTCCAGGGGGGATGAATCCATTTTGCAAGGGAAAAATATTAAATGCAATAGAATCTACACTCAGCATAAGATTATTTTAGTACCTTGTGAAGCTTGGGACTGAACTACCGAAGTATTTGAATGAGTAGCACAACTTGGCTGGGTAGACCTGGTCAACTTGTTTTAATATCTGTTGATGCCTACCTACCCTCTAAACCACAAGTACAGGTCCCACACCCACCAGTAAACCCTATTAACCTGTGGGGAACCCTTCTTATCAGCTTTTTTCAATCCTCTTTCTAATAAAACAAAAATCATCTGAAGTGTTCTGCCAGTTAATAAAATCTGATCTGCCAAAACGGACAAAGAAACTGAACAGGAACCTAATTTCACTTGTTCTTTTCTTGTGGGTGTCGGATGATCTGTTTTCGTGGGAAAGCATGGTCTCCCAGCATCCCCAAGTGGAAATCTAGAGTCCCATTTACCTCAGGGTCCAGAGGGGCAAAAAGAGTTCAACAATGGAATGGCTGAATCCTTGCAGTTCTCATTGCAACTAGGAAGCTTAAAGTTTGCCAGGTAACCTTCTATTTTCCTCTGTTTCAATGGCAGGGATACCAAGTGTTCTACAATATTAAGTCTTTTGGTTTTGGAAGGCGGCATCATACCAGGTTAATAATACAATAACTTGATGCCAAAACAAACCAAGAAACCTCCCTCCAAGTCAAGAAATCCAAAATTATTAGTTCCAGATAACCTGAATCTCTAGTCATAGAACAGGTGCTCCCTCCTGAACAACTGTGTTTTCTATTTGTAAAGTTCTTTCATTGCAACCTTAAGCCAATGGTGTTGAGCACAGTGGAGCTATAAATGTGCAGTGACCATCTCACCCATTTCCCAGAGCCATGTGACACCACTAGGACACAAGAGTTTGGGGACTGTAAAAGATCTTTTGTTAGGCTATTAAAAGACTGCTTAGTGAATGGAAAGGAGTTATAAATCTTTCTAAGAAAATTACTTAGCTTGTTTGTTAAACAAAAAAGTTCCCCTTTGATCATAAATCATTTGCTGTTCTTGCATTTCATTTCAAGAAGGCTAATTGAAATAACTGCTCACCATACAGTAATGCCTCTTTCCTCAGCTTTGTCTTAAACTAGCCAAAACAGTACTACTACGTGCAGAATGTCAGCTAGCTTCAGGGCCATAAGTGATGCAACTCCATTCATCTGCAGCTAGTGAATATGAATATTTATTAACGGGACTAGTTTTCACCATAGCCCCCAAACAATCCAAAAGGCACATACATAAGTACAAACAACATTGTTATAAAATTATTAAATTGTTATTAAATTATAACATAAATTTTAAAAGGGAAGTATACGAGGGTCACTTATGTTCTTCTCATAACAGATTTGGTAAGTTAAAGACAAAAGGATGTTGATGAATTAAACAAATCACATAATATGATTAATTCCTAAACATAAGACCCATTAACTAGTCATACCTAGCTCTTGGTCGATACATCTCTTAATTACTACCAGAAAAAATGTATCTCATTACATGAAAGCTCTCTCCTAGCTTAAGTTGTCTATGATCTTTAAGTCGTGCTTGTATAGCAGTTCGCTTCTTTGTTGCGAGCACCAGAAAGGTTGCCACTTGAGAGAGATTAGTAATAAATAAGAAAAGATCCTCTACTTTTGATTTCCTAGCATTTATAACTAGAGGCATTAACCAAGTATCTCTTAAGTCGAGAGTAGTAAGGGCATTTTAAGAGAAGGTGTTCAGGGGTTTCAACCTGCTGCAACAAGCAAGTACACTGACGAAGATCGTATTGGATTCCCAAAAACCTCCCCACTAAAACCGACGTTTGCGTCAGTTGAAAGCGAGGGAGAGTATAATGCCTTCTAAGAGTGTTATTGATCAATTTATCTAGGTAAGGTTCCAAGGCAAAAATAAACTTTCCAAGGCCCAATTTAGGTGCCACTTTCCATTGTTTAACCAGGGTAAGATCTTGCTACATTAGCAAGATCCTTAGATCTCTGCTCTGTTTCTTTCTTCATATAGGGTATAGATTTGCCTTGGAAATACATAAAGGGAAAACCCAAATTTCCTAATGTTAGGGCCAGATATTTCACCCAAGGATATGATCTACTACCAACATGCGCTAACTCTTCAGTTAGACACTGGACTTGTAATGTATCCTGAGTTTGAGATAACAGTTTTAGCCAGTATCTAATCAGCGTCATTCTTCCATAATGCTTGATAGATAGGGTGCCCGTTTCTGCCCGTACGACAGCACCAGAGACGCTGTTATCAACTCTGAGCACCCTTCACAAAAATGTTTTTGGGACCTTTTCCAGTACAATAATATCCAGAGAGGAAATGAGTTCTAGCCCAAAGGTTAACATGGTGTGGATTTTTGATTGAAATGTCTTGAAGATAGTACTTAGGGATATTCCTTTAGAAGCATTCATGGCTTTCAGGAGACACCGAGAAGCACGAGATGACAAGTGGGCTCTATTTTTAATATGAGTTGCCCATGTACCCCTGGACGAGAAAGTAACACCCAGATATGTGAAGGAATTAACTACTTCAAAGTTGGCCTCATTGAGTCTCCATTTGAAGGATACAACTTTACCTCCCACTAACATGATTTTGAATTTGCTGCTATTGATTTCCAGACCATTTAATGAACAGTAATCCATTAGTCCTTTAATTGAAGTTTTAAGGTCCTTTTTAGTCTGCGAAAACATGACCAGGTCGTCCGCTTACTGCAGAGCATATAAGGGATAAGTATGGATCCCTGTAAGGTTCCGCCGGAGTCGGGGGGCTTTGGGGACGTCACGGTGGGTGGAAGCGCCGGGGATTACCTTTGCAGCATAGCGGGAAGAGGGGAAACCCCTGCGGGGGGACCAGCTCAGAGCAGCGCTCTGTCACACACAGGCAGGGCCCCCTGATAGAACAGCGGATAGGGGGCAGGGCCAGCAGGCGCCGTGCGTCACTCCACACGCATCCGGGCACATGAGGGGGTGGAGCCAGGGCAATAAAGGAAGGGAGCAGTCATCACAGCGGCGCCAGTGATCAGCGCCGCTGTGAGACTGGCCCCTTGCGACGAGAGCAGAGTTGTGGTATTGTGGTGTGTGTGGAGAGCGTGGAGTGTGAGAGCTTGGCAGTGTGTGGAGGGCAAGAGCAGCGGAGTGGGTTGTGCGAGCGTGGATGTGTGGTGGGTGAGTGGAGTGTGGATCATAGAGAGTGAAAGTGCGTGACTGGAGTGAGTGTGTAGCACCTCCCCTACTTACTTCCCTTTTTGTATATTATTTTGTATTCCCTTTGTGTGTGTGGCCTCTCCCCACCCCTTCCAGACCCCTACCATCCTGGGAACAACCTTTCCTGGTTTCCCCCACTCATACGAGCACCTCCCTGTTTCCTCTCCCAAGTGCACACCTTTGGAACGCTTGAGGTGTGGGGGTAAAGGTTGTGGTGGGTCCCGGGTGCAGAGTGCACGAGTGGGGGCTGAGCTCTGGGCCGTGTTATCCCCACCCCAATGATGATAAGGCCTGCCTTCCTTGGGAGGCACTAGGGCCAATCGTTAACCTGAGGGATTGTCTTTCCATCATAAGAGCATATAGCCCGAGCGAGTGGGGCGAGTGCGAAGGACGTCTTGTATCTCTGGTTTTGGGGTTAGCAAGTTCCTCCCCTCTGGGTTCCACGTTCCTTTCCCCCCCTACCGTAACAATCCTAGGAGAATGTGAGTTCAGCTCCTTGATAAAGTTCACCAAATCTGCAACATACAGATTGAAGAGTAATGGGGCTAAGACGCACCCCTGCCGTACCCCTCTTCTAATAGGGATTAAGGCACTTGGTGCATTTCCAGTTCCATTTTTAACCCTCATCGCATCATTACAATGCAGTTGGATCAAAATTGAAAGGAATCTATCACTCATACCTATAATCCTTAATTTAATCCAAAGTCTCTCCCGCGGGACAAAATCGAAGGCCTTAGTAAAATCAATGAAGGCCATAAAAAGTTTCCCTTTTCTAATCTTAGAGTACTTGATAATCAGGTGCATCATAATGAAGCAGCAGTCCATAGTGGATCTATTTGCCCTAAAGCCGTATTGCTCCTTAGGGATTTTACTATTTGTATCTGCCCAAGTTTGTAACTGCTGCAAGATCTTAGCCGAGTATAACTTACTGATCACAGAGAGAAGACTAATAGGTCTATAGCTCCCCGGGTCAGTACGCTCACCTTTTTTTATAGATTGGGACTAACCAGCTTATCCCCCACGTAGGAGGAATTTTGCACTCCTGTGTTATCTTGTTGAAGAGCTTAGATAATATTGAAGCCCACCATTTGGGGGCAGCTTGTAAGACCTCAGCTAACAGATAGTCTGGCCCTGGTGATTTATTAGTTTTCAGGGCCCTAATCATATTTTCAATATCCGGCTCCAAAAACTCAATTTCTGGGGTTACGGTGGAGAGTTGCCAATCTAGACTGTCCCCAAGATCATCAGTGGGCAGGATCATAGCCTTAGACAAGTTCCCCAAAAATTCTTCCCAGATCACATTGGGTATAGGGGAATTCTCTACCTTCTGTTTAAGCATTATTATCTGATTCAAGATCTTCCAAAAATGTCTAGTATTCCCTGTCCTGTTTACAATCGCAAGTGTTGCCCAACATTTATTATAATATCTGTCTCTTTTTGCCCTGAGTAACTGCTTATAGGATTGCTTCAACTCTAGATAATACAGTTGAGCGGAATCGGTTTGGGTCATTATTACCCACTTCTTTTTCCCAGAGACGAGTAACCGCTTGGATACTCGACATTCCCTATCATACCAGGCATTACTCTGGGTAGCAGATGGACTACAAGTAGTAAGTAGTAGATTTTCCTTAAGAAAGTCCAAAATTTCGGCAAATTTATTAATCATTCCACCCACATCGAGTTCCTGAAATAATGCTAGACCTAATTCCTTAAGCTTTCCAGTGTTACACAAGGCATACATCTTACAAATTAATTGAGTGGATTCCCATCTCCTAATCCTTCTTTCACTTGCCAATTTAGTTGTGTTACTTATTTTATGCACCAGATTTTTACATATCCTGATCTGTGCCTCCAATAATTTATGGTCACTTTCTGGTCGGGTATCTGGGGTAAAACTAACAAAATTCTCCCAAGAACTAGGTTCAATAAATATGTAATCTGTAATACGTTCCCCCAACGGGCCTACATAAGTATACCCACCATTTAGATCTTCCTGTGATCTACCATTTAAGGGGGCTAGGCCTAACTTTAGAATCAAAAGCTGAAGAGACCATCCCGTATCATTAATCACTAGATCCTGGGAGTGCCTGTCAGGGATCTGTAGGTGACCATTCATAAATTCCTCCTCCTTCCAGTCTACACATTTGTTGTTAAGTCCTAGCCTAGCATTTCAATCTCCTAGTAATATAACCTGTGCTTGGGGAAATTGGTCTCCCAATATATTCACTCTATCTTCCAAAATAGACCAGACATCCTTTTTGTAGTAGTGGGAAGAGGATGGGGGGATGCATACATTAACAATTAAGTAGTGGACCTGATTGACCATCTTCAGTAGACCTATCTGAAACTCAGGTCTATCTGACAGAAGTAAATGGAAAGACCAAAAGTAAGAATCAGCCACCAAAATTGCCAAACCCACGGACAGCCGGCCTCTATTACCTGACTTCTGTCCCCCATGTAGCTCTCGCCTAAATGTTCCTATATTTAATTCCAAATCCTCCTTTGGTCCCATCCAGGTTTCCTGCAAGCAGACACAATCATATTGGTTCATATAATCAATCCATTCCTTATCCATCAGTTTCGACTTCAGACCCGCTATATTCCATGATGCTATTCTAAAAATATTACGTGATTGAGGATTGCCTATCCACTGTAAATCTTGGCATTGTGGGGTTCCTGGGCTTACGATAGGTCCAGGAATCTTCTCGTGAGGAGAATTCTTGCTCAGTTCGAGTCAGGAGGGACTTTGCGCTACCTCAATCAGGGATTGATCCAAATTTAGAACCGAAACATTGCTCCTAAACTGCACATTTATTTGTTGGGGATTAAAGGCTCCTGTTTTAAGGTTTTGTTCCAATGAGAGCTCTGGTGCTACTACTACAGCCGTATTTCCTACAGGACTGCCTTCCTACTCAGGATCGAGATAGCAAGCAGCTGTCAAAACCTCACAGTTATGCTCTGGTTTATATGGGGGAGAGGTCTGTACCAAAACTGAGGCTTTATTCTCTAATACCTCTATGTGAGAATTTCTTCTAAACAGGTCCAGTTTTTGCAATATAGCTTCTTGATCAATTATAGGGAGATTCTGAAATATACTATGCAAGGACACAGAGTCCTTTACTCCCGTCCTATCTAATAAAAAAGTTCCCAGTTCTGCATTGTAGGCGTTGCAATGCAGAAAAGTCAGCATTCTGTGTTGTTAAACCTATATCGGTCACACAAGCGGACGGGGGGTCTTCTCCCAGTTATGGGGTGGGGGAACGCCCTCCGTATAATCCATGAGGTCTGGGGTTTTGTTCATGTCATTGCTACAGCTCTCAATAAAGGGAACTTTATTTATATCTTGCTTATCAGGTAAACACTCACCAACTGCCCTGCAACTTCTATATTTATCAAGGGTGTTTCTGGGTCCTTACTTGTACATTTTACCAGGTTGTTCAAAGGTAATGTCTGGGTACTCTCTCTTAGAATATCAGGCTCGCGTTTCTGGGCACCCAGTGGAATAAAATTAGCTGAGGAGTTCGCTGGTATAGACTGGAAAGTATATGTTTTAGGACGAGAGATAACATCTTGTTTTGTGAGAGTCACCCTATCTATTGAAATCCCTCTGCTAACAAGGTATTTCCTACACTGGAAGATGTTTTTGACTAACTCTCCAGAATGAAAATAAACTTTTATTAGGTAGCCCCACCTCAGTGAAGGGAGATGAATCTCTTTCCTTATATTCTGTGAAGTCACCTCCCTATGTAAAAGACACGCTAAATTGGAGGAGATAGCTATAATGTCATTCCAGGAGGGAATACGGGAATTGAGTTCCCACCTTACCTTGAAAAAGACTGCTCTAGGCACAATGCCCC
The DNA here is from genome assembly GCA_003113815.1 of Sphenodon punctatus. NCBI lineage: Eukaryota > Metazoa > Chordata > Lepidosauria > Sphenodontia > Sphenodontidae > Sphenodon > Sphenodon punctatus. Next base: position 819,923 of record QEPC01009299.1, read on the forward strand.
TGCCCCTTATATGTGTAACCCGGTCCTGACTATCGTGGCCTATTTTGTTTGAGCCCAAACGACTATTACGGGGCTCTGTTGGATTAAAACTGGCTTCGCAAAAATCCCCAACAAGATCTGGAGAACCTAAACTCAATTTATCTCTGACTTCATCCAACTGTGTTCTAATCAGGGAATTGCTTATTTCAGAAATACTGGAGAATAACTGAGCAACAGTTCTTGCAATCAGTCTAGTCTGGGTTATCAAAAATTTCTTCATATCAACATGCTGCATCTTATCTGTCTCTTCCCTTAGGATCAAGGGGGTAAGATCCGGTCTTCTTTCAATTTCAGCCAAATCTCCCAAAGCCTCATCTTCAATAGGTAAACAATCAAATCTATTACATAGACTTATGTTACCTTCCTTCTTCTCCAATAAAGCTATGCGCCTCCTATTTTTCTGTGGAAGTTGATCACTAAAAGAAGATGAAGGATGAATCTGCTTCTGTTTCATAGAGAGAAGCACAAAGTCGCTACTTAAGTCTATATAATAATAAAATTTAAAAATAAAAATAAAAATTGCCTCGCTCTTTTCAGAGCTCGCGGCGGCATGGCTTGGCTCCTGGACAAAAGTTGCCTCCCTCTTTTCAGAGTTCGCGGCGGCACAGCTTGGCTCCTGGATGAAAGTTGCCTCGCTCTTTTCAGAGCTCGTGGCGGCACAGCTTGGTTCCTGGACAAAAGTTGCCTCGCTCTTTTCAGAGCTCGCGGCAGCACAACTTGGCTCCTGGACGAAAGTTGCTTAGCTCTTTTCAGAGCTTGCGGTGGCACAGCTTGGCTCCTGTCAAGTATAGCCACTCACTTTACAAGGTTTATACAGGACACTTGGCTCCTGAGTTCCGGAAGACGTCGGCAATGCTTGACTACTACGGGAACTAATGTCCCACTCACATGGGGAAGTATCAGCACAGCGCATGGCCAGCGCCTAAGGGCTGTGTGCGCAAGGGTGCGCGATGCCCTTTGGCGTGTACCTGCGGCATGACCACAGGCTCAGGTCTCCAATTATAGCCCACGGAATGGAGGTAGTGGGCAGGGTCCAACAGAGCTCCGGATCCTCAGGTGCAAACACTCAGTGGAGCTGAGCAGGACTTGCAAATTACAGCAGAGGGCAGCGACCACAGCAAAGTCCCAGCCGCCCGGGTCCGCTCTCCCTGCCCCTCAAACACACACACCGAGCACAGGCTCAGGTCTCCAATTATAGCCCATGGAGCGGAGGTAGTGGGTGGGGGTCCAACAGAGCTCCGTATCCTCAGGTGCAAACACTCAGCAGAGCTGAGTGGGGCTTGCAAATAACAGCAGAGGGCAGCGACCACAGCAAAGTCCTAGCTGCCCAGGTCTGCTCTCCCTGCCCCTCAAACACACACACCCCCTCCGTATCTGCAGCTAGTAAGCAGGCGTGTCACAACAGCAGCCTGCACAGCTCGTGCATATAATTTACAACAATATGTCCACAGGAACCGGTTTTGTTCCTTCATGCTTAGAAACGTCTTAGGGCTCATTCCCACAACACCCTTTTAGAGTGGATAATAAAGCATGCAACCCTCACATTCTGAGCACTGTCCTGTGCTCCTTGATGATCTCTTGTTCACTTCCACCTGATGCAAGGGGAGGAGCCACTGAAATGCAGGGAAATCAGCAGCTCATTGCTGCAGAACAAGGCAAATGCAAATTAAGGAACAAGTGTTAAATGACCCCTTCACCAAATATGCTTTCTAATCCTGAGTTCACAATGACAAGAATCCTGATCAAACTTGCCAAACATGGTATAAGAGTGAAAGGACCCTGAACAGAACAGCAAAATGCTCCAAAACAACCAGCAATGGGCTATGACCAAACCTATTCCCACTGCCTCTTCACTGCAGGGTGAGAAGACCTCTTGGGCTGAAATTCCAGTTCAGCTTTACAACACTCTTGAGAAGAGGGAGAATATGGATAGGGAAGGCAATTGATATGCAACTGTAGCATATAGAGAGCAAAAGGTCCAGATCCAGGCTTATCTGATGTAGTTGCTTAATAAAATGTGTGTCTTCATTAATCAAATTACAAATTTTAATTAATTTTATTGAATTATCCTAATTGGAATGAAGATAGCCACAAAGAGAAGAAACCTGGAAGTGAGGACCCTGAAATCTCTTTTAGCATATGGGGTTAGATCTACTCTTTATTTTCAGTGGTGAGAAACAAAAAAAAAGAATTTGAATATGATTAATTCTTAGACTGCCATGCCGCACTGTTTCTTTTGTGCCCATTCTTTTCTCTTGAGTCTGAAGATGTGGTAAAGAGACCCCATTGCAGGGTCTAAGGTTTTTATCAGAACATTTGTCACCCTACTAATTCAGGCATCTTCTCCTCATCATGTACCTGCCATGTGTTTTCACCATCGTTTGGCATCATGGATCTCTTTCCCTTTCCTACTTAATGATTCCTTTGTCTCAATTTCAGGTGAGCTTGTTAGTCTGTGAACATGGGCTAGCAAAGTGCCTTTGACATGGACAATGTGTTTGGTAAGGGGCTCGTGGGTGCTTTGCTTGCACCTTGGTACATTGCTGCTACCACACCTTGCCTAGGATGAACTGCTGCCTAATTAAAAGAAAGGGAATACATATCCACCTTGTGCATACAGCAGCGACTGACTGCAGGCATCTGCTTTGTCGTTTTTCAGCCTAGCCCCTAACTCAGTGGCTTAGTAGCTGGGTAGTTTTGTGAGCTAGGAGACTGACAAATACTATGGAATGTGTCACACTCATCTCCGATTATATTCCTTTTCCCAATTGTGTGTGGGAGTTGGAAGTTACGGAGAATGGGGTTTTACTTATCCTGAAACACAATGTATGTACTTAAATTTTGTGCGGAAAGCTGCTGGGTGAAGTTAGCTCTCTTTATAACTCCAGGGAGAGAGATTGTATTCTTTCGTCTGTGCCCATCCCACCTTGTTTTGATGTTCTACTTAAAGGGATTTTAGGCAGGCTGGATGTGGTGGGGTGAGGGCAAGCAAATTAACATCACTCATTTTGCCTTGCTTGCTTTTTCTGGAGACTTCTCTAGAGACAGTTACGCATTGGGGTTCAGAAACAATGGAAAAGATAAGGAACTAGGTCCTGCAACCTCATGTAATGGCTGCCTCGAACTTTAGGTACCTAGCTACACTAATGGTCCTTACCAGCTGTACATCATCATCAATCATCATCATCATAACAAACAGCTATCTTCACTATTGAGCAGTATTCAAAGCCCTTCTCATTTGGTTGAATTAAAAATAGCAATAGGCAGTTAGTTGCTCCTTTAGCTTAGGTGCTAGAGCTTTGAAAGGTGTTCTGAAGGACAAGGAGTTCCAGTCTGGTTTAAGTAAGGGCATATTATATGCAAGTGTGATTTCTTTAATGTTTTGTTTCCTTTTTGAAGGGGGGGGAAATGTTTCTCTCTCAGCCCAACCTCAAAGTTAAGTAGTGGGCTATTTTAAATTTGCATAAATGTACATAAACACATGCACATGTATGCCAATCAAATCCCTCATCCCTGATTTTGAGAGTCAGGGAATGGGGAGAACTTGAGAGAGATGGTATCTGTAACCAAGAACCCTTTCAAAGGAAAGACTCCAATCTGATAAGGGGGCTACAACATCTCCATTAGGACAGTGTGCCTGGCAGGAGCAGAGATAGGGGCTGCTTCTGTGTGAGATGCTGACAGGATATTTGTCTTTGCTCCAGAGGTAGTTTGTGCTCCAGAGGTAGTGCAGAGAATCTCATATTGTGGGTTGTGAGTGATCCCTATTGGGGATTGCACTGCCTGCAGATGAGATCGTAGTCACTAATTATGTGTGATGTGCTTCGTATGCCTTTGTTGCTGTCTGGGGTCACAAGATTATGTTTGAGGCCGCTTTTAGACGAACAGGGCATGCTCGCGCAATGCGCTCACGTGACTTTAAAAAGTACCGCAGGCAGCAATTAGACGAGGCTTCTCGCGCGTTATCACTGCTCGCACATTCTTTTAATACCATGGATTAGATACCTCAATAGTAGAAGTATTTAATCCGCTGTATTAAAAGAATGTGCAAGCTGCAATAACATGCAAGAAGTCTCGTCTGATTGCCGCCCGCAGTACTTTTAAAAGTCACGTGAGCACATTGCACAAGCGCGCCCTGCTCATCTAAAAGCAGCCTAAGTCTCAAAAGGTGTGAAAGCCCTGTACTAATGGCTGCCCCCTCTATTCCAAGAAAGAGCCCATCTCATTCGTGGGGCTAGGGTAGAGGCAGTGAAAATTGGCACTACACAAGTGCTGATCCTGAAATAGCTGGCTCTGTTTCTGTAACAGATGGGAACAATATCTGATGTCATACACTTAGGCACTCAGGCTTTCACGCTGAACTAGAGGTTGCAGTCTGAACTGAGTCTGATTGGATGTTCAATCGGGTTCCGTTTTGTGGGCCTTCCTAGCTCAAGGTCATTGGACTTTGGCCAGGCTGGACTCCCCAGGCGCAGAACCACATCAGAAAAGGGGCAGAGGAATGATGTCGCAGCACTCCATGGAGGCAAGGCTACATCGGAAAAGGAGAGACTTAAGGCATTTCCCCATTCTTTATCTGATGTGGCCCACGTGACATCACAGCACTCTGTGGGGGGCAGGGCCCCCCGATTATATTGAGGCCCATGCTTGAAAGAGCCTGGCTACAGTGGCATAGCAAGGCTGTGGTGGGCCTGGGCTCATCTCCCAATTATGGACCCCCCTAGCAGCAAAGGGATGAGGTCTCCAGGGTGGTGGTGGGCACTACTTATCCATGAAAGCAGCACCACTTAGCTCCTGGCTTGAGACTAGCAGCAAGCTATCAGGATGGAAGTTTTAAGAGTGGGTAGGGGTAGCACTCCAAAAACTTCTTTCTGGGCAAGTTTCTTTGCATGCAGCCTGACTGCTGCTAGGACATTTTGCAGAATAGGCTGGGGGAAAGTCACCTAGACAGAACTTTACAGAGAGCTGGGGTGGAGCTGGCTGTTGTGGTACAGATGGATACCAATGACAGGAAGATGTCGGAGGAAGGTTTTAGAGGCCATATTTAGGCTTCTAGGAAGGAGAATGAAGTCTAGAACTTCCAGGGTAGCATTCTCAGAAATGCTCCCAGGTCCACGTGCAAGCCCCCAAGGCAGACTGAGCTCCAGAATGCATGGATGAGATGATGGTGCAGGGAGGAGGGCTTTAGATTAATTAGGAATTGGGAAATCTTTTGGGGAAGGGGGAGCCTATATTGACGGGATGGACTCCACCTTAACCAGAATAAAACCTGGCTGCTGGCACTAAAAATTAAAAAGGGGATAGAGCAATTTTAAAACTAAAATCCAGGGGAAAGCTGACAGACGCTGAGGAATGCATGGTTCAGACTGAAGCATCTCCAAAGGATGCTGTTAATTCACGGAAATTAAAGTATCCTAATATAAAGGATAGGACAGAAGCTGAGGGAACGCAGGTGGAAATCAGAGCAGCATAACAGACAAATATAAATGATTCCAAAATACTTGAAACAGTTACTGACAGTGAGCAGATTAAAAATAAGAATGAAAAGAATATGTTTAAGTGTCTATATGCAAATGCTAGAAGTCTAAAAGGTAAGATGGGAGAATTAAGAGTGTTTGGCATTAAATGAAGAGCTAGACATAATAGGCATCTCAGAGACCTGGTGGAATGAGGATAAACAATGGGACACTGTAATACCAGGGTACAAAATATATCAAAATGAAAGAGTAGTTCGAGTTGGTGGTGGGTGATGCTATATATTTTTTAAAAAAAATTTCACCTTTTTTTTCTTTACATTTCACACATTCATATTGCAAATCCATGTCATATGCTTTCTTATACAACCGTTCCACTTTTCAATATTACAGATAGCTTCTGCAATACTACTGTATTCTAACCATGTATATATCCTTGATTTTGTTTACATACATCTATTCCCTCATTTGAGGGTTCCCTCTCATTAACAAAAGATAACTTTTATAACTTAACTTGAACATTTAACCTCCAACTGGTCTAATAGCTTCACAAGGTGTTGATTCCAGTATTCCATTTATATGTAAAAGTCAAATAAGAATGACATTATTAATTATTATTATTATTATTATTATTAACAAACATTTATATAGTGCCAGTAGTGTACCTGGCACTTTACAAAGTAATAAAATAGACATGGTCCCTGCCCCTAAGGCTTACAATCTGAGAGACAGGAACTGGGGGAGAGACATAGGAAGGGGAGCAGAGGGAGAGACAAGGGGTCTAACATTCATGAAGATGCGAGGTCTCAGGTGCACGTACTTGGCTTGGTTACGATGAGAATGACAGCAGGCAGGTCCGTGTGGCAAGGATAGGGGTAAACAGACCATAGGTATAGGAAATAGTGGCTCAGCAGGATAAAGAGTCGTACAGAGCAGAGCGAAAAGGTGAGTTTTAAGGAGAGATTTGAAGGTATGAAGGGAGGGGGCAAGGCGGATGTGGACAGGGAGGGAATTCCAGGCATGGGGGGCAGCA
>QEPC01009299.1:827668-851205 GCA_003113815.1 Sphenodon punctatus
GGAGTAGACAACACGTTCAAGCAGCTTGGAAGCAAAAGGAAGGAGTGAGACAGGACGATAGCTAGAAGGGTCAGAGGGATCAAGAGTGGACTTTTTGAGAATAGGAGAGACTGTGGCATGTGGCATCTCATCGTCTTTGATTCCATCCTTTTGCATAATGTCCATACATGGCAGCCACGTCGTTACAAAGTCTTCCCTCTTGTCCTTAATATTTGCGACTATTTTTTCCATTCTGAATAGGTACCACATCAGATTCATCCACTCTGTAATGGTGGGTTTCTGTTCTGCCTTCCATTTTCTTGCTATCCAGTTAATATTTACCACATGCATTTTTTTACGTGCTGTGGCATATCTTTGTATCCACTCCGTGGCCGGATATAACCCCAAGAGCCCAATGTCAGGTGTAAATTGTATAACTGCCTTGGTCATTTTATTCATCAAGTTCCAGACCCCTCTCCATAGAGGTTGTATCACTGTATAGATCCACCAACAGTGGATATATGTAGCCCTTTCCCCACATTTTTTCCAGCAGAGACCCCCTTCTGTGATGCTATATCTTAACAACAGTCTTGAGTAAAGTAGGATTAAAATTTTACAGGAAGTAAACTGTACTCTGGAATCTCTATGGATAGAAATCCAATGCGTAACGGGGAAGTGTATAGTAGTGTGGTTATACTGTCGTCCCCCTGACCAAGACGGTGAGAGTGACTATGGCTGCTTTTAGAAGAGCGAGTCGCAGTCACACGATCCGTTCATGTGACTTTTGAAAATTCCACGGGCCGGGATTAGACGAGACATTTCGCGCATTAAAGCCGGTCGCACTTTCTTTCACGAACTAAATACCCTGACGTTGAGGTATTTAGTATGTAGTTTTAAAAGAATACGTGACCAGCTTTAATGCACGAAACGTCTCGTCTAATCCTGGCCTGTGGGATTTTCAAAAGTCACATGAGCACATCGCATGACCATGAACTGCTCGTCTAAAAGTGGCCTATGAAATGCTAGTGGAGATTAGACAGTCTACTAAAGTCAGAAACATAATAATGGGTGAGTTCAGTTACCTACTATTGACTGGGTGAATATCTTCTTGGGGGATGATATGGAGGTAAAGTTTCTAGATGCCATAAATGACTGCTTGTTGGAGCAGCTGGTCCTGGAACCAACGAATGGAGGAGCCACTTTAGTCCTAAATAGAGTGTAGGACCTGATGTAAGGGGTAACGGTGGGGGAGCCGCTTGGCAATAGTGATAATAATATAATCAAATTTGCCATAATTACTGGAGGGAGAATGATAAACCAAAACTACTGCAGTAACAATTAACTTTAAAAAGGGAGACTATGCTAAAACAAAGAAGCTAGTTGGAAGGAAACTAAAAGGAGCAGTTGCTAGAATTAAATGTCTGCAGAAGGCATGGAGACTATTTAAAAACACCATCTTTGAAGGCCAGATTAAATGTATTCCACAGTTTTTTTAAAAAGGCAGAAGTAGCAAGAGGAGTCCTTGTCCTCCTTGATCTCTCTGCTGCCTTCGATACTGTTGACCACTCACTCTTGCTGGATTCCCTTCACTCCCTTGGCTTTTGTGGCTCTGTCCATAACTGGTTCTCCTCCTACCTCTCTGACCGCTCCTTTAATGTGTCTCTCTCCAACTCCACCTCCTCCTCCTTCCCCCTCTCAGTTGGTGTTCCTCAAGGCTCTGTTCTTGGCCCTCTCCTCTTCTCGATCTATACCTCATCCTTAGGCAAACTCATTGCCTCCCATGGCTTCCAATACCACCTCTATGCTGATGACACTCAACTCTATCTCTCTACTCCCTCTCTCTCTCCCTCTGTTCAAGCTCGTCTCATCAACTGTCTCTCTGACATCTCTACCTGGATGTCTCAACGTCAACTCAAACTCAACATGGCTAAAACTGAACTCCTTATCTTCCCCCCTCATCCTTCCTCTCCTTCCTCACTGTCAATAACTATTGATGGAGTCACCATCCTGCCTGTCCCCCAAGCCCGTAGCCTAGGCTTCATCTTTGACTCAGCCCTTTCTTTTAAACCCTACATTGACTCTGTTGCTAAATCCTGTCGCTTCTCCCTCCATAACATTGCTAAGATTCGCCCTTTTCTCTCTGTCTCGTCTGCCAAAACTCTTGTTCATGCTCTGGTCATCTCTCGCCTCGATTACTGTAACCTCCTTCTCACTGGCCTTCCCCGGTCTCACCTTTCTCCCCTCATCTCTGTCCAAAACTCTGCTGCCAGGGTCATCTACCTCGCCAGTCGCTTCGACCATGTGCAGCCCCTCCTCTCTTCGCTTCACTGGCTTCCCCTTCCTGAACGAATCCTGCACAAGCTCCTAGTCTTCACCTATAAAGCTCTTCACAACCTTGCTCCCCCCTACCTCTCTGCACTTATCGCCCTCCATACTCCAGCCCGTGCACTTCGCTCCTCCTCTGTCCCTTCTCTCACCCTTCCACGCCTTCCCTGCTCCCCTAAGCGCCTTCGTCCCTTCTCACTTGCTGCCCCCCATGCCTGGAACTCCCTCCCTGTCCACATCCGCCTTGCCCCCTCCCTTCATACCTTCAAATCTCTCCTTAAAACTCACCTCTTTCGCTCTGCTCTGTCTGACTCTTTATCCTGCTGAGCCACTATTCCTATACCTACGATCGGTTTACCCTTATCCTTGCCACATGGACCTGCCTGCTGTCATTCTCATCGTAACCAAGCCAAGTACGTGCACTTGAGACCTCACATCTTCATGAATGTTAGACCCCTTGTCTCTCCCTCTGTTCCCCTTCCTATGTCTCTCCCCCAGCTCCTGTCTCTCAGATTGTAAGCCCTAGGGGCAGGGACCGTGTCTATTTTATTACTTTGTAAAGTGCCATGTACACTGCTAGCGCTATATAAATGTTTGTTAATAATAATAATAAAAATAATAATAAAGAGGAGCAAACATCTGCCAGCGTGGCTAAATGGTGAGGTGAATGAGACTATTAGAGCCAAAAAGGCATCCTTTTTAAAAATGGAAAGCTAATTCTAATGAGGAAAATAGGAAAGAGCATAAGCACTGGCAAATTAGATGTAAAATATTAACAAGGCAGGCCAAGAGAGAATCTGAAGAGAGACTTGCTAAAGAGGCAAAAACTTTTTAAAGTACATCAGAAGCAAGAGCTAGAGAGTCAGTTGGGCCATTAGATGACCAAGGGGCAAAAGGGGTGCTCAGGAAGGATAAGGCCATTGCAGAGAAGCTGAATGAATTCTTTGCTCCAGTCTTCACTGCAGAGGATGTTGGGGAAATACCCACACCAAAACTGTTCTTTGAAACTGATGAACTGGAAGAGCTGTCGCAAATCGACATGACTGGAAGAGGTTCTTGAGCAAATTGACAAATTAAATAGTAACAAATCACCAGGACCAGATGGTATTCACCCCAGAGTTCTGAAGGAACTCAAATATGAAAATACACACATACTACTGGTAATTGTAACCTATCACTAAAATCTGCCACTGTACCTGAGGACTGGAGGGTAACAAATGTAACACTGATATTTAAAAAGGGCTCCAGAGGCAACCCTGGAAACTACAGACTGGTGAGCCTGACGTCTGTGCAGGGTAAAATGGTGGAAATAGTCATTAAAAACAGAATTACTGGGCATATTTTTAAACATGGCTTAATGGGGAGAAGTCAACATGGATTTAGGAATGGAAAGTCGTGCCTCACTAATCTACTGGAATTTTTTGAGGGTGTAAATAAGCATGTGAAATGGGTTGAGCCAGTCAATATAGTGTATCTGGATTTTCAGAAAGCATTTGATAAGGTCCCTCATGAAAGACTCTTGAGGAAATGAAAAAGCCATGGAATAGGAGACAGTGTCCTATTGTGGACTGTAACTGGTTAAAGGATAGGAAACGAAGAGTAGGACTTAAATGGTCAGTTTTCACAATGGAAAAGAAGTAAATAGTGAATTACAACTCGGGAAAAGGACCTTGAGTCATTGTGGACAATACATTGAAATCCACAGCTCAATGTGCAGCGGCAGTCAAAAAAGCAAACAGAATGTTAGGAATTATTCAAAAAGGGGTAGAGTATATAACTGAAAATATCATAATGCCTCTATATAGATATGTGGTGGAATCACACCTTGAATTCTATGTGCAGTTCTGGTTGCCCCATCTTAAAAACATATAGTAGAAAGTAAAGAGATGGCAACAAAAATGATAAAGGGTTATGGAACAGCTCCCCTATGAAGAGAGGCTGGATAGACTGGGGCTCTTCAAGTAAAGGAGAATGGAGGAACCTTTTTAACAGTGCTTCCATTCTTAGAGTTTTTAAAAACACATTTGGCATAATCCCCCCCCCCCCCCCCCCCAAAAATCTGTTCTCTCAGCGTTGGAATCAGCAGTCCTTGCTGTCATCCTGCTCCATACAGGGCTGAAAGGGTGATTATATTTACAGCCCAAGGGAAGACTTCCTGCTAAGCAGGCAGATATAGAGCAATTCAGGATTAGCCTCTGCTCTTCCCATCTGGTTTCCTCGCATCCAGTGAGCAATATCACATTTCTTAACAGTGTGCCTTAGTTTATTCACTCTCCAAAGGCACATGTGTACAGCTTACAGTTTTAGATAAAAGACAGGAGACAAAATGTTCCTTTTCTAGACTTTGTACAAAGAAGGAAGAGACAGTTCGGTGCGGAAAGACTAAAGAATGTTAACATGCTATTATGCAACACCATACAAGATGGGGCCCCTCAAGACTATAGGTTTCCTTGAAGCTTGGGTCCTCAGGTTTCCTCAATCTCTATGTGGGCAGCAGCTCCCTTCCCAGCACTGGGCAAGATGCTCCCATTGATTTGGTCAGGCTGTCCACCTGCCAGTGCTTCAGTAAACTGAAGTAAGCATCTCATAGGCTCCATCCATCCTCCTCCTTTTTTAGCCAGGTTTCTCTCTAATCTCCGTTTTCCTCCCTTCTCTTTCTCCCAGGGAACCCGGAGGTAGCCACTAGCTGAAATTTTTGTCCTGCTAATTGGATCAGAGGAGGTGGTGGGAGAGCAAACTTTGTTACAGGCTCAGCAGCACTTAGCAGGTTTTCAAATCCAGATCTCACCTATACACATTCTGTAATCCATAACCTACAGTCCAGATGCATAAAAGTAAGGTTCAGATTAAGAAATAGAAAAAAAAGCATTATTCTCAACAACATGATGATATGAAAAGGGGTACTGGTGACAAAAAATCTAAGCTTGTCTACAGAACAGCTATTGGCCTAATTTGTAGAGGGAGAAAAAATTAACCATGTCTCATGCCTGGGTACAATAATTTGCCTCTCTGCTGAGAGCCAAAAAAAAGACAACTGTGGTTTGTTGCCATTGATGTATATTAAAACCATAGTCCTTTCCTGTTGCTCTGTTTTGGCCAAGCATCCAAATTGTTTCCATTTTTTTTTCTGCTTCATTGCCATCTTTTCTTTGCTTCAACCTCTTATTTCCAATGTTCTAATTTTTGCTGTAGACATTACTTTCAGCACATAATGCCTGTTGTGGGTGTGGAGTTGGAAGTATTACCATTTAGAGTTAGTTTGAGGGAGAATATTTACGGAGGTGTCATACACCCTCAGCCCTTAACTCTGTGTCCAACCTCTAAACCTTCCCCTCAGTGTTTCTCTTACTGCAGCAATAACAAAATTGGTCATGAACTCTCAATGCCACTTGGAAGGGTGGCAGGTCTATTGAGAAAAGCAATTTAGCTGTCAGCTTGTTTCCTCTTTTCTTGTAACTAGCCCACATGGAGCATAGTATACTCAGGTGAAAGACAGCCTTGTCTGTGGCTCATGCATGAGAATAAAATGGATGTCTCAGCAACTGTTCAGACATGCAGCTAGAGTTCCATTAGGAAATGTAACATGAATAAAGGGCAGACATTTATATGAAACTTCAGAGACCAGCCTGCCTGATACAGTGACTGTTTCTCAAGTCCTTGCCAACACATGGTCAGTTGGTTTCCTCATGCTGCCAGTTCCTCCTCCCTTTATAGGCATTCCGGACCGATCTTTTCATTAACTTGGTCAACAGTTATGGAATTCCTTCTTTCTTCCTTGACCCGACTAGGACCATAACTAGGAACTGAGAAAGAAAACCAATCTGGGAGGCAAATTAATGTTCTTGGTTTGTCTCTGCTGCTTGAAGTTGTGCATGTTGTGTTGGTAGCTTTCTATAACACAGACCCAGTAGGGAGGTCAGAATAGTTCATACAAAGAATTATTATGAGGACACCTTTCTTGTTTCAGGGGAGTATTCATCACATCCTTTAGCTATGAAGTAGTTATCACCCAGCTAGAAAGAGTTTGAGATAGAACCATTCAGCCTTCCTCTCAGGGGTTGGTAGTTTCTCCTGAGATTTCCTGTAATGAGACTTCTTCTCCTGAGATTTCCAGCTATTGCCCTGTCTCTATCCTTCCCTTTTTAGGGAGGGTTATTGAACAGGTGGTTGATGTCATCAGATTCCTGGACCCGTTTCAGTCAGGGTATGGCACAGAGACTATGCTTGTGACTTTGGTCAATAACCTGTGCCTGGAGATCGACAAGGGGAATTCTACCCTGTTGATTCTATTAGATCTTTCAGCAGCCTTTGATACAGTTGATCACAAGGGGTTGTTGACACAACTGCGGGACCTAGTGGGGGTGTCCAGGGCCACTTTTGAGTGATTCCGTTCCTTCCTTTTGGGAGATCCCAGTGTGGTGATGGGCAATTTCTCGACATCCTCTCAAGACCTCCCCCTGTGGGGTCCTGCAGGGTTCTATTCTGTCTCCCCTCTTGTTCAACGTGTATATGAAGCTGCTGGGTGAAGTCACTTGGAGGTTTGGGATGCAGTGCCATCAGTATGCTGATGACACTCAGCTCTGCCTCTCCTTTTCATCTGACCCAGGCCCTGCAGACTTGTGCTTACCTGATGCCTGGCTGCTGTCGTGGACTGGATGAGGATGACCCAACTGAGGCAGAATCCAGACGAGTGAAGTGATTATGGTTGGCCGACCTTGTGACCTAGAGGGGATTGTGACTCTGGTTATTGATGGAGTCTGGCCCCCTCTGGTCAATCAGGGCCACACCCTTTGGAGTGCTTCTGGGCTCCTTGTTATGACTGAATTGTCAGATTGCAGCGGTTGCCAGGACTGGAGGACTTTTCATCAACTCCATCTGGTGAAGAGACTGCGGCCTTTTTTCTTTCTTGCTTTCATCACCTCGAGACTAGATTATTGCAATGCTCTCTACGTGGGGCTGTCCTTGATGACTATTCAGAAGTTGCAGCTGGTGCAGAATGCGGCAGGTCACCTCCTTTCGGGGACGAGTTGCTACGAGTACATTATACCATTATACCTCAAAGTCTGTACTGGCTCCCTGTACACAATTTCTGGGCACAATTCAGCGTGCTGGTTTTCATCTTTAAAGCCCTAAATAATCTGGGTCCCATGTATCTGAAAGACCGCCTGTCCTTCTATGTCCCATTGCAGTCCCGGCGATCGGCCAGGAGAGCCTCCCTGTGGGTACCATTTGTTAGCCTTGTTAATATGGCAAGGGCTCATAGGGGGGCCGTAGGCGAGTCACCGCCCTAGGTCCTTGCACCCCCATCTGGCCACTGGATAGTTACTCTGCCCTCAACCCTTCTGTTTGGTCAGGGTTTCCCATTCTAGGTAACATCACTACACCCTTTGTCTTTGTCGCCGTGCTCTTTATTACAGTGCTCCACACACCAGCTATTATACTGTTCCCCACACAGTAACATCCAGAGCTCTCCGCTCCCACCAAGTCTTATAGAGTTCTTGCTCCTTTAGGCCTGCTCAGGCTCTCTGCCTGGCTCCAATCTCGTACAGCTCTTAGTTTTCAAGAGAGCTCCCTGCTCTCAATCCAGTCTCCAGTTACAGCACACTTGGAGGCCCCACCTCCTACCTGTACAGCGCTCACTTAGCTTTCTCCAGGGATCCTCAGCGCCTCTGCTTCTCATGACCTCTTGCCGGCCCCTCTCACTTAGCAAGCCGGCAGAACTGAATCCTCTTCGCGCCTGTTGCTTCCCCTCTCACTGCTGACCTGTCGTGGCCCCACTCTGGGGCTCCACTTTCCAGCTGCAGTGTCCCAGGCTCCTACTCCACTCTGGCACTTTCGGTCCCTCGCCTCTCTCTTCACAAAGCTGGCGGATTGCATTTTAAATTCCTCACCGCCACTGGGGAGAGGAGGCCTTCTCCCTTCTTAAAGGGCCAGCTGCTTTCTAATGCAGCACTGGATCAGGGGACACAGGTCCACGCAGTTACAGGGGTGTTCTCAGTTGCTGCCCCAGTGCTTTGGAACTCCCTTCCCCCAGAGGTTTGTTTAAGCCCGAGTGTCTTCTGGAGGTGATGCAAGCCTTTTTTATTTGAAAAGGCGTTTGGCAGGTGGAGATAGAGGATTAGGGTAGGGTTTGGTGGGTGGTTTGGGAGTGGGATGTGAGAGGGGATTGAGTAGGGAGGTGATATTGGGTGAGTTTTGTGGTGATTTTGGGGTGTGTGTGTATTGGTTTTAATTGTTTTTATGGATTGTAAGCCACCCTGAACCTCAGGGAAGGGAAGCATATACATTTAAATAAATAATGCTGACTCAGTAGGGCTTCACCTCAGAAACCTGGTCAACAGAGAGAAATATCAAAAATAGTATTGCATTCTCAATCATACAAGTTCCCACTACATTTCTGCTTTATTTCCACCAGGGAAATTTGCTCCTCCTCTGCTAACACCCTTATCGTCCCTGGTCTCCTGCTCCTTAAACTGTCTTTACTCCTTTTCCCATACTCCCCTCTCTCACCCCTCTGTGCTTAAAACTCCCTCCCTGAACACACGCTCTGCTCTGCTCCGTCCATTCTAAAAAGCTACCCCAACTCCTCACCATTCCAACTCCTCACCCCCATAGATGGCTCATTTGTGCTTCTCCTTATACTGCCTCATCCTTCAGGATCCCCCTCCTCCTTTGTAACTAAGCTAAGCACATGCACCTGCAACTACTTAGCTTAATAAATGTATTCCTTTCCCTTTCTACGTGCTTCTCTCCTTGTCCATTTCAGATTTATAAGCTCCTTGGGGCAGAGACTTTTTTTCTAATAACATCTGTTCAGTGCCAGGCACATTGTTGGTTTGATAATAATAATAATTAATAATAAATTAATAATAAATAATATAATGTAGTAATAAATCAGAAAAGCCAGGTATTGAAGTGGATAAGTGTGTCATCTGAAAGAAAACTTTCCTTAGATATGCAGTAAGGGCAATTAGATGTGTAGCTATTTCAATATCTCAGTTTACTAATGGTCTCCAGATGGGCATCAAATAGCAAAACACCTGGATGATTTTTGTTATGGAGACTGGCAAATATTGTATTAATTTACAAGGATAAACTCATTTAACAGAACTCATTAAGTGCTAAAATGTTAGTTTTGTGCTAGACATAATTCCCATTTTAAAAAGGAATGAGAACTTGGTCCAATCAGCAGCCACACTGGCAATGTGCCAGCAACTTCAGAGCCTCCTCTAATTTAACCAAATTAGTTAATAGAAAGGAGGACTCAGCATGCAACACTCTGACTTTATCAGAGTAGTTTAGCTGCTGTGGATGCTGCAACCTGTTGTCTCTGTGGGTCGTACCTAGATGTCAAAGGCATCAGTGAATTAAAGGAAAGGCATAACCCAGTAGGTAACATACAGGAATGGGAGTCAAGAAACCTGGCCATGGGCAAGTCTCTTAGGGTTAACTCTTCTGTTATTCATATTTCCATATGGGCAAATGCTCACCAATTCTAGATTTTAAAATGCTAGGTATTAGATATTTCATTATAGACTCTGTGCGTTATGGGTATAGCCTTTTCTTTGATGGGTGGTTCATGTGTAAGACATATATAAGTGTCTGCATTAGCATAAACTAGAATAGCAACTAATGAGGACTCATCTGAAGGTCTTCCTACATTTAGATTTCACAAATCTGTAGCACCCGAAGCATTGTATTGCTACATTACTGTTCCATCAAGAAACTTCCTGACTCCTTGTTACTGGCTTTGTGTTTTTAATACCAGAGACCCCATGTTATGTTTCTGTAATATCACACACACACAGAGATTGCATTGCTCTGACTCAATCTCTTTATTGGGAAGCAAGGTACAGTACACCAGCAGTCATGACTGCCACACCCCAGGCAGCTCCTTCTTACAGAAGGTTCCAGAGGACAAACATACATGTGGAACTGCAGCTGCTTGTCCCCCTATTGACTGATTGTACAACAGTTTCTCATGTAACAAAGCATGGAGTGTCACACAGATGACCTCACTGGCATTCACATTGCCCTGTGTTCACATGGACGCGTCTTTCTGTACTTACTGTGTTCCGGAGCTACTATTCCTATAGCCCCTCTCACACTTTCATCCCCAAATGCCTACCCTAGGATGCATCTCTCCAGGTGATGGGCAGGTTTTGTTGTCGCAAGTTATTGTTGGTGTGTGGTGCTGGCCTGGGTGTGATTGCATGAAGGACATTGCCTCGTGGAGGCCAATCCGAAATAGAACAGGAGATGAACTCAGTGCAAAGCACCTCATGTTGTGCTTTCATAGACTGCAGATTCTGCTACTGAGTAGTGGCATTGGTGGCATGGCATTGGAAGCAGGTGGGCAATAAGGGTTGCCACATCTCGCAGTTTTGACCATGACACTCCCGTAGGCCAAACTGGGAGTGTCAGGGTCAAAGATGGCAACCCTGTGGGCAATCCCCAGGTCCTCCACCTTGTCCTTCTGAATGGCATCTGTGGTGTGTTAGTGACCAGGGACGTAGCTATAATGGGTGCAGCAGGTGCAGCCTCACCGGGGCCCCATGTGCCAGCGGGGCCTACACGCATGTAGAATGCAATATGCACACTCGAGTGGATTGCCTCAGCAGGGGGCCCATTCCATCTTCTGCACCAGAGTCCATCCCGCCTAGCTATGCCCCTGGTAGTGACTAAGCGGTGGGATTGCTTGGATGATATTTCTCAGTGCAGCCATATTTAGGCATGACCTATGGAAGGATTTAGATGTTTCTCGACCTATCTCGGTGGTAGCTTGCTGTGGCGTGGGGGTTCTCCCTTTCATTCCCCCTTCACACCAACAGGAAAACATGCTTAAGTGGGTTCTCTGAAATTGTGTGGCCAGATTGGGAATGCCTGTGGGTGCACCCATTCCATACCATGCTACACAGGAAAGTAACATTCTACAAAGGGTGCTAATATTTATAGGTGGGTGGGGCTTCTTGGATCATAGTGATGCTGAGGAAATGACGACGGGTATGGTTCTTCTGCCCTTCTCACTTCTATACATCGGATTAATGACAGGCACATTGCTTGTGCTATATAAATAATAATCATAAACTGGAAGTGGGAGTGTGTTCATGTTACTCTGGCTGTGGGGGACAATAGTTCCAGCTTTCTGAGAGACAGCTGACGTGGGTTGTCCATAGCAAGACACATGTTTGCATGCTCACATAGACAAAAACATGCAAGCTTGAGTACATAGGGTGTCTTTAGACGGACCCGAAGCTGGCCACTCCCGGACCTGCTCCCCTGGGTTTACATGGACCTGGCAGCTGCCGCAGCTCACCTGCATGACACGTCCCTCCCCACACCATAGAGCTGCGGGCAGATCAACCTTCACTCTAGGCTGCTCTATGGCATTGCCTGGGGCAACCCCTGGCTGAGAGCAGAGCTCAATCAGCCATCCACTGCTCTGCCTCCAGCCGGTGCCCAAGAATTGGGCAGCTTGCTCCAATGGTGGTGCTCTGGGATGTTCCAGAGTGCCGCAAGGCGGGCTGGAGTGGAGTAGGCAGCACCTGCTCCGCTTCTGCTCCACCTGCACATTGGGAAGCCTGCCTTTAGATGGACAGAAGTGCCACCCGGGTATGAGGTGCGAAGCAGAGCCATGGGTGCTGTCCATCTAAAAGCATCCATTGACACATGGCTTCCGTTGGTCTCCTTTTGTCCACTTAAACCCATCCTTTCCCTGAGTATCTCTGTCTGTGCCCATGGTAGGTAATGACTGGATCCAGACTTCAACAAGCCTTCCCTCTATCCCTCCTAATTCTCATTAAATGCCTTTCATCTCTCTGCCATTAAATAACCTATTGTTTCTCTTTACAGTTTATTAGATTATTATTGTCTGTGTTTTGAAGCCTTTTTAACCAGTTTTCCAGCCAAGTTTATATACTTAAAAAAATCAATGAGCAAAGACAATGTACAGTTATTTACATGGTTGTTGCTGCTGTTCTAATGTAATATTATTATCATTTAAATGCTTGCAGAGTATTCAGACAGTCAAGGTCTGTACTGCGTGCTCTGCAGTGTTGGAGCTCTAGGGTAATGATTTTCATAGCAGTTTATTCCTAAATACTCTTGACGGCAATACAAATGCCACCAAAGCTCCCAGTGTGGTTTCAAGCATTGGATAAGGAGGGAATAGAGGGTCTTGTACTGTTTTAGCAATGGCAGCAAGCCCTGAAAACGTGTCTGGAAAAGAAAAGAGAGAGGCAGTGGGGGCTGATTAAGAGAGAAACAGGGTGATAAAACCAAGTAGAAAATTGATCTGCAAAGCTTGCAAGTTTATTTGTAAAATTCCCCTCCAACAAAAGCTTAGACCCTGAATGAGAATGTACTGCCAATACTGAAGTTAACCCTTGATCATCCAGAGCATTTTTTCATCATCTTTAATTTCCTACGAGGACCTTTATTCCTCCTTAGCTAGATTTCCTTGAGCGATAGGAAGAAGTCCTCTAAGTGCTGGCATTCCGTAATTCCACTGAAATGAAACCTCAGTAGTTTGATATAAAGGGGAGGGAGTAATGAACCTGCAGACTTAAAGGCATTGTGGTGGTGTTGTGAAGGGGCTGAGTAATACACATTATGTTTTGATTTTCATTATGCTGGCAGGGATCAGACTCCATGTTGGATGAGTTTCATTTTTACCAGCTGGTGGGAATAGTGACAGGAATTTGGGGATTACAAATGTTCATTCAGCCAAAAGAGGAAACAAGCTCAGTTTAAAGGGATACTGTCAAATCCCATCCCAAAGGCCTAACTTTGTAATTTCCTGAAGAAATTAAGATTTCAAAGGTCTCTTTGGTGACAGGATCCAGGTTGTTTTTTATTATTATTATTCCTTGGCAAGCTTATCTCTCTCAGGTGTGTTCATCCAGAAAACTACCAAGCAACATAAGGGTGTGAACCCACCAGAATAGCAGCTTGTATTGACATTTGAAATCTACAGATTGCTGGTGATGAGTATACAGCCCCCAAATTCAGGAAAACACTTAAACATATGTCCTGCTAACTTCAGTGGGGCTTAAAAACAAGCATATGTTTACAAGCTTTGAAATCAGGGCTGTAGTATCTTATGTGCATCAGGCTGAATGCATAAGTCTTGATGCATGCACACACGCAGAACAGGATACATGACATATCTACTGTCAAATAATAATAATAAACTTTTTATTGTTTAACCGTAGGTCATAACAAATAACAATTAGCACCAATAAAACAATAAAATTTAAATACAGAACACGTTTCCCTAAACAGTAACACAATACGGGAATGCTTTAACACTAGTCGATAAAAATCAAATCTACATAGACCTATCCGTACAAATTATAACGAGGCTTGGCCTATTCAAAATGCTTTCTATATGGGTTTAAGCCAAATGATATTTTAAATAAGGACGTAATTACTCCAGTAATAATTTTAACCCAAATAAGCCATCACACAAAACTGGGCCAGACCCCTTTAAGTGTACACCTTCATAATGATTATTGTGGAGCCAGGTATTCTTTACAATCATTTCCTGTTGGGACTCATAGACTTATCTATTTGACTTCCTTCAATTAACTAATAGTTGGGTTCCTCACATTTAAGAGTTTCTTCCGTGCAGACATTGCAAGTAAACAAAATTTTGCCACCAATCTAGCTACTTCTGAGTTTCTTTGACTCAGCCAATTCCCCAAAATGGTCAACCTGGGAAGGGTATCTATATCCTTTATTAAAGGTCTACTGTCAAATTTATCCTAAGGTTTTAATGCAGGTGAAGGTTCTGCTGGGCATGGTTTCTTTCCTGGCTGAAATGCCATGCTCTTCCGTTCCATCCATCATCCCACTCTAGTCTGAAACTGAATTTCTGAAGCGGCGTTTGTTTATGTTTTATTTTTAGTAGCCTGCTCTATCTCCCAGCTCTCTGAACCATTTTTGGGTTCTTAACTAGTGTCCATTTCGTGCAGTTTATTTATACCAAACCAGACACAAATTGCTGATGTTCACAACTAACACCTGAAGTGTGCAGATTAAATCTAGGGTGTTAAAATTCAGATTCCACATAGCATATTCTCTTTGTCTCTTCCCCCTCCCGTCTCACTTCATCTGGTGAGGGAACAGTTTCCATAGCAATAACGTCTTAAAGTTTTCCAGAGGTGCTACAGGAATAATTTTTTCTCCTCCTCCTCGACAATTCAGGAAAATGGAGCTTATTACAGATAAAATTATTTTTCTCTGTGACATGATAGGAGGCGAGCAGAGGCACTTTGCAATCCCCAGGAATGCTGTCGGAAGCTCACAACTACACCTCAGAGATGAGAAGCCCAGCTGGGTTGCCCACTGCTGCAATTTGCTTGACCTGAAATGGTTTGTGCCTCCTCCGCTGTTGACTTAGGCTGGAGAGTCCTGAGCTGCCTACAAATTCTAAATGGGAAAGGAGTGGGACAGGCAATAAAAGAATACAGAAAATGAATAAAACCATGGGAAGAAACATAAACCTCTTAAAAATAAGAATATTTATTGATCTCATGCATCCTTCTCTTACTGGGGGTTTGCACAACAATAATTTATAGCAAAACGTAAACTCTCAAGCATGAAGAAGCCATCTGAAACCTCCAAGTGTCTGACTAAAAGAGATGGACTACAGGTTAATAAGGCTAACAGTGATACTGCTCAAAACAAAACAAAACAAAAACCTCTACTGGTTAAGGAGGGGACTTCAAGTTAGGGTGGTAAGGAGTGAGATGATGACGATGATGATGATGATGATGATGTCAAGAGGCAGCAAATTCCACAGCAGGCAAGGCTTGTGAGCCTTAGGTTCTCCAAAAGGCAAGTGGTAGAGCTAGAAAAGTAATGCCCAGATATAAGCTGAACCTATACTCTCCCAAGTCCAATACCTTATCCAGTACGCTACACTGGCTTTGTGTTAGTTATAGCTTTCATCAAAGAATGCACCCTTTGCTGAGCTTGAACATTGGTTGAAAAAAATAAGTTATAACCAAGGAAAAAAATGTATGCCTGTGTATGGTTATCCAGGTATACAGATAATCTGGCTCCAAGCAGCTACACTGAACCTGGTCACGCTATGCTCACGTTTTAAACTGATACATGTTATATATACCACACTGGGAGTTGCGCTGAGAGTTACTGTTTTTAACTTCCCAAATTTTCTGTTAACTTTTGGATTTAATGTTGCATTATCATGTTATTTTTCACATGTAATTTATACTTTTCATGCTGAGACCAAGGGGTGACAGGCTAGGCTTGGAAGTGTAGCACGTCACCGCGATTTCTCCGTGACTTTTAAATGTTGCCTTAGTTTTGCTTTCGTTTGAAAGTCCTACATGTGCTGCTGTCCCATATGCTTTTTAAAAAAAATCATTTTGACAGTCTAATCTTACAAAAAGACAGTGTAGGAAACTCTGTAGGAAAGTGTCATTGCTGCATAGATTTTAAGGCTCAGGTTTTAATTATAACTACACCCCTCTAAGCTATAATGAAGGACCTGTAGCATACCCTTTTTGTCCCTGTGCATATTCAGGGGGTTAGAACGTAGTGGTGGAATGAAGCTAGGTAATAAGGTCTCAGCATGGACAATAATGACTTTCAAGCCAATGTGGTGACAGATCAGTTCAGCTCTCTAAACTACAAAGGTGCAAGAAGAGCAGGGAAAGTGTGCTTTTTGCATGTTTCTCATATTTATAATGGGAAAACTGTTTCCATGGTTTAAAACGTTCCATTAAAAGAACATCTTTGGGTCTGGCACTGGTCAGAGCCACCACAAGGCAAGTTGGAAACTCCTCAGTGATAGAATACCCCCAGCGTACAAATTGCTTTTTAGAACAAAAACTCTCAAGACTTGATGTTGAACCATCTGTCATCTTGACTGGAGCGATCCTGCTCTGCATGGGTAACTACCAAGTTCTAATTTAGCAGGCCTGTCCTGCTCTCACTAAAGTTAATAGTTCTGCCATTGTCTTCATTAGGAAAAATTTGGGGTCCTGCACTAGCAGAGTCCTCTCCCAGCCTAAATGAAGCCTGAGCTGAATCTAGGGATAGTCTTGGGGTGTTAACACACAGGAAGGGAGGCAGCTGGAACCTGTGATCAGTCCGTGGAGTCCCCATGCTGCTGCTACCCCCGTGGAAAGCATGGGAACCCTTCAAATGGGCAGCCCCGCTGCCTGCAGATGGCTTGTGTCAGCCGCCACAGATGGCACTAGCACATATGCACACACACCCCTGGAGGGCAGCCGGGCAGCTGTTCCAGCAGTCTCGCTGTCACTGGCACACACACCCACACAGCCACTCGAAGGCAGCACCAGGGACAGCACGATCACTCTCACTCATGCCCCCTCACCGGCTGTCAACTGAGAGGGGCGAGCTAGCACTGGCTCTGATGGAAAGGCGGGTCATAACCAGGGATGGCTTCTTCCCTGGCCGTGACCACCATTTCCATGCCCGATATTCTCCTTTCCTGGCAGGAAAGGAGATCAAAGCTATCGTGCCCCTGCGATCATCTCAGTTCCTTTCCTGATAGCGGAATGCAAGATCTTGTGGCTCCTCTGGAGGGGCCATGCAGCGGCTTAGATCCCTGCTCCTCTCCTTTCCCACCAGGAAGGGAGAGCAGAGAGCATGGAAAGGGAGCCAGTGCTAGTGCATACCTCAGCTGAAAGCCAGGGAGGGAAGCGCAAATCATGCCTCTGAGAGCCTCTGGGGATTTATGTGCTTCCCTTTTCCTGGCTGGTTGTCAGCTGAGAGGGCCATGTTAGCCATGCCTTATCGTGCTGGCAGACATGGGGCTGCAGGGAACCCTAACAAACAAGACCTGGCCTCGTGGTTTCGCATTGGCCCAGGTTAATCCCCTTCACGGGGATGATGCCATGCGGTGCTACAAACATATGGCAGCCACCGTTCAGACAGGCAGGTAAATCCAAGCTGGGGGGGAGGGGCAACATCTCATCTGTTAACACCCCTAGTGTCTGATATTTCCAGAGCTGTAGATATGTATGCATCCACACAACAAATGGGTGTGTGGAGTCACCTTATCACCTACCGCTCCTGAGAGTGTTGCTACCCCCTCTGCAAGCAGAGTATGGGGCAATTGGCAGGGGAAATTATTCCCCTGCCATTTGCCTCATACTACACTTGTAGTGTGCGCAGGGAAAGTAGCAAAATCTCTATTGTGATACCACAACGGTTTCTTGTTTGTGTGGAAAAGCTGAAGAGCTGATCCAAGGTTATTACAGGTCCTAATACTTGCTATGAGACAGGCTCGGGCTGCTTTTACACATGACAAAAATGGGTTCTTATAAGTGCTCGAGATAATGCCAGGTGTTATAAATGCTGGAGTTTTGTAATGTGTGAACGCACTATTCCCCCTTCATGCAGCAAGATCTTGCTGCATAAAAGGGGAATATTGCATTCACACATTACAAAAGTCCAACATTTATAACACCTGACAGATTATCTCAAGCACTTGTAAGAACCCATTTTTGTCATGTGTAAAAGTGGCCTGAGTGTGTTGAGCAAGCAGAGCCCCATTCAAGTATTTCTAACACACAGGCCACCAGAACTTATGCAGTCACTTCACTGTGTCTTGGTTTCCCTTCCTTTCACAAGGAATGTATGAGGGTTAATATGCTAGTGTTTATAACTAATGTCTGCTTGGCTATGAATAGTTAGCGCTCTTGTCCTTGTAACTTCTCTCTTGCAGTTCTCTGTGCTTGAAGCACTATGCCAGTCCCAAAGCACCAGGCCAATTCCCCCTCGCCCCTTCTTCTCTTTCAGATCCCTTTGAAAGCCCATTTCATCTGTGAAACCCTTGTTATTTGAAAAAAGAGTGAGAATGAATAAAATATCTCACATGGCTGCTTTCTCTGGCTTGCACAGTGTGTCTTGTCTTTGTCTTCTAGATGGTAAACTCTCCAGGTTAGGGATTTGACTTTTAATTGTGTCAAGCACCTGACCAACAATAACCTAACCACCACCATGAAACGCTTTGAAGAAAACTGACAACATAATTACTAGAGGCAGGATCTTCTAGACCTCTCTCTTCACGCTTCTATTTTTCTGGCGGTTCTATTTCTTTCCATTTATCTTATTCTTTATTCCTAAAGGCATTTGAAAACAGTGAAGGAGCTGGTCCGGGAATGGTAGAAATGCAAGTACCACCCTTTAGCAGAATTTTTTTAATTTTTATTTTTTTCTCAAAGCACCTCAGCTGTTCTGCACTGATCCACCTTAGCTTTGAAAGTACATCTTTTGTACATCTGAGCTGCTGTACCCAGGAGTCAATCAATTCTTATTCTTACCTAATCCCTCCTTTCACCTTGGTAACATTCAGTTAACACGGGATGCCAGCTCAAATGGGTGGTTGTTTTCATATGACCTGTCATACCATGGACTACTCCAGAGGTACAGACTCTCATCTACCTCCCAGCTTGTTAATTAGCGAGGTCACAAATTAATTTGAATGGCCTTTGCACTTGATTTTAGAATTTGGATGACATCAATTGATTTCACAGCATGGAGTGACCAAGAAAGCATGATGTTTGCTCCTGTCTGATGGCAGGAGCTCTGACTCAGAACTTCCAGTGTATCAATGCCTTTTATCACGCAGCAGAAGGGGCAGTCCAAGGGCCATGCGCTGAGGTGTCTTGACTTGCAGGATCAATGGAATCATAAAACGTTAAAAGTGTCAAACCAGCAGAACTTCCAAGTTCAAGTGTTTGACTGCACTTGAATTCTCTCCCCTCAGGGGAGAAGAAAAAGCTTTAATTTATGAAGTGTCACAACACATTACAGCACATCACGTCTCAACACACCGCTGCATGGGGCTGACATTTGTTTGCTTTAATTCCTCAAAATAGCTTTTATTTAGAGCAAATGTTCTCTGTTAATTCCAACAGTTCCTTATTCTCCCCTAGTCTGTACTTGCCAGTTCCCATAGGGACAGTCATTCCTGCAGTGTTCTACCCTCTGTCGGTGAGCTGTCAGGCCTTTGTCATGGGTTTTAATTATTTTTCTTACTAATCATGAAAAATGCCATCTTTCTCTCTTCCAGACCAAAACACTCCCGAGATAAAGTGCAGTAGTTCTTATATTTTGTGTAGTTGATAAACTTCTCTAATAAGTCCACCAGCCCTGCAGGAATAGGGGTGAAGGGGTGTCAGGGGAAGGTAAATGGAGAACTCTGTGTGGTACAGTGGCATTTGCCCATGAGGCAGTACTGGGTTATGGTCTCCTAGACCAGAAGTTTCCAAACTGTTGATTAGGACTCCACACAAGGTCACATCATCTGCAAATGGGGTCACCATCTTGATTGATATTTCATAGGCATTGTGTGCCTTGTTACTTTCTGGGGTTTCAGAATTATATTGAATTCTCAAAATGGCTAACACCACTCCTCTTTGAGCAACACCCCCATAGCAAAACCTTTTAAAGCAACAACGGAGAGAGCTCCCAAAGCTGTCCTTTCCAAGGTCATGTCCAGGGACCCTTCTTCACTGTCTTTACCCCCATTGGTGGTAATGGGGAAAATGCAGTGAACATTGGTCCCTGATCATGTCAAAATAGGTTACAGAGTTAACATACTGTTTCCACAGATTATCTCATGCCTCTCAGAGCTATGGTTCTAGACTCTCTACAGAGGCAGGAATTTGCCAAGTCTGTTTCTTATCGCAGTGGTGTCAGTGGAGATCAAAAATACTCTTGTTGGGCATATTCTCTATCATTCGAGCAGATGAATGCTCAGTATCTTCTGGGAGACAGGTAGAATTGCCACCTCTCCGGGTTTGCTTGTAGAGTCTCCAGGATCTGGGGGAAGCTTCAATTTCTCTGGGTCAGCCAGGAATGTGACCTGGTACCACAAAGAAATCAGGGCTTCTGGTGGAAAGATCCCTTTTCTGTGGCCCTTCCCATCTGGAGCACCAAGAGAAACTTCATACGGGAGAAGTTAATGTCCTAAATGGTTTGACCACCCTCTTTTCAATGTGACCTCCTCACCCTCATTTGTAGAATGTCGTGATGTTACAATGCTCCATAAGAGGTGGGGGGTTATGTCAGAAAGAAGTGTGGCTTCCCCTTTGCCATGCAAAGGGAGAGGTGGTAATCCTAGAGTCTGGTAATTGATTGATGAAGTGCTTTGGAAGAAGGCAGTTTCCTCTTTTCTGTTTGTTCGTTCATTCTTCGCTGGTGAAGAGATATTTGGAGGCAAGTGACTGAAGCAGCTTCTGTAGTACAATCTGCCTGCTTTTTTGTCATTTTGAATAAACTAGTACAAGCATGCAAGGAACGGAGTACTGATTCCTGCTGTCGAGCAATGAATATTGCTTTGGCAGGGGGGTGGTGAGGGAAAGCCCTGGAGATGGACAGCATTTGGTTACGTTTCATTCATTGGGAGGGGGGACAGGAAGTTGGATTTCTTGTTTTGTCTTTTAGCCCTTTTCCTTGCCATCTTCTTTTGCTGCCCACTGCTTCTCTGCTCTGCTTGTACGGTGGGGGCAGGGAGTAAAGTACAGCCCAGCTAGACAGCATCATAAAAGGAAAGCAGTAAGGGAGCACTTGAATAAGCTGTAAACCCTGAAACTGCTGATCTCTTCTGCACAGATCCTTTCTGATCTCCTGCCGTGTAAAACAAATGAAACAATTTGGGAATGGATAGAAAACCTGTGATAGTTAAGGATAAAATGCAGAAGACTCTTCTTGTAGAGCTCATCTCTGGCATCACTTTAGGTTACTCTACCTTGGGCTTTGAGAATTGCAGATTAATCAGCCCTTACACCAGGTTTCCAATGTTCTGCCCACATGGCTCCATTTTAAGACTTAAATATAATTGTGTGACCCCAAGCAACCACGAAGACTTGCAAAACATATCAAATAGCAATGGGATCACAACCTCTTCTGTAGACAGTGCAATGCCATCTTGGGGTCCTGACCCATAGTTTGGCAGCCTCTGCCTTATGCAAATGACATCTTCAAATAAGTGTTCTGGCTCAAATACTTCTCTTGATTAAGTGTTTATACTGTACTCTCAAAAAGGGTGGTTTGCTTGACTTGGAGCTTTAGCTTTGGAACAATGTGGAATGAATAATGAGGTGGGGAAAGTGGTGTGGGGTGATATTTTCAGTAGCTTTATCCTATTTGGTTTAAGTCGATGGATGAGCAAAGAAAGAAACACCAGGACTGCGGGAGGCATGAATGAGCATAATGCTGGCTAATACTAGGTCTACAAATTTCCTGATTCTCACATTATGGCTGTTCTCCCTTACATATGAGAGAGAGAGAGAGGTAGAGACAAACGGCCTCAATCACATATACCCCTCTAACACTGAATAATATTCCCTAAGCAGGAAGTCATGAGTTTGAATGTCACTTCCTTTGGCTGCGCAGTGATGTATCTAAGTCATATCTCCCAATGTTTCAAGCGGCAAAAGATAGACAAGCCCCTATCCCTCATGCACTTACACACACCCCTCCCAACGTTCCAGGTGCACAGAGGGACAGAAACTCTCCTACATCTCATTCCACATTGCTTTTTGTCATTCCATCATCTCCCCATTGCTTTCTCAAATGCTTTTCCTGGGAGGCAACCAGGAAAGAGGTGCCGATCTTTTCCCCACTCTCTCCTGAAAGAGGGACTTTGACCCCTGAAAGAGGGACTTTCCTTCCTAAATAAGGACTGTTGGGAGGTATGGCTTACAATTTCCTTTTCCTTTCAACAAGGGCCTGCTCTAAAAGGTAGGTAAATATAAACAGCGGCCTCATTTCACAAATAAGCAAAAGGCTACAGCTTGTACCATGGGTACAGAACAGAGCCCAGAAATCTAATAAGGCAGAACCAAAGCTTGCCTACGTAGCCACATGGGGTATACTGCAACTGGGTTGAGGGTATCTTCTAGTATAGGAAAGGTTCTCCCTCCTTGTTGGGTTAACTAATAAAAAACATTTTTCATTAAAAATATATATTAAAAAGCCCTATACGTTCTCAGCTATGTGCAGAAGAGTACATAGTAAGAGCAAAGTATTGACTAGCCACCCCCTCCTTCCCTTCCTCCCACACTCTTAACTCTCATCAGATCCACCCATGCATTGCACATAAGGCCCAGCAGGATTTTGCGTGGAAATCACTAGGATTATCTCCCAGTTTTTTCTCAGATAATTCATCTGAGAGGTTATGCAGAGCCGAGTGGCTCATATTTGAAATTGTTAAACTACAAGCTTTAGGATGCTCACGGGTGCTGATCTGGGCAGAGCTGTTCAATATTTATTTCAACTTCTCTTAATTGGCTGAAAAAAAATCCATCTTTCCTACCTTTAAATTCTGTGTTGAGGTTTCACAAGGACAGACTGTCCTAGGTATCCTGGTTTTCTGAGTAACCCCCAGCTAAGCAGGATGTCCTGAAAAATGTCGCTGTAAGGAGCTTTTTGCCTCCTGGAACCAGAATGGAACTGAGTTCTCTTGGTTGTCTTTGTGGAGTCCCAACACTGGGTGTCTCCACCGAACTATTACATGCTATAAAGAGCAATGGAATCCGGCTATATCACAGTCTTGTGCATTCTTACAGCACCCAGACTGGCTGCAAATCCAAATGAGAAACAATTCAGTAGCAAAAGGTCTTGTACCCTGGGATGCCTTCCAAATTCAGTTGGCCCCCAAAGAAATTTAGAAGGCAAATTTAAAGGTGTGGAGATTGTCAAAGTAGTTTAGGAGCAAGGACACCAACAGAACTTAATTCAGGGGAGGTGGTTAGGGGTGGGAAAGCCAATTCATCATGCCATGGTCATGTCAGAAAAGGGCCCTTTTCTGTCATGACGGTGTCCCTTTAACACACACACACACACACACACACACACGTGCTCCCCTCCCAGTGCCCATGCTCAAAAGTAAAATGGGAAGGGATAGGAGGCAGGTTTCAATCATGGCTTACCTGTATCTGTTCATTCTCCTAGTCACAAGAGCTGCCAATTCAAGCCTCCAGTCGCAAACCCTTCTAGAAATAAGAACACCCTGTTGCCAAAATTGTCCTTCCGCCAGGATTTTAAGGAACAAATGGAAATGAGATGAGCTCTATTTAGCCGTTACAGTATTTACAGGATAAATAGTTTCCATTTCACAGCCATCAATACCATAGCACTTTAAGTCCATTAAACGCTTGGCTATTACACTGGGCTGACATTGATTTAGGGTGGGGGGGTTGGGAAGAACGGGGGGGGGGGGGGGG
>QEPC01009299.1:852261-870287 GCA_003113815.1 Sphenodon punctatus
CGGGGTTCATCACGGCGGGGAATCCCCTTCGCCACACAGCAGCCGCCACTTCGGCCACTCGCGTGGCGAAAGTGATTCCCCGCCGTGGTAACATCTGGGGGGGGAACATCCGTTCCCCCCAACAGACGTTCCGTGATCACAGCCATCACAGGAAATTGACTGTGGTTGACTGTGATCTCGTAACGTCTGAAAACACCCACTGATAAAATGGGTGTTAAATTTTATTATACATGTTGCAGGGCACCCACAGAGCACACCTGCAGCCCTGCAACATGTATAATAAAATGTAACACTCATTTTATCAGTGTTAGAGTGTCTGTGTGAAAAGGGCCTTAGTAATCTGTGTAAAATGGGGCATTAAGCCAAACTGCCTGTGTCTCTTCATTTTTGCAAAATCCAAGCAGCTATTTCATTCTATCAGTACCTATTTGTGTATCTCTTTTTAAAAAACAAATAAAAACAAACACCCTGTATGCCTGACTTAAGACTTCTTTTGTATTTGTTAGAGCCACACATAGCACCTGGCACTGGCTGTGCAAGTTCCAAGCTCAGTCCTAAGCAGCAGCAGGAATGCCACTGTCAATCTGATCTAGTCTTGAACCTTGTCAGAGCAGAGCGAGTAGGCTGTGTCATAGTTGTGTGTTGTGATTTTTCTGGTGTGAATAGCTTTAGAAAATGGAGTATGAAGCCCAAAGAAGACTTTCTGCTGTACCTGAACAAGAGCCAAGTCCAACTCCTCAAAAGTGAAAAGCCCGCCTTATCTTCATAGTGGCAGCTTTTTTTAGATTTCTTCCAACTCCTCTAAAATGATTCTCAACAAAAAATGAGTCTCCCAGTAGTACAGTTTATCAACATAAACTGTACTGCTAGGAGACTCATGGTCTCCTAGTACAGTATGGGGGGGAGGGAGTGTAAAGAGAAAATTTCAGGCAAACCTCAAGATGTCAAGTATAATATGTCAATTCCGTGGCTCTCAAACGACAGAGAAAGTATGACAGATTGCCCACTGCTCTTCAGCAAAGGTCACTAGAGTGGCTGACCAAAGCTAGGACAGGTTCAGAACAGTTGGTTGCCAAAGAGGTCATCCATGCATAAAGGCACTGAACTATGCTGAGCATCTGTTCCATTATTAAGCCATTATCATGAATTCATTTCTCAATGCCTCATCAGTGGAAGAAAGAAAGTGGAGGGAACATCATTTCTTTCACTCTGAGTATACCTGCAGGATAGCTTGTTTAGTTTGGCTATGATTTAATCTATTTGATTATCATTAGCCAAAAAAAGAGAGAAGCAGTTAAAGGACCATAGGTGTTCTGTGGAGCTATTTGCTGCTTGGTGATAAAGAGAAATGGTGTTGGTAATGTAAAATATATTCTGATCACTGTATCTAATTCTGGAGAAGAGTAAACCAATAAAGAATTTTGTCTTGCTTATTATAGCATTTCCCGTTTTAAAGTTAGTGAACAAATATTGACTCTATCTCCTAACAGTGCCTGGAATGGAAAGAAAATCTGGTGATGTTATTTATAAATAACTTGTTTCAAAGTACTTTAACCACTATTAAATTAAACATCAAACAAATCTTTTAAAATTCCCCAAAACAATGACCTTAAACAATAACTTTGAGCATCTGCCACCTTTCTTAAACATTCAACTACAGGGCTGCATTTCTGTGTATCTCAAACTGTAGTACGTCATCTTCCTAGGACTAACGCAGTGATCGTGTCAGCAAAGTAGCAATTCTTTTATCATTTCACTTTAGTAACTATTATTAAATACTAAATATTCTTATTGAGTAAATATTTAATTAGCTATCTGGGGTTCTACAAAATCTATTGCTTTCAATAAACATGTGCAGCAATATGTTGTTAGTATAATTTAAGGAAATATTTAGTATGCACAGCATAAAACTGCCCGGCTAATGGCAATATCCTTTGTACACAGTACAGAATCACTGCAGCTCTGCTCCTGTTGTTTAACTGATAGTGTTATCCCTTCTTTATTAGAGGAAAAAGATCTCACATCTTTCGACTCATCCTAGCCTTACGCTAAAGTCAAAATATTCTAGCAGTTGTTATTTTGGGTGCCCAACTGGAGACAACTAGAGTATCGTTCTCTGTTACTGAGCATCCATGGCTATTAGTGAAGTTTCTCAGATTTAAGCCCCCAGATATTTTAAACTGAGCATTAGAAATTACTCTTGAAAGTGTGTGTGTGTGTGTGTGTCTTTAGGCCAGGGGTGCAAAACGTTCCCCTCTCAGAGCCACTTTGAAAATTAGTACAAGCTCCTAGGGCTAAATAGAAGTTGAGGATAGTAATGCTTAAGGGGTGTGTTCAGAGTGAGGAAAGGAAGAGGAGGGTCCGGACATGAATCCATCCCCTATCCTTGTATGCTTCCCTCATCTCTGCTCCCTTCCTTTGAGCTCAGTCCTTCAGTGCTTGGGGGCAGGAACTGGTTCCAGGGGCCAGATTCAGGAACTGGAAAGGAGCCAAACAAAACTAGCTGTGGGCCTCATTTGGTCCCTGGCTCTGAGGTTCCTCACCCCTGCTTTAGGCATTTTGCTGCCTTTGACAAAATGCCAGGAGTATGCTCCCTGTCTGCCATAGTGGCAGGAGGTAGAGGATGAAGTGCTAGGGTTAAGCACTCCCTCCCATACCCCACCCCCACTTTAAGAGCTGCAAGTGGGTGGGAGACCAGATCAACAAATGATGAGCCAGAAACTGTCTTCAGCTGCCGAGCAAGGAAGGCCAAGCATTCCCTCCCAAGTCTTGAAATTGAATAGTAACTGACTAGAACTGTTTTGACTTCTAGATAGTTTTTAGTTAATTTCACTATTCAGTTCCCCTCATCCTGTCTGCTGCTGGCATGTGTGTTTGTGGTGGGGATGATGGCCTGTGCTGTGAAACGCATAAGGCAGCAAATGTAAGAGGAGTGGTGTTTTGCCTGTGTGCATTTGAGCTTCCCCTTCATCCTAGAACAAATGATCTCTCTGCTGGAACAGCGTGAATTCTAAATGCTCGAAATGTGGCATTGTGACATCTTCTGTTTGGGCTTTGGGAGGGAGTCACTTGCCTTTTTAGTTCCTGTACATTGGTATACAATTTCAGGTAAGGGGTTTGGTTCTGGCTTGCCACTGTGATAGGATTGGGACCTCTTTGCCCCACTCTGGGCTGGCTGTGGCTCTGGGTGAAAACAGACATAACGCTAACTCCTCTTTAACACTGCTTTAACATTTCTTATGCATCTTGCAGAGCTGTGTTGGTGCCCTATGCAGCCCTGCAACATGCATAAGAAATGTTAAAGTGGTGTTAAAGCAGAGTTAGTGTTATGTTTGTTTTCACCCACCATTTCCCCACTTACATCACCCACTGGACCAGCTCTCTACAGAACTGTTCCAGCACATAAGGGGTTAACTCTTTCCGTCACCTTTACCTCAGAGCTTCCCAAAGCACAGAAATATTGTAAGCCGTAGGCAGGGACCGCGTCTATCTTATTGTTCTATAAAGCGCCAGGTATACAGCTGGTGCTATACAAATGCTTATCATAATAATAATCATCATCATAATAATATATATATGATAAACCATATATATGGTTATATATATATGGTTTATGTATAAAAAGATAGCGCAATTCTAGCTTACTAGGTGAGTTCTAAGCTAATCTTACCCTATGCAGTTTTATGCTTAAAGTTCAGTTTAGTCTTGCAGGCTTTCCTTCACAGGCCCTTGATGTTGAGAGCTGGGTGCAGTTTCTTACTTGCAGTTGCAGAGTTGGTCAGTTTCAGGATGATTACATCTCTCTCCTTTGTCTGTTGATGACCCTTAAATACATTTCTCACTTCTTCCAGAGTTTTTCTAGCTGTGGTGTCTTGAATCACACACAATGGCTTTTGGCAATGACACCCTCTGTTGAGCTGTTAATCAGTTTTGTGGATTCAACCTGTTGCTCTCAGACAGAGTGGCTATCTTATGACACCTAACATGGTTACAAATATTAACATGCAGTGCTATCATATACATGCATGTTTTGTTTGTGTTATGGATGTTGGTTTCCTGATCTTTATCACAGTGCCATTGCGACATCTTCTTTCTGTGCTTTTGGAAGGTGGGGCACACTTGCCACTATCAGAATCTAGGCAATTTGTGGTGTTAATCTGTGGCTTCATTCCTGAATTTTATCTGTTTAGTAGTACACTAGCTCAGATGTCTTCCAACAGTGGGGTGGGTGGCAAGAAGGCTTGGCTGGTTAAGAATAGCCTATTTTTTCTTATCCTGTTAGCTGCATATTCAGTTTGTTCCCTAGAAAGAGTGGCACACAGAATCAGGTTCCTTGTGTATTCACTGCACAAGAACTCGGTGTAGCTTGAGTCTGCTCAGGTCTTTGGAAACTCTTGAGACACACTCTGGGCTAGCTCACAATGACTTCCCAAATATATTAGCATGCATATTTCATTACTTTATTGGAACTATCACCTCTGTACAAGTACTCTAATCAATCATTTCTATCCCACCCCTCTCACTCAAAGGCAACTTGGGCGGCTCACAATAAAATCAAAATACAAAAATAAACAGCAGCAATATAAATACATAAATAACAGCAATAAGACAAAGTATAAAAATTCAGCATAAAAATTCACAGTGGTTTGTGCAAAACCTCCAACTAACCCCCTAACCCATCCCACCCTTCTCCCTCCCGCCAAATGCCTTGCGGAAGAGCCAGGTCTTTCAGCTTCGCCGGAAGGCAAGGAGATTCAGGCTGAGGCGAATCTCTGCCTGGAGGGCATTCCAAAGCAACGGCACAGCCACTGAGAACATCCTCCTGCCTATACAGACCCACCAGAAACGCGGGACCTCCAGGAGGACACTCCTGGATGACCGCAGGGACCGCCCATCGGGTGAGACGATCTTTCAGATAAACAGGACCCAGACCGTTTAGGTCTTTATACGTTAAAAACAGCACTTTGAATTGGGCCCGGAAGATAATAGGCAGCCAGTGCAATGCTTGGATCACTGGTGAAATGTGCTCCCTGCAGGGGAGTCAAGAGATGGGCCGCAGCATTTTGCACCAGCTGCAGCTTCTGAACCATCACCAAGGGCAACCCCACATACAGCGCGTTGCAATAGTTCAGTCTCAAGGTGACAAATTAATGGATGAGGGTGGCAAGGTCCAAGTCTAAGACATACGAGCATAGCCTTCTTACCAGATGTAATCGGTGGAAGGTGCCCCTGGCCCCAGCCGACCCCTGGGAATCCAATCACAACTGTGAATCCAGGAGCATCCCCAGGCTTCACACAGACGGAACCAATGGAGGGCGAACACCACCAATAATAGGAGTGTTCCCCTCCCCCAGATCACTGACCCCACCCACCAGCATCACCTTCATCTTATCAGGATTGAGCTTCAATCGGCTTGACCTCATCCAATCCCCCACAGTTGCCAGATACCGGGACAGCAAGGAGACAGCAGGACCTGGGTCAGATGAAAAAGATATATACAGCTGGGTGTCATCTGCATATTAATGACAACTAACTCCCCCCAGCTGCATACGACCTCCCCAAGAGGTTTCATATACACGTTAAACATGAGGGGGGACAGAATGAGGGGGGACTGGCACAAGAGAGACCCAGGGGATGAAGTACAGTCCCATAGGACCCCCCCCCCTACTTGAGGCAGTCCAGCACCCTCCCTCCCCCCCGAAGGGAGGTGTTAATTACCCTGGCCAGCACCAGCCCTAATGTCTCCCTGGTGACCTTGACCAACCAGGACGGGCATGAATCTAATTCACAAGTTGTGGTCTGAACAGTCTCCAGGGAATTGACCACCTTGGTCGGTGTCACCGATTGAAATTCATCCCAAAAACATGATCAGACAGGGCATTCCTAACCTCTGACTCTGCCATTGCCTCTGAAATGGTGGAGTCGAAGTTGTGCTCAGTGTAAGCAATTTTGTCTGCAAAGTATGTCAAAAACATGTCACAGCAGGCCTTAGATGGATCCAGTTCCAGGCGGAGACAGGGTGGACCAACCAACCCCCTCACCACCCAGAAAAGCTCAGTTGGCCATGATTGAGTGGACACTATGAGGGAAGCAAAAAAACGCTTTTTTGCTTCCCTCACAGCCATGGCATAGGTCTTCAATATGCTCTATGCCATAATCTGTTGTCTTGGGTGCAAGTCTGGCACCACAGTTTCCCCAACTGCCTCCCTTCACACTTCAGCCACCACAGGTCCTCCATAAACCATGGGAGCCTGCGGTGACAAAACTCCAGGACCAGACACCTGGGGGCTACCTGATCAATGGCTTCCATAAGCCAGATGTTCCAAAATGCTACAACGTCATCGATGGAGTGACCGTCAAGGTCAACGACGATATTATAAAGCCTTGTAATATCAACTCTACATGGCATTGTCTTCTGTGTGAATGTTCCTCTTGCTATTTTGCTGTTTAAGGCTTGCAGATGCGACTCAATATTTAAACTCTTTCCGACACTTGTATTAGATATTTAAGTGGCTTGTGACCCTCTCTTGCTCGTGAATGCTAAGCAAATGGCTGCTGTTTATTACTTGTCATTTGGCAGACTCTATGTGCATACACAGCTCCCATCAACATTAATGGTAGATGCACACACAGCGAAGCAAGAACAGAGCCAGATTCATCCCTAATATAGGCTGTTGGATAGTGCAAGCTTTGCAACTGCACCCAAGGTGGCCTGTTACTGTCCAGAAACTCATTCTACCATGCCTTATTGCTTAGATTGCTTCTAGGAGCTAATCCGACTCCTGCCCTGGTCTGAGAGATGAAATATACAATAGCATATGAATGATACAGCCTGCCTGAGCAATAACAATCATGTATTAAAGAGGAAGGTACTGGATTTTGCTTCTAATTTGTACTGGACTCTGAGAGGCACGGGAGAAGTTCTGGAACATCCGGAGAGAGTTGGGCTGATTTTTGGAAAAAACCTTTAACAGCTTTCTTTTCCCTCCCCCTTCAGGTTCTTGCCCCTTTATCTAGTCTGCATGGAATATGCCGGGTATCTGGCCTACAGTCGCACAGACAACATTGAGGACATAAGTCTCTTCCTGTGTGGCTAATTTTTGAAGAATTACCTTTGTGCACGATGAGCAATCAAGGATATTTTGGACTGGACAGAAATCCTGCTGCAAGCAACTGGCAAGCATAGTCATTTTTGCTTGCCTGATCAGTCCTCTTGCAAATACATTTCAACAAGCATATTTCTCCACCCTCCTGCCACTTCCATATATAGACTTTTCCTTAAGGGGTTTTAAATCTTGTGTGTCTCTCTTTCCTATGGACCTGGGCTGCAGGGGTGGAGGTGATGGGAGGTGCAGAATAAAAGGGGTGTTTCTGTATTCACTCTCCTCAGTGGCACTGAGGCTCCTAGCCAGGATTCTGCTCTGGCTTTCTGCCATGCTGCCTGGCTCCTAGTCCATTTGTTTCTCTGACAGGAACTTTGTTCCCTTTTGACTGAATAGTGCTAGATGTGCTTCTTTCATTGCCGGAGAGATTGCCTGCGTTGTCTGAAAAGACAAGAAGTTGCTTGGAGGTAGTTAGTTTTGTTGAACACCCCACAGAGGCAGGGCAACA
This sequence comes from Sphenodon punctatus, assembly GCA_003113815.1. NCBI lineage: Eukaryota > Metazoa > Chordata > Lepidosauria > Sphenodontia > Sphenodontidae > Sphenodon > Sphenodon punctatus. Next base: position 859,873 of record QEPC01009299.1, read on the forward strand.
GCCCAAGGACAAGGCCCACAATCAGCACATACATGAACCAGCTGACAGCCCTGGGTCAGCACCGAGTCAAATTGCTTATAATCAATTGTTAAACTTTTTGCTGACATTCTGCAAGCACATTGGCAAGTTGTTTTGACAATGCAAGCCTTGTAAATAAAATAGACTGTAGCTCCTCACTTACTATACGAGCTAGCCATGCATCTACTTCAGGTAGTGCTGCTGCTCTTGGAGTCAGACCTTCTGACAGTTATGGCTTTGCAACAATAATGAGGAGGAGGAGTATTTTAAATTAAAAACCTGGTCCCTGCCCTATCCCAAAAAATGGCTCAGGGCAGCTTACAATAACAAACAACAACAACAACACCACAATCACAATATCAGTACATTTGAAAACAAAATCCCACATCTCCCAGCCAACCAATCCCACCCATTCCCTCTCCTCTGTCTCTCACCAAGAGAAACCCCAACCTCCCATGCCAAGCCACCTCCCTCATAGAGAGGCCATGCCAAACTACCAGACCTTTCCACCTCACCCCCACCCACTCCCCCTTCTCTTATCCTGAGAAGAGAGACTAGCCTTCCCACCCAGACCTCAGCCTCCCTCCAAATACTCACAAACTGATGATAAGTCCCCCTCCCCTCCCTCCCCCTGGAAGTTACAGTCCCATATAGCCTAACAAACATTACAAATATGTTCCAACAGTAGCTTAGTTTGCTACCAGTACTGTAGGTGGCAGTAGCTTTCTAATACTGTTATTTCATGTTAGTGTGGTACAGCTTCTCAAAGCTCCCGTTGATGCTTCATTCAAACCGCTCATCATCTTTCTCTTTGAAAGCTGTAGCTCTTAGGGATAAAAGACCATCCCATTTTAGATGAATAACTCCATTTCAGTGAATTGTTCCGATGAGATTCTGAGGAGAATACAGATGGCCTTAGGCGAACTGATGTCAACATGGAAAGGCAGATGGATCTCCTTTTGCATGCTCAAGGAGTGTGTGCACCCAACACAGAAAAGACATGGAATCATGAGGAAAGCCAACACGAAATATATGATGACCTTTTGAGGTGAAGGGTTATAGGAGCCTACTTGCAGTGAGCTGGTAGGACTGTTAGGAACAAGACAGTAAGAAAAGTGGATAGATCGGAAGGGACGGCCACTGAGGTGATAGCAAAAAGAAAGCCCTGAAACTACTTCGGTATAAAGCCTGGATGAAGAACCACCACTTGCTCAAGACCATGGTGGTCTGCTTAGTGGAGGGCAGCAGGATTAACAGTCAGGCAGCCCAGAAGGTGGGTAGACAACATCACAGAGTACAATGCAGCAGAGATTTAAAGAAGGCTTATGAAGAGGCGATGGACAGAGCAAACCAGTAGATGAAAATACTGGAAATTACTGGCCCCCATGGTCAACAGAGCACCAAGACTCTGTTACTCCTTTTACTCCCTGTAACAGGGCGTGGTTCACCTGGGGTAAGTTTCTGCAGGATTGGGTCCGCAGAAGTCACAAGCCCATTGGAACTAGCTCAAGTCTTTAAGCAAAGTCTCAATGCTCACTACACATACAGACTTCCTTTTTAATGCCAAGAAACAGCCCTCTGACAACCCAGTCCCTAAGCCACTTCCCTGGCTGTTGTGAGGTCGGGGGTACCTCACAAGGGAGGAAGGAAACAATTGGAGGGGAAGGCACAGGGATTCAAGCGCCCGGGAGCTCACGGTCACATGGCAGTGCCTAGGAAAACTACCCTCAGGATCTAATATGGAGTTTGGCTCAAACGAGTCCCAGCCTAGATCATCACGGGGTATCTGAGTTAGCGCAAGCCACAAACCGCTCCCGCTGTTCCACACACTCGGGGAAAGGGCAAGGGCAAGGGCGAGAGCTGCGGAAGGTGAGTGGGGGTCCAAGGGGTGAGACTCCGAGGGCCATGGGGTATGGAGAGGAGGGGCTAGCACACGAAGATCCCAGGAAGCACCGCAGGTGGGAATTGTAGCCATCCATACCGTAACGGGGGTCACTGGGGAGTGGAGGGAATCCTGGAAGCTGTGGAGGGGGAGGGTAGGCGCAGGCTTCGGCCTGCGGAGGGGATCCTGTCAGGACGGCTGGGTGCAGTCTCGGCTCCTTGAAGGGATCTGTCGGAGAACAAAGGGGTCTGTCTACCCCGCCGGCCCCACATCTGGAAGCCGATGGGGCACAAACTTAGGGAACCCGCCACAGGCTCTAACACAAACACAAAGTCCCTGTGGGTTCTCTAGGGATCCTCAGCACTCATCAGCATGCCTCCTTCAGGACCTTGCATAGCGCAGAGAGCTAGGCTATACTTCAGCCCAAGCACCAGGCTTCCCTTAGCCACCCAGACTGGGAGTCAGTACCCTGGACATGGCTTTTCTCAGTAGAAAACCTTCCTTGTCCACAGCCAGACACTAACTGAATCCCTCTGGCTTGGCCTCATCTTATATACCTAAAGTGGGCATGGCTAACTCTTCAGTCTTTCAGCCCTTAAAGGACCAGTCTCTTCCCATGCCCAACTTTATACCCAGCTCAGTGTTACTGTTTATCCATTCTCACAGAGTTGGGTCTGGCAAACCCTTACTCAGCTGATTAGTGTACTTTCTAGCCACTGCCTCGCCCATGCAGTCTGCAGGCTGGCACTCACAGCTTTCTTAAAGGAGCATCAGCCCCATCAGACCACACCCTGTCATGCTCCCTTTTTGGCACTTTGCTCTAATATCGCTGTTACAGTCTCTCTCAAATAAACTCCCCTCTAGCTCAGCTTAATTCATTCTTGTCACAAAACTCCTGTATGTAGTTTATTCTTGTGGTAAGGATTGACTTCAGGCTCAGGATACCCTAGTTGCTGCATTTCTACCATATTCCTTTTACTAAAATCCAAGCAAGGACAATTGTCTCCCACACCATCAACACTGGGGTGTTACTGTAATTATTGTAGAGGAAGATATGGTCATTAACAGTCACACTGCTCTGATGAAGGTACAGAACATGCCTCCAGAACAATCACATGTGGTAGATGGGTCACATTTCTAGCCTCTGTACTATTATTTGTAATACCTTAAGTAAAAACATATTGGGAAGCAAAATGCAATCACTCTCCACTGAAGTACTTTATACTATAAGCATTTGTGGGCTGGGGGAAATAAAGTAACAATTATAGTAGATGCGTTGAAATGCTGAAATGAAAGAAGTGAATGGCATGCATTTATTGCTTATCTCTTTAATAGTATTATTGGGTGAATATTCTTTTTTCCCCCCCTAGGTCAGGTTAGGGTATGGGTTTAAATTGCTAGTGAGGGCTCTCTTGCGGTCTTTACAAAAATTCTCTTGTATTCATTTTGAAGTTGCTGCTTACTTGGGTGAGTTTTGACGCAGGCTAAGAGACTTCACAAGCCATATGTAATATAGTGCACTACAGGAGAAAAACTGATGTTGACCTGGCAGTCTAAGCCTTTTGACATAAGCCCACACAAACAACCTACCTCCAGTGAAGTAAAACCTATTGTATTTCGAGGAATTACATGGTCAATCGTCCAATATAGTCTAAGGGGGGAGGGATGTCATGGGGAGTTATGAACCCAGCAACGATGTATGTTATACTGAGAGATATTTAGTTACTCTCATTGTAGCATCTATCTTCACCCAGCAGTTCCCTACAATACCAAGATGCTATCCTTTCCCTGTAGATTAATATGTTGCTTCTACAGCGCTTATATCCTAGTGTCAGCCTAGGAATCAAGGGAGTACGGCTCTTCTTTGTCCCTGGGTTCGGCACGCTGTATCCTTGTCACTCTGAGCCCAGGAATAAAGAAACTTGGATTCCGATCTAGGATGGTTTTTCCATTGTTGTTATCCTTGAATTAGATATTCCTAACTAGTGGGTGGTGGTTTTGTGTCCGGTTCCAGGCACTGTGCTATCATTTTGGAGAAGCGGATCTCAATCAAGAGAGAAATTATGAGCTAACAAGATTTGAAGGTGGATACGGCAAACTGAGGAGGCCTGAAGCTCATCAATCTTTTGTCCACAGTGATTGTTTTCTCATTTATCTTTATTGTTTGTTACACACTTTTAGGTGAGAAATATGGTGGGACAGTGGAGAGAACCGCTAAGTTTCACTAGGGATGGTAAAATGGAAATGCATTTTATGTTCATACCTGATGCATAATTCTCCCTCCTCTACCTTCCAGCCCTTCACATCCCAGTCTATTTAAGAGATTTAGATGCATTTAAGACAGATCTCCCCATCTCCGAATACAATCTACATCCAATTATCAACCCTTAGGGATACATTATACGTAACTGTTATATCTCCTTCTGTCAATAAAATTATAATCATGGAATGCACAAATGTCCTACTTGGGTTTACAAAAGCGGCATTGAAAGGCATGAAAAATGGAATGAAAGGGCTGTTACACATCATACACATACCATATGCACCAGGCTAGCAGACTGCCAAAACTGAACTGAAAAATGCATCTCTTTTCTGTCTTCTGAGAGGAGTGTTTGTGGACAAGTAGGTGTCTGTATAAGATCTGACAAGATGAGATGCAAAGCCATGAGGAACCTGAAAGGCTGTGATGATATGACTTGCCAAACTGGCCTGCTTCACTAGTTGTTTTCCAGCCTGGATCACATGCGCTTGTAAGTGAAATGTAGCATTATTATTAATTATTAATAATAATTACCTGGTACTTTAGAACTGTTGAAAATAGAGCCCCTGCGCCGGGGGGCTTACAGTCTAAGAGAGACGAGGGATGGGGGCAACAGAAGGAGAGATGATGATACATTCATGAAGTTGTGGGTTGCAGGTACACATGTTTAGCATAGTTACATAGGGGAAGGTGATGATGGGAAAACTGGGAAGGGGATTGAGGAGATGAGGAGCTAGGGAAAGCCCAACAGAAGACATAGGTTTTCAGGAGGGATTTGAAGGTTCGGAGGGAGAGCAGTGAATGTTTTTGGGGAGGGAGTTCCAGGCATGGGGGGAAGCAAGGGAGAACGGGCGAATACGCTTTGAGGATCAACGAAGTCATGAGCAAGAATGGTGGTAGAGGAGAAGTGGAACTTTCAAAAGGAGCGTAGCAGGAGATGAATGTAGAGAGATTTGGGGGGGGGGCCAAGACCATGAATAGCCTTGTAGGTAAAGACAAGAAGCTTGTACTGAATGCGTTAGGGAGCTGGTGGAGAGAGGAAAGTAGGGGCTGCATGTGATCAAAGCAGGGCAAGGTGGATAAGATAATCCAGAGCAGAGAGTTTTGAGTAGACGAGATAGGGGCAGGGTGAGAGCTGGGAAGGCAAGTGAGAAGGAGGTTGCAATAGTCAAGATGAGACATAACCAGAGCATGGACTAGGCATTTTAGCAGTGGAAACAGTGAGGAAAGGACAGATCTTAGCAATGTTGCACAGAGAGAGACAACAGGATTTAACAACAGATTTGATTTATGGTTTAAAGAGAGGGAGACAAAGTGATTTGAATGGTATCTTTTATTGGACCAACTGTTGCTGGTGAGAATGAGCAAGCTTTTGGACCACAAAGGGCCCTTCTTCAGTCATGTAGCGTAGCCAGTCAGAAATATATAAACTGAGCAAATATAGGGCAGGTCTATATGAGGGCATGGAATGCGTGGGAGTGCATAAGATAAGGTAACTGGTGGGAGGGGGGAGAGAGAGAGATGTGCCAGACGTTTAAAGGAGAGGGAGGAGTCACAGATGAACCCCATGCTACGTGCCTGAGGGACAGGCTGAATAGTGACCCCATCAATGGAAATTGTGAAGGTAGAGGAAGGCTTTGGGGGGGAAGACAAGGAGTTAGGTTTGGGCCATATTTAAGTTTGACTTGACGGTGACACATCCAGGCAGAGATGTCAAAGAGACAGTTTGTGATACAAGATTTGATAGAGGGAGAGAGTGTGTGTGTGTGTAAAGAGATAGAGTTGAGCATGGTCAGCATAGAGGTAATATTGGAAGCTGTGCAATTCAATGAGTTTGCCCAGGGACAGAGTGTAGAGGGAGAAGAGAAGCAAGCTGAGGACAGAGCCTTGAGGAACTCCAACTGAGAAAAGAAGTGATGTGGAGGAAGTATCAACAAGAGATATATTGAAGGAGTGATTAGAGAGGTAGGAAGAGAACCTGTCAAGAACCGAGCCCCAGAAACCAAGGGAGCGGAGTGAGTCAAGAAGGAGTGTATGGTCAACAGTATCAAAGGCAGCAGAGAGATCAAGCAGAACAAGAATGGAGTAGAGGTGATTGGATTTTAGCTAAGAGAAGATCATTAGTGGTTTTAATGAGAGCGGTCTCAGTCAAGCGGTTTCAGTCAAGTGAAGAGCACAGAAGACAGATTGGAGAGGATCAAGAATAGAGTTGGTGAAGAAAAAGTCAAGAGAGCAGCTTGGAGGCAAAGGGGAGAAGAGAGATGGTGTAGTAATTGGAGGGGGTCAGAGGAGTCAAGGGAGAGTTTTTTAGCATAGGGGAGACAGTGGCATGTTTGAAGGCCGAGAGAAAAGAGCCAGTAGAGACAGACAAATTGACATTGTCGGACAGTGGGGGCAATAGAAGGCGGGAGGGGATAGGGCCAAGGGGACAAGTAGAGGAGTTGGATGTGGAGAGCAAGGAGGTGATCTCATCAAGGGAAGTTGGTGGAAAGGAGGGATAGAGGGGGGGAGAGGCAGCAATGCAAATGAGTGATGGAGAGAAGTGGGGAAGCGATATCCTGGTGGATTTTATCAATCTTGTCAGTGAAAAATGAGGAGAGATCCTATTAATGAGCATATGGATCTGCTTGGCTCGGACCACAAACCACTACTTAATTTCTTGTAATGGGAAGGGGGCAGGGAAAGAAAAGCCTATCTTCCCCATACCTGGCCTTAGGAGGCAAAAAAAACACCTTGGATTGTGAATAAAAACATTATTACTCCTCCTGGCAAGAGGACTATCAACTGTCTGAACCTAGGTAGGAACGTTCCCTATGGGCAGATAAATCCTTAATTGTCAGCTGCAGAGTTTCTTCCACCTCCTTTGGTATTGACCACTGTGTGGAACTGGATACAAAACTAGGTGACCCATCACTGATACACTAATGATGATTCCTATGTTACTCACGGTTAAGCCTCCTACAGCAAAGCTGCAGGCAATACTGATAGCATTGTTAGAGGCATCTCCCTTAGCTAGTGCATAAAATAGAAATTCGTTTTCTAGTGCTTCTAACCCAAATCCTTCAACAACCACAAATATTGATTTGATATACTGGCCTCTGGTAGTTTTTCACTATAACCTTTAGTTTTTAGATTCTAGGATTTAACTCCATGTAGTTTGGAGAAGAGGTGACTTCAACGACATGAGGATCTGTCAAAGGGGAGATCACAATGACTTGTTTAGCCAGGCTGCAGATGTATACAGGGAGGGGTTCTTTTCTTGTAGACTAAGGAGAGTTTAGAATTCTGTGCCCCTGAAAAATTGTTTTGGGCACCTATTTACCAAGTAAATAATCATCTTGCACATTTCCAGCAGTAGAGAAGCGGTACCAGCAAAATGTTGTATTTATTCTCAAATGCACAGAAAAGTGGCCAATTTTCAAAATCCCAGTAGTATACTATGGCGTAAATTGGATTTTCGCCCTTCAGATATGTATGTGCGATGCTTCCCAGTGGTTGATATATATTTAACACCATCCCTGCTCTGAAGAGCATCCAGGTACAGGAAGACAACGCAGATGCTTGATAGTGGGGTTACACATAGGCATTAACACAGAGAGGCAGCATTGGAGAGAAGATGAACAGAGTTAAAATGCTGACCAAATCTGCTGTGAGGAAAGAATTCTCTTCCCATTAGAAGAAATTTCTCACCTTTTGCTGGAGTACTGATTGAGAAGTGTCCGTAAAACCCAGGTCTCTGTATCATCACACAGCATCAACAAACTAGAAGCAGTGAAGATGCTGTTCGATCTTAGGCTTTCTGCATGGCATGCTTTAAAGAGATTTACTCCTGCCGTTCTCTGTCAAACAGGGTTGAAGGCGACAGGGGCTTTGTCGCGCTTCCCTAACAGGAAGGGGCAAGGATAGGGGCCAGTGTTGCCTAGGCAACACCCGTCACCCGGTGGCCGCACGAATGAGCTAAACCTGACCAGAGTTCCTGGGGGACTCAGCCAGGGAGATGTGAATGGAGATCGCGTGAGGAATGATAAGGGCTGCGTTCAAGCTGGCCAGTGATGAATGCAGACCGAGCCTGTGGAGGTGAGCTGCACCCACCCACCCTCAGAGCTGTAGCTTACAACACTGGGGGCACTGGTGGATCGCCAAATTTGTGGCTGGGAAGGAATTTTTACAAGAATCCCCTCATTGGCCAAGGGGAGACCTGGTTTTCGTCTTCCCCACATGGTTAATCACTGAAAATCTGCTTGACCAGGGTCTTGATGGCCTGGGTGTTTTGTTTGTTATAATTTGTCGCACTTTTGCATGGTCAGTAATTTTTATTATATTTCCTTATAGCAAGTTACATTCAACGTGGAGACATCTCCCTAGGAGATAGGGGACTGTGACCTAGCATAGAAGCAGCGTTCAGCGAGTGCTGGGTCACGTCCCAGGGAGGAGTAAACTTGAGGGCACCATGGGATTATGCAGCCCCGGGCCTTCTGTACCTTGTCCTTGCTCGGGTCCTGTGGTGGACGTGATCGTCCTCCCTCACCCACGATGTGCATCATGGGATGGAGAGGGAGGCATAGTTATCCGTTTTAAAGGCAGGTACCTGAGGTGTCTCAGGATGTGTTATCCTCAACATTAAAGTTGTCAATTACCTTTTGACTATTTACACACCCAGATTTGGATTAATTTGAATATTTTATTTAATTTTATTTATTCATTTTTTATATTTTTATCCCACCTATCCTGCCTCTGGCAGCCCTGGGTGGTGAACAACAAATATAAAATACAATTCCATAAAATCAATAAAAACAACATCTATATAAAATATATACACAATTAATATTAACAAAAAACTTACAGCTGGGAAAATAAAACCCCATCCCTCTCTACCCGTCTCCCACGCCAAACGCCTGATGGAACAGCCAAGTCTTACAGCCACAGTGGAAGGAGACAAGGCTCTGGGCCAATCAGACCCCCTTGGGCAGGGTGTTCCACAGCCTGGGGGCAACCACCGAAAAAGCCCTATGATAGGTGGCCACCCACCTTGTCCAAAGGACCTCCAAGAAGGACCCCCAGATGACTGCAGGAGCCGATAAAGAACACGGGGAGTGAGGCGTTCCCGCAGGTATATAGAGCCAATGCCATGTAGGGCTTTATAGGTCAACACCAGCACCTTGAATTTGGCCGGTAGACTATTAGCAGCCAGTGCAGCACTCGGAGCACTGGTGTTATGTGCTCCCTGCAACCCATTCCCATAAGCAAATGGGCTGCTGTATTCTGCACCAGCTGCAGCCTCTGGACCGGCATCAAGGGCAGCCCAGATGCTGAATAAAGGGTACAGCCAATAAAACCCAGTGTTTTGTGTCCTTGTCTCATTCCGGGATGCATCAACAGTGTTACTTGTCCATAAACAAGCGCTCTGGGTTGGAATTTGGGTTACAAGGCTTAATCCAACTTTATCTTAAATTGCGCTATTGACGTGTCATCATCACTAATTAAGTCTGCCAACCTACTAGATATGCTATTGCCAAAATAAAACCTATGAATTCTTCAGTTAGCATTGATCAGTGGGGGGTGGGGGGTGTTGGACTTGATCCCACTAACTTGTATAGCAGCACTTCCAGGCATGCCCCTAACTTTTATAAGAGTACCTCAAGTATTGTCCAAACTGGCATCATTTCTGCAGCTTGGAAATTGTTTGGAATTGTTCAGTTAAAACAGTATAATAGCAATTATATTCGCACGTGAGAGCGCGCTAATAGTTAAGGTGTGTTGTACACTACATTATAAAGCCCCAACATTCTATTTGTTCTAAAATCGGCATGTTCAAAGTTAGGATTGTGATATTTGTTGTGGAATATCACTGGGGTAAATGGTTTATGCTGTGAAGATTTCAGCTGAATCCATTGGATGAACGCTGAGATATCACAGCACTTTCAAGTCTGATTTTTCATTTAGTCAGACCGTCTCTGTCAGAGTAGAGGGGTTGAGTGTTGGTGGGGAGTTGGAATTAGCCTTCTAGAAAATTAAAGGAGGCTGCCAGGGGGTGCCTTTGGGGTTTTATATGTAAATCTGATTAGTAGTTTTAAAGTTATAGGTTTGTGAAAAACCCCAGGTTAGCCTATGGAGAGGGGCGGGACTGCTTTGAAAAGGAGTGCTGTTCACCGCCTCTTCTCCTGACTTTCCCTTCCTTGGAGAAATAGTGGCTGGGGGTTTCAGGATGCTGGGGAGGGCAGGGGAGGCAAGGGTGGGGGGCTCTTGGGGGGGCAA
>QEPC01009299.1:873259-887175 GCA_003113815.1 Sphenodon punctatus
TGTGTTCTGCTCCTCCAGAGCCAGGATACGGGGACAATTTAAAATGTTAAAAAAAAAAAAAAAGTTCCCTGCCTTGTCGCTCCGCCGCTGTTCTGAGCGGCAGATTGGAGGGGAGAGCGGCAGCAGCAGGGTCCAGGAAGCGGCTGAGGCTGGCGGCACACTGTTGAGAGCCCGCCGCCAGCGTTGTCCCTGACTCCACGTGCAACTGAAGCAGGGAGCAGCGCGCATGCACGCTGTTCCCTGCCTCAGTCGCCGGGCCCAAAGCTTCTCGCCTGGGCGCTTGCAACAAGCGCCCAGGCGAGAGGTTCCATTGCGCCCATTAGGGGCAATGGAAGGCTAGCCCCTCCCTCCACAGCACATCCTATGCATGCTGTGGACTGAGGGGCTCAGCTGCACAAATTGCGTTTTCAATAGAAAACGCAGTTTGGGCGGGTGAGCAGCTCAGCCTTTTTGTCCCTTCCGGGACCCACTCTCAGAGCAGCTCTGAGAGTGGGTCCCGGAAGGGAGATAGAGATCACTGACAGCAGCAGCAGCAGCCTCTGAAGCAGGTCAAACTCGGGCTGCTGCTACTGTCAGAAGTGGTGCCGCAGCGGGTTTTTTTTTTTACATTAGATGGCAGGGCGGGGGTCCCGCACGGTGCTAGGGGGGCAGTGCCCCAAATTCCCGGGGGGGGGGGGACCGCCACTGAGTACAACCCTGCCACTTGGAGACAGAGAGAACCCTTCTACTAGCATCTCATCCATTCAGTGGTAGTGCCTCTCTCCAACGGTGGTAGTGCCATAGCCATAGCAGGATAAAAAACCCTGATCACATATTTAACACATACAAAACCTCAGGGCCACAACAAAATAGCTGCAGCATGCAATTCTGAGTAAAGTAGAATGGCAGATTACACATTGCTATTTCACTGTACAGGAATCCTCCCAAAGAAAACTGGAAAAAAGCTGCATAAAAAAAAAGAGAGACAGAAACCTGATTTTTAACCCCTCTTCCCCGCCACACCCAAAAGACTTGGAACAAAAGCTGAGGAATTGGGGCTTCCTGGGTTCCATCCAGCCCTGCCCGTCCCCCCAAACTCCTCTGGACTGTACAATGTCTTTACTGCTAACATGACACAGAAGTTAAGGCGAGAGCCTTAACTTGCAGTTTCCATGCTTTTTAGTGTATGATTGAATTTGCAAGAGCCTTAACTCTTCTTATAAGCCAGTGGTTTTTTTACTATGGAATTTTAACTCTGAGTTAGTGAGAGAGAAAGAGAGAGCACGTAGTAACTGGCCACTTTGGAAAGCTTCTTTTTGCCGTCTCTCTCTGTCGGAGATTCTAAATTTGCAGTACCCTAAGGGCTGTTTGTACTTGATTGAATGGTTCTAATATAATTTCAGGAAGAAAACAAATGAGGCTTATAAGCTGCAAAACAGGTCTGGTTGCAGGCAGATGGGAGACAAAGGGCAAAGGAAAATGTGCTGAGAAAATGTTCTTCTACCTTCTGTCTTAGGAGGGCTGTATAATTTATAACTGTTCTCTGCAAAGCATCGGAGCTAGTGCCAGACTGTGGGGAGTTAAATTAACCCCCGTGGCGTGTAGTTATCGGCGGAGGCCAGACCCATGGATCGATACCTCAGTGCAGTGAGTCACCATGTCAGCTGGGGAAAGTGAATCTGTAAGCCCCTTATTTCTCCATTCTTTTAATCGCAGGGTTGTGTCTGGCAGTGATGAAGATGGAGCAGACGCAAATGTCTGATGCCTGAAGCTCTTTGATTTCTGAGTTGATGGGGTGAAACCAATGAAAAGCTGTGAGAGAGTCTGCAGGCTGATAAAGTATATTGCCTTTTTCCAAGCCCCCTCCGTTTCCCTTCTTTCCTCTCTCCCCTGAACTCCAGTTGCCAGTCAGTGGCTGCACATGGACCATGCTTTGCTTGACCGACACAGATAATTTCTAGCATCACTAGTTAAGCCTATTTTTTATTATTATTAATAATAAAGGCTGTTTTAGTCTCACTTAAATGGATTAGCCTTGCTTCTGCCTGCTTTCTGATTGTTTCTGCTGCTGGAGGTTTGCTCTTCCAATGAGAGTTCTCGTGGATGGAATTATTGCTGAGCGGGATTGTCACTGACGCATACCTAATACGGATCAGAACAGGGGACAGTGTAATTGGGTTTTCAGAGAACTACAACACCAGTAAAACGTGCCTTCGTCCAAGAACGAGAATTTTCTTTGCAGCTACAAATAAGAACAACGCTGGGTGGGTGCACTTTCACTTTCAAATGCCAACAAAGTTTTCGGGTGCATCGGTTTTTGTGCTTGCAAGCCCTCAGTTTGCACAGGCTGCTAGCTTGGCCTGCACATTTCTCTGGTGAATATGGAGGCCAGCTGAGAACTTGATCCCAGAGTCATTAGCTACAAGGCTTTCTTTTGTTAGTCTTCCTCTTGTTCTTTAGGCTACCATTTTCCTAGCTCAGGAGAGCTTGTCAGAACAGAGCTGTACTTTAATCAGTGAGGTGGGAAATCACTAGTGAATAAAGCAAGAAACTTTATTACTTTTATTTCTTTTATTTGCAGGGGCATGGTCTCTGGTATACTTTCAGCTTAGGAAGTGACAAGAGTTGTCTAGGATGTGGGTGGACTTCCAGGATCAGGCCAGGGCATGTTCAGGAATACGCGCCAAACAGGCTGGGGCCAGGCTTAGCGACAGGCAGCAAGGCCAGGGGAAACTGGGATACATAGATACACAGGATCAGAACAAAAAGTAAACAAACAAAAACCCAACCCACAAAAACCAGGAGTCTGTCCAATCCAACAGCTGGTTCAAGGGGCAATCCAATACTCAGACTCCAGATGGGAAGCCAGGAGGTCAGGTGTTGGGAAGTTAGTCTGAAGGAGATCAGGAGAATGGCTGTGTGAGGATGGGAAGACAGGTGCTGGAGTAGAGCTGGGACAACTGTTCGTGGTGAATACCATATTGGTTGAAAATGGCTACTTCTCTACTTCATGATAATGCTGGAAACTTACCCATTTGTTGGGGGGTTTTGCTTGGCATTTTCATCAACCCGAAAGTGATGAAAATGCCATAAAATATAGTGAAAGTATCAAAAATGTCAAACGTGTTGGTGTAACAGAGTGTGCAGTCCCAGGGTAAGTTCTTTCAGAATCTGCACCACACCGAGGCCAGCCTATGCAAGATCTTCAAAAAACACCTTCTAGGCCTGGCCAGGTATCAAAACCCCAAAGTCTCCTTGCTCCAGCCGGTTCAAGCTACTGGCTCAGTTGCCCTCCCTGTAGCCCTCAGTTAGAGCCTTTTCCCAGGCTTTGCTGGCCTGGCACAGTCTCTTCAGCCAGAATCAAAGGCAGAGCCCTCCCTGGCTCCTGCCTCTCTCAGAAAACTACCCCTCCAGGAGTTCAACTCCAGGAACAACTTTCCATCTTCTGGGCTGGCTCAGCCAAACCCAAATTCACTTGCTCCTTAGCCTGGCCTGTGGCTAACACAGCTGAGACACTTTAGGCTGTCCTACATGGCCGCAGTGCCTGTACCTGTCTAGCTGGTGCTAACTCAGGCTGCCACTAACATTCTTTAAAGGGCCAGGATCTCCTGCCCTGCTACATCCCTCTCCCTTTTAGGGGACAGGGTAAATTGAACCCGGCTAATTTCTCCTGAAATTCTATCAGGAGAATTTCTAGTTGTAGCAGGGCAGGTTAGATCAGGGAGCCTGACCCTTTAAAGATGGTTAAAGCCAGCCTGAGTTAGCACTAGCTGAACAGGTACAGCTCTGGCTAGCAGAGCCTGGGGAAAGGCTCTACTTGAGGGTTACGGGGGGACTGAGCCAGTAGCCTGAACCTGCTGGAGTGAGGAAAGGTTCCCTTTCCTCCCTCCCGTAGTGGGGTGTTGGGGTAGTTTAACTCACTCCCTGCAGGACTCTAACCCGGTCTGTAGCATTGGAACTTTAACCCTCGCCAACTATGTTTTAGGGACTCTAACCCTTCACAAGAGTGCTAGCTCAGCCACCTCTGTGCATTCCTCCTGCACTTCTTTGTCCATGTGGCTGGTGCATCCGCCCCCTGCCACTTTGCACTAACCCCATCTCAGGGACTCTAACCCTACTTCTGGCCTCCTCCTCCTCCCCTATAGCCAGCCTAAACCTCCAGTATGTTGCCTCAGGCCAGGGACTCTAACCCATTAACTGGGTGAGGTTGCTGGCTCATCTGCCCCCCCTGCAACACACACCTCCCTTCAGGGGCCTCTAACCCTAATGAAAACCCTTTCGGGGGACTCTAACCCCAATGAAAACATACCATTAGGGGACACTAGTCCCCATTAAAACCCTAGTCGGGAGACTCTAACCCAATAAAACACCAGTTAGGAGAGACTAACCCCAGTAAAACATAATATTAGGGACACTAACCCCCATAAAACCCTTCTGGGGGACATTAATCCCTTTCAAGCCCTTTTCAGGGAACTCTAACCTTGTGCATAGAGTGAGACCCTCAACCCTTGAATAAGGCTGGAGTGAGGACCAGGCCCTCCCACCTCTCCCAGTCCCCAGCACTGGGACCCTATGAACTTGTCCCAGTACACCAGTTACTTAACACCATTCAATGCACTCAGGTGACACTAACCTAACCCCACAGTCTCAGTTCCAGGGGACTCTAACCCCATTACCACAATCACAACACATTCTTGGGGCCCCACTTCCCTGTGGTCCCCAATACCTCAATTTTCAAGGATGGCAGCTCATCTGCCTCCTCTGGAGTGGCTGGCTCTTCCACCTCCCTACCGCTCTCCACTAGGATGTAGTTCAGCCTCTGTAGGGAGCTTCCAGGGTGCAGGCCTCCTCCCAGGATCACACGCCCTGTTCCTGGACGCTTGATTGCACTCCTGTTGGGGTGTGCCGACATTCTCCACCAGTTGTAACAGGACATGCGGCCCCAGGGTAAGATTTTTCGGGATCTACACTGCACTGAGGCAAGCCCACACAAGAACTTCACAAAACACCTTCTAGGTCTGGCCAGACACAGTCCCTTCTGGCCAGGTACGAAACCCCCCAAAGTTTCCTCACTCCAGCAGGTTCAGGCTACTGGCCCAGTCCCCCCCTCCCACCCCATAACCCTCAAGTAGAGCTTTTCCCCAGGCTCTGCTGGCCAGAGCTGTATCTGTCCAACTGGTGCTAACTCAGGCTGGTGCTAACCGTCTTTAAAGAGCCAGGCTCCCTTATCTAGCCTGCCCTGCTACAGTTGGAAATACTCCTGATAGAAATATGAAAAGCAACAAATCAACAAAAGGAAACCCAATGTAGAAAGTAGCATGAACATTTGTCACAGTTCCTGAAAAAAACGAAAGTTCTCCTTGATTAGAGAATGGCCAATTTTTTTTCTGCTCTAGGCTGGAGTAGGTGGGCGGGAAAGGAAGCAAGGTTGGAGGGAGGTGAGTGGAGAGCAAAGGTAGAAAGTAGGCAAGACTGGGAGCAGAGAGATGGAGCATGGGGCCAGGAGCACAGGGCAGATGTAGGCAGATACACAAGATGTGTTCTGCCCAGTTTCCTGTACCTGCCTTGTGGACTTTAATACTGAGGGCAGCTACTCAGAGAAGCTAGAGGCATGGTTTGCAACTTTGCACTACTGCCAGAAGACCTTAAAGCCGCTGAAGGCCAGGGATCAAGGCACTGCAGAAGGGGTGTGGAGCCCCTGCCCAGGAAACTCTGGGGATGCCAGTTTAAGGCTTATGAGTTCTTACAGGAAGTGAAGACCAGGATTGGCAAATGAAACTCACTTCTCTTTTGTGGCAGAACATAGCATGACCACTCAGGCATCCCAGTGGGTGGCTCGTTCTTCTGTGAGTCAGGTGTTAGGCTTTCCTTTGTGCCCCTTTTAGAGCTCTGCCTCCTTTCCCCCCGCCACTTAATCCTCCAAGGGGAGTTGGTGAATTTATAGAGCCCAGCATTGTTGCTTCTTGCTCGAGCAAAGACATCATGGCATTGTGACATGAAGCCCACTTCAAGCCTGAGGAATGCTACCTCTCATTCAAATCCTCTAACTAGGGCTGAGCTACTTTACCTTGTGCATGAAAATGCAAGGGGCTGGCATGCCTATTTCTCAATCTCTAACTAGTACATTTCCCCCTAGCGTGGAATTCTGTAGCTTACAATGTTCTCCTGTTTTCATAAGGTGCTACACTTGGGCTATGTGGCCTGCAGCTGCTGATCGTGCAGATGAAAGGGTTCTGATTAAAGGGCTTTCAGTTCTTGTATACACACCATGGGGCTTGCCCGAGGGGACTCCTGTCAGAATAACTCTCTTACATAATATTAATACTTTAGATATCTAACTCAGTGAAGTGTTTGGGGAGAGGCTTTACAAAATATTGCTGTACGCTATTGTTCGTGTGTGTATATAGTTCCTTTCATCTTAATGGATCCCACAGCGTCTTGTGCACTTAAACCGATATGTATAATATACACCATACACAGCAAGACCTTTTCCCACCACAAAAATGCATACTCTTCTCAAGTGGAGCACTACAGCTGTTAAACTGCACAGAGCAACACTGTGCAGCAGATGAAAACAGGAATTGAAGTCTCTCATATCTGATCAAATCTGCAGAGGGAATTTGAGGAAGAAGAATGTAGTAAAAAGAATGGGAATTTGGCCAGGACACCATACCTCAGTGATGGCTGGTGGCTTCTGAGGCTGGTGGGTCACTGGGTGGGGCCAGAAGTGGGCAGGCCTAAGCCAACAGCAGGTGGGGCCAGGATTAAAATTTCACATTTATATGATCAATGGAATACAGGGCACCGAATTTCAGAGTTTCAGCAAAACAACAAGAGACAGGCCCAAGTGAGACTGCATGGGGCAAACAGGGGGGCCAAAGAAGTCACATTCAAACCTTCCCCTCTACCCCCAAATCTGCCCAGGGTAAAACCAGGCAACACCAAGCATATAAAAAGAAGGGGGGAAAAAGATTCAGCAAAACAACAAGAGACAGGCCCAAGTGAGTCTGCATGGGGCAAACAGCCTCTCAAAACAAAAAAACCCCATATTGGGTGAAAACAGACATGATGCTAACTCCACTTTAACACTGCTTTAACATTTCTTATGCATGTTTCAGGGCTGTATTGGTGCTCTATGCAGCCCTGGAACATGCATAGGAAATTTTAAAGCAGTGTTAAAGTGGAGTTAGCAGCATGTTGTGTTTTTTTCAACCATTTTTAGCAAATAACAGAACCAGATGTGGCCATAGGGGCAACAGGAGAGTACACAAAGAAGTCACAAACCTTTCCCCTCCACCCCTAGGTCTGCCCACAGAGTAAAACCAGGCAACCCAAAGCCTCTCAGAACAAAATAAACACTTTTAGCAAATAACAGAACTAAATGTGGTCAGTGTGCAGCACTCGGGCAACAGAAGGGTGCACAAAAAATTCGCAAACCTTTCTTCTCCACCCCCAAAACTGCCCAGGTTAAAGCAGGCAACCCAAAGCTTCTCAGAACAAAATAAATAAATTTTAAAAATTAAATAAAAGAAATAGGGCCAAGGACAGCAGTGCACACTTGGGGCATGCCAGGGGCACAAAATCTCACACACCCCCAATCTCTGCCCACCCCAGAAAACCAAATATTTTTAGAGGAGCCAAAGAAGCCCTCAAAACCTTATAGGGACACAAGTCTACCTCCCATCTGCACAGCAGTCCACCCCACCCCACCCATTGCTCTCTGCCCATTGGGGGGAGCCAAACATTTAATAAAGGAGCCCTGGGCTCTGGGGGCCAGGAGGAACAAACAAACTTACTCAACTCAGAAGTCACAGCCAGCCAACATGGAGAAATGTGCAATGGATGCTGCAAATCTACACACACACACGCACCAATCTGCAAAGCAGCCCAACCACCCCACCCCCAGGCCCTCAATCTATCTGCCCATGGGAGGAGCCAAAAATGTAGNCCCCAAAAAACAAGGCAAAGAAAGAAATAATTTCTTTTTTAAAAATAAAATCATTTTTACATTAAGCATGGATGTCAGTGACACATGGACTACAGCCAGGCCCCACGTTGGGGAGGGGACAAACAAATCTCAACTCTCCTTTCCCCCCTCCCCAAAGAAAACAAAGCTGTAGACAGCACAACTTTAAAAAAAATAAATCCTTATCAGACAGACAGTTTCTCTGACACTGCCCTCCATGAGCCTCCAATCTGCTATGCACCCATGGCTGTAAAAAGAAAAAAATTGAGGCACCCAAGGGCCCTCAAAAACGTATAGAAATTGAGCAGGCAGGACCCACCTCTGATCTCTCTCTCTCTCACACTCACACACGCATGCACGGCGGCATCAGTGTGATTGAATGTGAGCGCAGCAAAGGAGAACATTCTGGGGCAAGCTGCTGAGCTGAGCCTGGACCATGCGCTGCTAGGACCCCTCCCCTTCTTCTGTATCCTCCTCCTCCTCCAGGCTCCCTCCCGCAAGCCAAGGCTATTCTCTCCGCTGACTGGCCGGGGAGACTTTTTAAAACATCCCCTCCCGACCATTAAAACCTGTGGGCCACGCTCCCCCACCCCTCCGCCAACCTTGCTCCTTATAAACATCCAGAGACAGGATGCTGTGCTCAATAAGAACATAAGTAGTGCCATACTGGGTTAGACCTTCCATCAAGCCCAGCATCCTGTCTCTGACAGTGGCCAATCTCTGTCCCTTGGGAGAAGTACCCAACAGGTCACAATGGGCAATCCAATTCCCTGTTCTTCCAGCCCCCAACAGTAAGAGGTTATGTTCCGACTGGCTAATAGCCATTAATTGACCTATCCTCCAAGAGCTTATCAAATCCTTTTTTAAAACTAGCTACACTACCGGCCTTGACCACAAGTTAATTCCACAAGTTAATTGTGCACTGCATGGAAAAAAATACTTTCTCATTGGTTTTAAATATGCTGGCAGTTAATTTCATGGAGTGTCCCCTTGTTCTAGTTCTGTTAGAGAGGGTACATAACTGCTCCCTATTTATATGTTCCACACCACTCATGATTTTATAAACTTCTATCATATCCCCTCTGTCATCTCTTCTCCAACCTATCAAACCTCTTTTCATACACGAGTCGTTCCATACTCTTTATCACTTTCGTTGCCCTTCTCTGTACCTTTTCTAGTTCTGCTATGTCTTTTTTGAGATGGGGCAACCAGAACTGCTCACAATATTCCGAGTGCAGTCGTACCATAGATTTATATTAGGGCTATACCAAATAGTACGTCCGGGTACTCAGGCCGATTATTGAAGTTCTGGGGAATTGGATGGGTACTCAGCAGCCCTTCAGCACTATTTCTAAAGGTCCGGAATTCAGAAATGGAATTCTGGACCTCGGAAATCTTCAGAATGCGGAAACTCGGAACTTCAAAACTATTCAGCGCCAACTTGGCGCCTCAGCAGGTGTTGCCATGTGCAGCAGCTGCACCCAGGCAGAGAAATCCCTCTGGTCTGATCTCATGGTGCCAACAAAGCAGCAGGCAGAACAACAGTAGAAGTACTTACAGTTACACTTTATAATTAGGCTCTGCTGTGCCATGCCACAGCCTAGACAATACACACAACCCTGCAGAACAGTGTTCAACTGCGTGGAGAAATAAATCCCACCAAAATGCGGCGGCTCGTCTCCTTACGGGGACGGGCTGCCGGGAGCATATTACACCTGTGCTCCGACCTCTGCACTGGTTGCCAATAGCGTGCCGAGCCAGGTTCAAGGTTTTGGTATTGATTTACAAAGCCCTTTACGGTCTGGGCCCCTCATACCTCAGGGACCGCCTCGCCCTCTGCACCCCAGAGCGGCTCCTTCGGTCCGCTGGGGGCGCCTTCCTCGAGGTCCCCCATGTTAAATGGGGGCCACAATGGAGAGGGCGTTCTCGGTGGCCACGCCTTTGGAACTCCCTTCCGGAGGAAGCTCGCCTGGCCCCCAGCCTGTTGACATTCCGGCGAAGTTGTAAAACCTGGCTGTTCGCCCAGGCCTTTGGGGAGGGTAGGGTGAGAGGTTTTATCTCCCCCACCTTACTTATTATTTATATGAGTTAATGTAGCTAGCCCTATTTTAATATTGTATTGAGTGTTTTAAATTGTTTTTATTGTATTCTATTGTTGTGAGCCGCCCCGGGCTGCATTGCAGGAGAGGCGGGATACAAATTTATTAAATAAATAAATAGTTCTTCTGCAGTGACTGGTGACGAATGGGGTGACTGGGTACTCACTGGATCATAGTGCGACAACCTCTCCTCATTCCTACTTTCTGCATGCAGTGGAGCAAAGAAATTATCCCAAGAATCAGTGGGAACTGGCATCACCCAATCCCTTCTTGCCTTAAGGAAACCATTTACCAGAAACCAAAAGTCCATTGAGTTCTTTAATTTACTAGCACGTAGCAAGACTTCCCACCTAGCCTCCTAAGAGCACTTTTTAGTTTTAATTAGCTCTCTATACTGTTTTTTTTTAGTAAAAAATAATGTTCTGGGGGGGGCGAGGATTAGATCCTTGGTGATACTCATTATAATACTGCCTTCAATCTCCTACGAGCCACTCTACACTCTGGATCAAACCATAGCTGGTTACGGGAACTGCTGTACTTAGTTCTACTACTCGACTGAGCAGCACATTGAATATTATTCTGCAAAGTGGCACTTATTACTTCATATGCCTGTAGAACCACCTGACTCTCCGCCCTGCCCACAATATCCTCCCTCCAGGCCTTACAAGGCTCATTATCCAGCACAAGCCTCAAAGACTGAGCCAGCTGAGCATTCCACTTGGCTGGAGTATACAATATTAAGGAAGGGGTCGCAGAGTTCAAAGAGGGGGCAGAGAATGGGGGTACCTGATGCCAAGGCAGTTTAAGGGTCAAAAATAAAGGCAAATGATCAAAACTAGTGCCCACGAGAAAATCCTCAATATGATCCAGCACATTGGGAGAGACCACCAAAAAATCCACCACACTTGCTCCCTGGGGGTCAATGAATGTAAATTCACCTTCCTTATCACTAAAACCATATCCATTTACTACACAGGTTTAGACCTGAAATTAATTTAACAAACCTAATTCCCGAAGAATTTATCTTCCCATCCTTAGAGGACCTCGTATTTACTTTATCTGACATGGAGCTGGGTGAAAGATCACAATAAGCTTGAAGAGACTTGTCATTGGGTCCTATTCTGGCATTAAAGTCGCCCAACATTATAAAAAGGGCCCTTGGGTATTTTCCCAATAAATTGGAAATCAAACTCTCCAGATCATCCCAGACTTTGATATTGAATGTTCTGGCATTCACTGGCAAAATATATGTTGTAAGTATTATAAACGTTAGGGTACCAACCCTAAGTACCAACCCCAAGGCATAGGGTGGGCACTTTACTTCCAAAACCACAGTAACTATCAAGGTCTCTGCCACAAAGCATCCCTAACCTCCACTCAGCTGCCCCCTGCCACTAACTGTACTAGCGTGTAATGAAAACGAATTAAAGCCCTCCAATACCAGGGGCTCCTGTGTCCAGGTTTCCTGGATAAGAACTACCTGGGATTTCCTCACATAAACCATGAAATCCATATTACCTATGCGTGTCTGCCAACCAGACGGGTTCCAAGAGCAAATAGAGAAAATCTCGGAATTATGCTGTGACTGTTGCCATAAAACCATGGGCAGGGATTGACCCCCTTGAAGGACTGGTTGCGGCTTTAACGCTGGCAATGGCACTTCCTGTTGCATACAACCCTCCGATCTAATGGCAACTTCATCATCCTGGCCCTCCCATCCTGGCCCTTCTGGACTATGCAGTGCTCTACCATTCCTATCCTGTTCGACAATCATAGAATAACCCCCTGCTGATTGAGTTAGAGGATCAGACAGATGCAGGAGTCTTTCATTGATCAAGGATTTACTACTGGATCTTCCCTGGTGCTCAGGGCCACTACCCGTAGGTTTCCGAGCAGTCTTATTAAAGAAGGAATTAAAGCAGTCTATCTGAGTGTTGGTTTGGCTCAAGGTTGAAGGCACCTCTCTTATAGGAGGTAATATTGGCTGTATATGAGTGGCCACAGTATTATCCAATGAAGTAAGTAAGTAATGTTTATTTGAGTAACCCAAAGGGTCATTTAAAAAAAGGATACAATTAAAATGAAAAACAAAGCTTAGACAAGTTAACATAATATAATAAAATGACATAATGAGGCTAACAGAATAAGCCAAAGGAATAAATAAAATATCACATCGATACCATAAATGGCAGAATAGCAGCCCGCTTAGGATAGATACAGAAAGACCATCAATGCATAACAGGTCAAATATTGATTGTTTGATTTTTAGCACCTGGGNGGGGTGAGGGGTTTTAGCTCCCTCACCTGATTCATTATTTATTTATAGTATTTATTGCTGTGAAAGGCATTTAGCCCTGTTTTAATGTTTTAATATGTGAATGCTTTAAATTGTATTTTATTATTATATTGTTTTAATTGTTGGAAGCCGCCCCAGGCTGCTTTAGCAGGAGGGGCGGGGTATAAATCTATTAAATAAATAAATAAAAGCCAGCCAGCCAGCTCGCTCAACAGAAACAATTAAGAAATCAAAC
Organism: Sphenodon punctatus; assembly: GCA_003113815.1. Lineage (NCBI taxonomy): Eukaryota > Metazoa > Chordata > Lepidosauria > Sphenodontia > Sphenodontidae > Sphenodon > Sphenodon punctatus. The sequence goes on from QEPC01009299.1 coordinate 885,835, forward strand.
CAGACATTCAATCACACCTATCTCCCAGGGGCACCCTCTTATTTTTTAAAAAGGCATGGCATTGGTACTACTGTGGCACTGGTAACTTGAACAGACCTGGGGGAAGTGGGACCAGGCAGAGAAATCCCTCTGGCCTCATGGTGCCAAGCAGCTGGCAGAACAGTAGAAGTTACACTTTACAATTATGCTGTGCTGTGCCATGCGGCAGCCACAGCCTTAGTAAAAAAGAAAGAAGACAACACACACAACCCCACTGTCACCCGGTGCCTACTAGGCTGTTGGGGTCCCCACTTGCTCTGGGCTGTCCCTAACCTTTTCCCTTGCCCCTGGCAGTTGCAGGTTTCAGAAATTTACAATTGGGTTAGGCTTATCTCGGGGTTGGCTGACAACGCCCGCCCTGCTCAAAGCTCAAGTGTAGCAAACAAGAGGAGACCATGTTTGGAGTTTAAAGAGCAGCTTTATGTTTGAAAAGGTAACGCAAAAGGGCATAGAACAAGTACAGAATGGTCACTGGGAAAATAAAGGCAAACAAGTGGAAGGCTGACTATACACCCAAGTCCCCTGGTTACTGTAGGGGTGGGACATCAGGGCAAATACCAGATACCGGTTTTACCGGTTCCCGGATTTAAAAAACCCGGTTTACCGGATTAATACCGGTTTACCGGTACCGGATCTTTTCCATTGATTTCAATGGGGAACTGTGTCCCCATTGAAATCAATGGAAAAAACCAAAAACCTCCCCCTTCCCCCTCCCAGACTGTGCAGGTGAAAGGGCAGACACCCCCACCCTGCCCAGCCTGGATTTTTAAAAAATTTCCCCTAAGTCCCCTAGTGCACCGGGCTCCGGGCAGCCGCCACAGGCGACCCAGAGTCAGCACCAGCCAGCAGCAGGTAAGTACTAGTACCAGTACACACACCCCACACACCCCACCCCAGGGATCACCCTACCTCCCCACCCAGGGATTGCCTATCTTGAGCTCCAGGCGGTGGCAGCGGTTTGGCGGCTTCAGCGCTGGCTGTGGCTGCCGGCTTCAGCACGCTACTAGGCCTTCCGGGGAACTTCCAGAAGTTCCCGGAAGGCCTAGTAGCGTGCTGAAGCCGGCAGTCAGTGCCTGTGCTGAAGCCGCCGCCGCCCGGAGCTTAAGGTAGGCGATCCCTGGGTGGGGAGGTAGGGTGATCCCTGGGGTGGGGGGGGTGTTAAGCCACCCCCCGCCCCAGGGATCAGTACAGTACTGGTACTTACCTGCTGCTGGCTGGTGCTGGTTCTGGGTTGCCGGCGGCAGCCCGGAGCCCGGCGCACTAGGGGACTTAGGGGAATTTTTTTAAAAATCCAGGCTGGGC
>QEPC01009299.1:889932-910710 GCA_003113815.1 Sphenodon punctatus
ATATAACTGGCGGAAGGTGGCCTTTGCCACCACCTCCACCTGTCGATCCAGGCAGAGATCTGAGTCCAATATCACCCCCAGACTCCGAACCTGCTGAGCTATAGGAGGGCAAACCCCCCAATTAGGGGGGCCACTACCTCCCTTGCTCTCCCCACCAACATCACCTCCGTTTTATCGGGGTTGAGCTTCAGTCTGCTCTGCCACATCCACTCCACCACGGCCTTCAGACACTGAGATAGCAACGAGACAGCAGGGTCTGGGTCAGCTGAAAATGAGAGGTACAGCTGAGTATCATCAGCATATTGGTGACATTGCACCCCGAACCCTCTCACAACCTCCCCCAAGGGCTGCATATATACATTAAATAATAATGGAGACAGAATGGAACCCTGCGGAATGCCACAGGATAAAGCATGGGGGCAAGATGTTTCAGCTCCCAACACTACCCGCTGGCTTCTCCCCGAGAGGAATGAGCGGAATCATTCAAGAACAGTCCCGTCCAGACCCCCCAGGTCACACAGCTGTCTTATGGTGGTCCACGGTGTCAAAAGCGGCTGAAAGATCTAGCAGATAAGAAATGCCGAACATCCTGCGCCCATCTCCCGGCGGAGATCGTCGACCAAGGCCACCAACACTGTCTCAGTGCCATAGCCAGGGTGGAACCCATATTGAAAAGGGTCCAGGAAACCCTTTTTGCCCTGCCAGTCAATCAAAACTTGCCATCTGGCTTACCATCACTCAGCTGTCCCCTCCCATATCCCTCTCCTACCAAATACGTTACTAAGTTTCATTTTCAGAATAAGCTCAACTGTCCAGCCACACATGTAGTGGCTTCTGAAGTTTTCCAAGGAATGGCCTTGGTCCTCAGAATTTCAGACTTATGGAACTGAGTACCAGAATCTTCTGCAAATTCTGAAGTTTTCCGAAGACCGAGTTTCAGCTCTAATTTATATAGAGGCATTATGATATTTTCAGTTTTATTCATTATCCATTTCCAAATGATTAACATTCTGTTGACTTTTTTGACCGCCACCACACACTGAGCTGAGGATTTCAGTGTATTGTCCACAATGACTCCAAGATCCTTTTTCTGAGTGGTAACCCCTAATTTATAACCCAGCACTGTATATATATAGTTTAGGTTATTATCCCCTATGTACATCACTTTGCACTTATCCACATTAAATTTCATCTGCCACTTAGATGGTCAGTCACCCAGTCTCGCAAGTTCCTCCTGCAATGCTTCACAGTCTGCTCAGGTTTTAACTATCTTGAATAACTTTGTGTCACCATAGTGACCGTTGGTCTTACCCAGTATGGCATTTCTTACACACAAGCCTAGATGTGTTCTGCCCAGTTTCCTGTACCTGCCTCGTGGACTTTAATACTGAGGGCAGCCACTCAGAGAAGCTAGAGGCATGGCTTGGGCTACTGCCAGAAGGTGCCAAAGCCACTGAAGGCCAGGGATTAAGGCACAGCAGCAGGGGTGTGGAGCCCAGAAAACTCTGGGGATGCCATTTTGAGGCCTATGATTCTTTACAGGAAGTGAAGCCCAGGATTGGCAAATGAAACTCACTTCTCTTTTATGACAGATCATAGCATGACCACTCAGGCACCCCAGTGGGTGACTCCCTCTTCTCTGAGTCAGATGTTATGCTTTCCTTTCTGCCCCTTTTAGAGCTTTGCCTTCCCTTCCCCCCACCACATCATTCTCCCAACCAAGAGGCGTTAGTGAATTTATAGAGCCCAGCATTGTTACTGCTTGCTCGAGCAAAGACAGCATGGCATTGTGATGCAGCATGTTCTTATAAGATGTCTGCCTGGAGTTTCCTGCATTTTGTTCTGCCTCTATAAGGTTTTTGTGCTTGCTTTTTTGTTCTGTGTTGGTGAGTTACACTTCCCTGGCTTCTTCCATCTGAGCATCTCAAAGCACCATACATGTTCTGGAAGATGGATCAGTTCTATCTGCATTTCACAGATAAGGAAATCGGAGTACAGAGAGACGGTTAAGTGAATTGTCCAAGCCCACATAGCAAGTTTTTGGCAGAGAAGAATTGTCTCCTGTGACAGAGACAGAAGGTTTGACCAGGCCCTGTACTTTTAATCCTTATCATTAAGCCACCTTTCCAATTGAAACTTAAGCAGATACAAATGTGATGAAAATAGCCCTTTGCACCATAACTAAGCAGCTAACATTGCAGCTAGGGGTGTGCACTTCATTTTAGTTATATTGATAATGATAACAAAATTCTTCATTTTTGTTATTGTTATTGCAATAACAAAGATAAATAATAACAAAATCAATAACAACTTTAGTTTTTCATTATTCATTTCATTATTGCCTGACATGGAAAATGTGGAGAGGGGAGGAGGGAGCAGACATCTCGGAGCCATCTGGGAGGGAAACAGTGTTGAACTCTTGAACGGGGCTTGTGATAGGAGGGGAAGGACCTGATGGATATAATGGTTGGCCAATGAGCAGCGCAAACAGCTCCCAGGTAGTTGAATGGCACTCTGTGATTGCTCAATGCCTCCTGCCTCCCAAAACCAATCATGGGGGCTCTAAGGAGGGCACTGAAGCCCTTTATATTGCAGGGCCAGACTGTTTGACTCTTGTTCTGTGTTAGCTCTTGCTATGTCAGGTTGTGTTTACAGAATTGTGGTGCTTGCACTAAAAATCTTCCCCAGCCCTCAGTGTTATACCTTACCTTTCCTTATACCCTTTATTTTCCCTTTTCCCTTCCTCTGTCTGTCTCCCCCTGTGTAGATAGCTAGATTACAGATATAGATAATATAGAGATTAGATATACCCTATAGTTTTTCCTTTCCCCTTCCCCTGTCTGTCTCCCCCTGCTCATATTATATATAGATATATTAGTCGGAGAGAGAGAGAGATTAGATATAAATATTAGTAGATAGTAGGCTGGTTTATTATATATATTAGCATTATAGGATAGGATAGATAGATACTTAGAACACGTAGCAGACAGAAGTTTATTGATAGAGATACTCAGATAAGAATGTATTGCATATACTATAGTATAGGTTATTAGGTATAGGTTAGACATACATATTAGTAATTTTTCATATTGTCATTGTGCACTTACTACCGCATTATAATGAGAAAGGGAGGAAGGAGTTCTGAGACGTCTGGGGCAGGTGTCTGCTGGCGCTTCTGCCACTGGTGGCAGCCCACAACAGAAACAATAACAAAAACAAAATCTTTGTTGTTGTGCAAAATCGATACCAAGAACGACACCGATAATGAAAAATGATGTGGGTCCCTGGTCACACCCCTAATTCTAACAGGAATGAAATTAAGAAGCTTTCCTTGGCTCACCAGTGCTTGTGGAAGAATTGTAACCAAGCAGAAACCAAAGAGCTAATGTACAAACAGGAAAACAATAGGTGATACTGTCTGGATTTTAGTGCAGTAGCCAGTTAGTGGCACTCTTTTCCAAGTTCTGAGTTGGCAGTTGTCAGACAGTGGGCATCAGCACAAAGCTTCTTGCAGAAGAGGTAGAGAGAAGAATGAAAAGCTATTGATATGAAAGTACCAAGGAGCAGTGTATCAGGTGTAGAAAGGGGCAGAGTAGGTAAGAGTCCATCCTTTCTTTCTCTGCAGCATAATTTAGGTATGGGAGGATGGTGTCAGAGGAGCTTTGAATGAGTGATCCCAACAGTTTGTGTGAGGTCACTGTAAGTTTGAAATATTTGGGGGTAGAAAATTTTTAAACAAGTGACTACATCATCATAAGCAGGAATAAAGTAATCCTGTATATCCTTGGTCATACAGTGGCTTTTCTGTTCTGCCTTCACTTCTGTGCCTCTCAGTGTGGTGACAGAGCTGCTACCCAAGAGTTTTGCATTCTTTTGTAGTGATCTAGCTCGGTCTAAGTTTGCCTGACTCACTGTAGCAGACATCCAGTGTTTAGCTCTTTCTTGGCTGATATTTCCCCCCCAAAAAAAACATTGCAGTGAATATAATGAGGCTTTGAAAAAGTCTAGTGGGAAGAACAAACAGCCAGAAGTCGGAAAGATCCTACGTTTTAAACCAGGTTATGGTTCTGTGTAACCTCAAGTAAGTATCTGAGGGTAACTCGCTTGTGCACAAGTTAACAGATGTAAAAAATAGGGAGGAAACAGGAACCTCGCTGAAAACTGATTCATACCCTAACTACAGACTAACTACAGTTGTCTGTTAGCAACTGGTGTGTTTTAAAATGGGGCATAAATTTGGCTCTCTCTCAAAGTAATTGGACAATCAGTATAGAATTCCATTCAGGGTTCATTTTATGCCCTTTGAGTTTTCTATGCCATTTTTGTTTGTTTTTACTCTTCATACATTTTTTAACAGGAAACCTTTGAAACTGGCCTCTGGCTGAAATTTTCCTTTGGCAAGTTCTGCTTTCACAGTTGACCAATATCGCTCTTAAAAATACAGTCTACACCCACCTTAGTTTTAACAAGTAGATTCTGAGGTGGGCTGGTGCAACAGATAGGTTTGTGGTTTTCTTTTATTTATTTTTTGAGCTTGTTTTTAATTTTTTGGTCACACTATAGCTGAAAATGAATGTACCATGGACACAATCCTGGTTGATTCAAGCTGGGTCCATGCAAGCTTGATTGATGATATTGCATATATAAAAGTGTTTAATTTGTTGACAGAAAAGAAGACGTTGCCAGGGCCCAAGCCTGCCCGAGAAGCCATGCACCTTTTCCTGGAAGTCATGACTCCTGATCCAGAACTTAACAGAGCAGGGAGATCTTTTCTGGCTTTCATTTCTAACCCAGAAATGGCCAATATCAGGGTGCACTCTTCTATTGGGAATATTTTTCAGGGGTAGGGTGGCCATTGGTTCTGTTTTATGCAGGACAGTCCTGTTTTTGGCAGGGTTTGTCCATTATCCTTCATTTACACATTTTTGACCTGTACTTTCCATGTGCTGCCACTTTCACACACACGCACCTTCCTCCGAAGTCATGATCTCATGACTTCCAGGCGGGAACAGCAGTGTCGGTAGCATGTGGACTCGGAGGTGGGGGTGCGGGGAGTGCTAGGGTTACCATAGCGTCCGGATATTCCAGGACATGACCACTTTTTTGATCCCCACAACCCCATTGGGGTGGATTTTTAAAATATGCGCCATGGCTGGAATTTTGTCGGTACCATTGCATCCCCTTCCCCTCACCCAGCACTTGTTTCTCAGCCCTGGCTGAGGTGAAGGATCCCTGAGCCAGCTGCGCTGTTGCTCCCCCCATGGCCTATATTCTGTCTCCACATGTATTCTGGGGATGCGTCAATGGCTGCCCTACGCAGGGCTCAGCCCCCACTTGGATTTAACTGCCAGGCTGAGCCTTGGACAACTACTCCCTGGCCCTTCCCTGAATAAAGTCAGGAACATACAGGGTCAAACCTGGAGACCAGAAGCTGAAAGCCAGGCTGGGAACTGGAAAGTCCAACAAAGCAAGTGGAAGGTGAGGCAAGGGTCCATGAAGGTAGCAGCCAAGTAACTGCTACAAAGGACTGTAGCTGACCCATGAAGTTATATAGGGGGTCAGAAGGGTCTTGTGCCAATCAGGTTGCAGGTTGAGTCCCCCAATCAGGGAACTTGCTCACTAGCAAAAAGCTGAATGCAGTGCGTTTCCCTTGGCGTCAGAGTTCTTAACACAGCCATAGACCGCTCCCCGTATATATGCCTGACAGTGCCGGGCGGCAGCTGGCTCTATAAAAAAACAAAAGCCATGTTCTTTCTACAGTGCATTATCCAGCAAATTCTGCATGTATCTGCAGCCAACAGAGCAAATCCACATTACCCTGTGCCCCCCTCCCAAAAGCAAGGCTGCAGTTTTGCCCTCTTGTTTTGCTCTCCCACCACTGAAAGGAAGCCACAACCCAGAAAGAACACTGTAGTAGGGCACAGTTGAATTGGAGCATTGGCCCTTTAAGGCACTTAGCACCAGCAGCAGACGCAGGTGCTACTGGAGACTCAGGCTCCCAGGAGGGAAGGAGCATGACTGATGGCTAGCACCTGGGCTGGGCGTGACTGAGCCAGCCCTGTGTATAAAGCTGAGCTGAGGGCTCAGTCTTGGAGAGACTTGAGAAAAGACAGAAGCTGAGCAGAGCGCTATCGCCCAAAGGCTCCAGAGGTGAGAGCCAGAGAAAACTCTGCCCTGAGCTGGCTCCAACATGGCCAGCAGAGCCTTGAGCAGCAGGGCCGTGGAGAGAAGCTCTGCTTGGGAAGAGACTGTGAGAAGGCAGGAGCTAAGGGAGAGCTCTGCCTCAGAAAACCCTGCGCAGAGGGAGTTGCCTGAGCAAAGGGTTGGCTACAGTGGCTGCAGGCGGACGAGCCAGCAGCCTAAACAAGTGAGCCACGATTGTTAAAGTACAAGTGGGACTGTGCCTGGCCCACAAGGAACTGTTTGTTTATGGTGGAGAACTGCTTATAGACATAAGAGACGGGGTATTGGTGAAGAGACACCGTATGCTGAGAATAAAGGACACTGAAGCTAATTCCCGTAAAGAGACAGTGATTTGTGGGGACTAGTCCTGCAAGGACTTAGCTGGGGTTAACTGCACCCTGTTACAAACACAGCACTTCTTTAATAGCAGTACCTCTGGCAGAAATGAAAGCTTACAGAACAGCATGAATACCACTGGTGACACACTCCCAAAGGAGGAATGGAAGCTAGGCATGTAAATATTGTGTATGCTGATGAGCTAGTACTAGCACATGCAAGCTAATTCTTTTCTGACTCTGAAATTGAAACTGGTAGACAGTGAAGCTAAGGTGAATTTTAGGGCACATAGCTCAAAGTAAAATATTTCATGCTGGTATATGAAGCATTTGTGTAGTTAAACAAATCCAGATGGAGCATTGCATACTGGGAACTGTAGTTTCAGGAATAAAGATGTAGGTCAGAGCTTTGCAAACTGTAGGTCATGACTGCAAGGGGGATTGTAATGTCTACAGATGGGGTCACAATTCCAATTGATATGGGATATACTTTGCATGGCTTTGCTGCGTCTGGGGTCATGGGATTACTTTTAAGCCTAAAAATGAGATCACGCAGGCAAAACGTTTAGGAACGACTGATGTGTCTGTGCTCTCTGTGCATCTATTACATAGCAAGGGCGTGTTTTGCCGTGTGGCACTCTCACTGCAGCATTAGTTTTCCCTGAGAGTTTTCCAGGACTCGCTGTGACTTGTTTATTGACTATTTTGTGGATAAAATCGCTCACATTCACTTCAACTTTGACACTGCATTTGTGGCAGTAGGAGAAGCAGAAGTTATGGATCCCCTGTCTTGTCCAGTTTTGTGGGATCAATTTCAGTCGGTGGCATCCGCTGATGTGGGGAATGTCCTTGAGATGGTTAGAGCCACGTTTTGTGAATTAGATCCATGCCTATCCTGGCTGGTTGAGGCCAGCCAGGAGACACAGGGGCCCATTGCTGGCTGGAGTGGTCAATGCCTCCCTTCGGGAGGGCAGAGTCCCGGACTGTCTTAAGGAGGCGGTGCAGCCTCTGCTCAAGAGACCATCGCTTGACACCTACTCCCTTGCCAGTTATCGGTCTGTCTCTATTGAACGGGTGATGGCTCAGCAACTTCAGAGGCATCTGGACCGCATCAACTTTCTTGATCCCTTGCAGTCTGGCTTTTGTCCGGGTTATGACACTGAGACTGTGCTTGTGGCCTTGGTTGACAACCTCTGCTGTGAGTTGAATCGAGGTCGGTCAACCTTGTTGATCCTGTTAGATCTGTTGGCTGCATTTGACACAGTTGATCATGAGATGTTGGTGGCCCGTGTGCAGGGCCAGGCAGGGGTGAGTGGAATTGTTATTGAATGGTTCCGCTCCTTCCTGTCCAGGAGGACTCAGCGGGTGGTGTTAGGGAACTGTTCTTCGTCTCTCCAGGGCCTCATGTGTGGAGTACCACATGGTTCGATTCTGTCCCCTCTCTTTTTCAATGTGTATATGCAGCCATTGGGTGAGGTCGTTAGAGGGTTTGATGTTTGGTGTCATCAGTATGTTGATGGCACCCAACTGTACCTCTCCCTTTCAGCTGATCCAGACCCGGCAGTCTCAATGCTTACTCGGTGTCTGGCAGCTGTGGGGGACTGGATGAGGGTGAGCCGTTTGAAGGTGGATCCTGACAAGACGGAGGTGATGCTGATGGGTGGGGCTAGGAAGTTGGTGGCTCCCATCATTGATGGGGTCTGCCCTGCACTGGCTCCCCATGTTTGGAGTCTGGGGGTGCTCCTCAACGTGCAGCTCCACCTGGATGCCCAGGTGGCAGCTGTGGCAAGGATCGTCTTTGGTCAACTACATTTGATACAGCGGCTTTGGACATATATCTCGGAATCCAACCTAACCACCATCATCCATGCCTTCATCACCTCAAACCTAGACTAGTGCAACGCGCTCTACATAGGGCTACTCTTGGTGATGGTTTGGAGACTGCAGCTGGTGCGAACACAGTGATCCATCTCCTTATGGAGACGGATCGCCGAGAGCACATAACACCAGTGCTCCGTACTTTGCACTGGCTGCCTATAAACTTCCAGGCCTAATTCAAGGTGTTAGTTTTAACCTATAAAGCCCTTAACAGTCTGGGCTCAGCCTACCTGCAGGACCGCCTCACTCCCCAGGTTCTGGATCGGCCCCTGTGGTCAACTGGCGGCACCCTTCTCAAGGTCCCACAAGTGTCCTGGGTGGCCACAATGGGGAGGCCGTTCTTGGTGGCCACTCTGAGGCTGTGGAACTCCCTTCTGGTCAAGGTTCATCTCTCCTCGGACTTTCCCTCCTTCCGATGACATTGTAAGAACTGGCTGTTCCACCAAGCTTTTGGTGGGGGAAATGGGTAGTGAGTGGGGGATAGGGTGGGGTGTTTTAGCTCTACTTATATTTATTTATGTTTTTTATATTTGTGGTGTTTATGTTGTGTTAGCTGTTTTATTATGTTTTATATTTGTGTTTAGATTTTTATGTTAGCCACCCCAAGCTGCCTGGAGCAGGATTGGGACAGGGTAAAAATAGTAAAAATAAATAAATTAGAGAGAAGCTTGAGTCGTCACTGATAATCCACAGGTGCACATTATGGCTGCATCTGCTTGTGTCTTTTGAAACAATAATTAATCAGTGTTTTGGCTCAGTTCTCTCTGAATGACTTTTCTGCAACAAGCAGCATTCTGTTGGCAGCCTACTTGAGGCAGCCTGTCAAGAATTGGTGGCTATTTCCCCCTTCCTGTCCCAGTATGTTTTTCTGGCTTTTGTGCTAATTTGGAACTCTATTGGCTTGCTTTGTCAATAGTCCTGGAGAACAGAGCTGAGTTCTTATATCAGTCTTTCGTTCAGGGTGAACACTGTGAGTGTTGCTCCATGGTACTTGGGAATGGTTTTGAGGTTGGTTGGTTTGTTTCTGGTGACACATAGTAGCTTTTATTCAATCCTTCAGGCTTCTACCAATCCCAATATCGAATTTAGAGGCTGTCTCTTCTTCCAAGCTGGTTGAATTGAAGAACCTTTTAGAAACAGCTGATTGCCATATACCTGGAGTCATACTGTCTCCTTCAATTCATAATTTATTTTCTGATGTTATTAAAAGGATTGAGCTTTTATATAAACCTCCCCAGTGCCCCCTTTGTTTCTTGTGGCCATGCAATCACCTTAGTGACCTGTCAGACATTAGTCTTTAGCAGTATGTTTTTGGCTACCGTGGAGAAGGGTGCAATGGGGGAAAAGGTCTGGGTGGATAGTTGTATGCAATGCTTGAAATGGCGTGTGTTCTGAGCCTCCACAAGTGTGACCCTTTTTGGGTGACAAGAGAGTTCTGTGCACCAAGAGAATAGACTCTGAGAATTGCACAGAGAGATAAAAAAACACAGAACAGGAGCGTGTGCCCTGCGTTAGCAGGCTCAGTATAAACACAAGCATCTATGGAAGGCAGAGCCAAATCAAGCTACAAATGAGTTATGTTTAGTCATCCAAACAGGGTTTTGCCACCTGGCCATTTTTCCGACTGGCTCAACCACCGATCTTTTTTTAGCATCTGAAACTCAGCAGCAGAGTTTCTACTTTAATAAATAAAATTGAGGCATTTTGCATTAGTTAAACAATGGTGAGGTTCTCTCCCCATTTCAGAAATTGTTGCGTTTTGCCAATTTGTGAGTAAATGGAGGGACTTGTAGCACCAGCTAGAGCCAAGCATAATACCCAGAGGCAGCATGCAAGTTCTTGCCACACCATCTTGCCACAGCACCATCACTCTGGAATAGCAGCACCCCCTGCTCTTCCACTGGTGGGACTCTGAAACAGACTGCTTGCACAGAGTGTACAACACTATTTTGAGTGGCAAGTACTATTATTAGGATGTTGATTTGTACTGTTCTGTGGCAATACGGAGATGACAACATACACAACCTCAACTCTTATATTCCTTTCCTTGCTACTCGACTTCTGGAACTCAAAGGTGAATGGGACTAACCCCACTGGTCACCAAATCTCCCCTCTACAGAGTCCTGAAGAGATGGTTTCAATGGCTTCTCACTTCTCAGGTTAGATCAACGCTCACTTTTTCTCCTCCAGCTTTCCTTCCGTTGTGAACATCAGCGTAGCCCTTCCAGTAGTGACTATCTCAGGATACTAAGTAAGGACAATGTGCTGGCGGCCTCAGATATACTTGGCGCATCTCTTAGAGCAAGTCTAGACAAATCAAACGCAAAACTACCGGCAGCCATTTCCATCTTGTCTCTGTAGCACTCCTGCTGTTGCTACACAGTAGTGCTGAAATGAATAGCAGGGTTCTGGATTCATGATTAGTATATTTTCAGCTAGCACACTGAAATGTACATTTGAACATTTTTAAAACCCTGGTTTTTCTGTATTTTATGGTGATTTTTGTTCAGTTATTCAATTGGATATTTGGTCAAATGGTTGAATATCTGAACAAAAATAACTAGAAAAAAACAACCCCAAATCCCAAAGATAATACCCCAGTGAAATGGGCTTGAATAGTGTTTTCTACCGACTTCGCTAGACCCAAATTGAAGTAGGTGAATTCAATAAATAGGGTATTCACAGCAAATCTTCATTTCAGCACTTCTACACAAGCGTTACCATTAGGAAGGTGTAGGGAAAACGGGGCTAGCATGTACTCTGAGTGGATGAAGTTAGAATTCCATGATAATGATGAGAATCTGATGTTCAGATGGTTGACATACAATCACTGTTCAAATGACTGCTTCCCCTCCCCACACTCCCCTGCCTTGTAATAAGGGACCAGATTTTATTTTATGATAAAATGTCAGCTCTCTATGTGGATGAAAGGAGCTCCAGAGTTACTTCTATTCCTTGGTTTCTATCACTTAAGAGAAATTATGACGACAGTTGTTGCTTGTAATAGCTGTCATAAAAACTAAGCAGGGATTTTGAGTCTGACAAATACAGATTTATGAAGGGAATGCTTTGAGCTGTGTGGATTGCTGAGATGAAGGTACTGAGCTGGTGGCTGTGGGGCTTAGAGCTGGAGCTAGCCATAGTACTCTGAATTTTCCAAAATCAAGCCATCTCTGAGCTCAGCTGTTGTAGGCAGCTAACGTTACAACAGAGAAATTTCCAAGTAACCTGTTTCTCGAATTGCAGGCCAGACTGCACTGAGTCAGCTCGGCCCAGTCCCTGCTGTGCAGAGTCTACAGCCAGTCTCACTCCATCACTTTTAATGAAACCGAGTCTCTGTGGTTTTCACTAATTTACTCATACGCAAGAGAAATGAGGAAGTATTTTCCCATCTCTCTCTGATAATGAATGAGATATGAAAGAGCTTCATGCCCAGTAAGCACCCTGGAGGGACTTCAGTTTGTCAAAACGTGCAAGGCGTCTTCATCAAAGTAAGAAAATGATTTTCTTTCTCCATATTCCGTGAAGTGAAAATTCACCCACCAGCAGCCAGAAACGTGCCCAGTTTTGCTTAGACGATGAAATCGACTTTGGAGAAGTGGCCATGCAGCAAAACTGATAAATAGGAAAACCAATATTTCCTGGAGAGGTGCGTTGTGTAATAATAAATGGATTCTAGAAGCAAGTATTAATGTGGTTGTGGGGCTTTTGCTACATCCTTGCGTAGTGTCTGCTCCCTGAGTGCTCCGATTGAGACAATACAGTATGTCATTCCCAAAGGTTGTTGTGGGCCATAATGATGTTTCCTTCTGAAGATGTGTCCAATTCAGTCTTCTGTTTACTATGAATTCCCATTGCTCTTCTCCATACTTCCAAAATTTACTTTCTATATCAAAGGGACAGAGAGAAGTGTTTACAGAAGGTTAGACTGACACAATCATATTAAGAGAGACAACAAGAGATGCAAACTGTTAAACAAAAATATTAAAGTCCACCTTAATTGTCTTCAGGGTTTTTCAGTACTTAAGCTTAATAAAATTAACAAACGACTGCATCCTTGCTCTCATGGCTGACATTACCGTTAGAGACGATCAATAGGAACTACAGCTTCGTATTGTATGGTTTTAGGGTAAAAATTATAGGCTCTGCTCTACAATGCAGAGCAGCTCCTGTGGAATATTCTCAGCCATGCAATTTAAGCAGTAATTTTGCCCAAGGCTTGCTTTCTGCAGTATTGCCCCTCCACTTTCATTTAAAAAGTAGTCCCTTTTGAAATCAGATTAAAGCAGCCAAAGGGCAAGTCATATAAGAATTAACCCCAAATCTATTAGCCTGAGGACTGAGAAATGCTTTGTGGAGTGTTGGGGAAAGGCCTATGCTGCTGCTGCCCCCTCCCAACTCCACCCTCCTGAAATTTAAAGATCTGTGTGCTACATTTCAACATATTGTCAGCCCAATGCAGAAAAATACCATTTATTTACAGGGTACAGTAATGAGAGCAGTGATGCGCAACCATATCTCCCCCTTTATTATTACTTCATTTAAACTACTCGCCTTGTAGTGTATTCATTGACTGCAGTCAATCATCCTCCTCATGTCTGCCTCTTTGTGCCTCTTGTTTCACGTCAGCCCCTTTTCATAGTTAGCCAAAAAACAGTACAATCTTTTGCAATCTCTTTTTGGCAGCGCAATCTCACATGAGCTCAGCATTCATAGAAACAGTCTCTGTAGGCCTTTCTCCAAGCCTGCCCTCATCAGACTTTTTCAGGTTCTGGAGGACCACAACACAGGCTGCTTGCACATGAGATGGGAGGGTGGAGGAACGTCCATGAGCCGAAATGACTGCAAGGAGAATCGCAGGAAACTCTGCTCATGTGAGCAGGGTTTAAGCCCATTTCTACTGCAATTTCTCCAATCTTTATGTGATAGGCTCACCTCATTACTCTTTATATGGATTGTGCATTTTCTAGTCTTTTAAGCAACCAATATATTGATCACCATGGATTCTATAGCCTTTCATGCTCATCTGTTATAATTTTTAAGTACCTTGAGTATGTTTATACAAGTGTGAGAGGCAGAAACCTGTCTGTGGTTCGGATAGATGCTAATATAGCTGTTGCATCATTTCAGGTTTGTCCTGTTTTTATTATTTTATGACCTGTCAAAGTTCACGCAGAAGCTCCAAGAAGTTATGAACCCCATTGTGCTCAGTGCTGCACATAGCACATGCCAAGAAACAGTCCCGGCTCTTAAAAAAAAAAAAAACTAGTAAGCACAGGTAACAAATGAGGTAAGAGAGTCAGAACAATGTTATCCATGATGGGAGCGTGTGTTAGGGTTCCCACTTCTAGGGAAGGAGCCCACACAGTGTTGATTTGCATACATTTGCATTGGATAGGGCTATGGGAACCCATGCAGAGTAGATGGGTACAAGGGTATAGGCATGCAGCATAAGTGGAGGAGAAGCTGGATAAAGAGAGTGCAGTGTTTATAAAGAATTGCTGGGGCCCTAGCCTGCCCCAGAAGCCATGCCCTCTGGCCCAGAGCAGGGAACTGAACCCTGTTCTCCAGCTAGCAACCCGACCACTGGACTACCCTGCCTTTCTGAAGCAGACTATAAAACAGGAGTTCTTGTGATTGAATCTGTCTGATGGCCAGTGCTAGGGGTTGGGCAACAAAGCCATTCATGAAAGTCAAATAAGCCAGCCAGGTTTATTCTCTGGCTTTTGTTTCCAACCCCGAAATGGCCAAGATCGGTCTTTTCCTGGTGAGGGAAGCAAAAGGGTTTGAATGATATATTTTATTGGACCAACTGCCGTTGGTGGAAATAAGCAAACTTTCAGGCTACACAGGGCCCTTCCTTGGGCATGTAGCATAGCCAGGCATTTAGCCTAGTTATGTGGCTATGCTACATGCCCAAGGAAGGGCCATGTGTGACCCGAAAGATTGCTTATAAGATATAATTTGAACCCCTTTTCCGGCCGCGATCTGATCACCTCGATCGCTGACCCGGTCAGATTGTGGCCGGAAAAGAATGCACGTCCCCCTCCCGTGTGCGTGACTCGTGGCAGCGTCTCGTCTAATCCCGTCTCGCGGGATTTTGGCAACGATGGGTGTGCACACCGCGCGCTCGTCTAAAAACGGCCCAAGACAGGGTGAAACTGACCTGGCTCCCTCTCCCCTGCTTTATTTCACTCTCAGCTATTAGCTGTCGGGACTTGCAGCCGAGGAAATGCTTCTGGATAAAGCCATGCTCTGCTCTTGGTGGACACCCAGGTCAAGTGTGTCCAACCAGACTCTAGACAAAGATTCCACATTCCCAGACTGTCTGGATAAAAACCAGACAGTTGGCAACCCTACAGCACAGAGTTATATAGACCAAACATGTGCAATCTTCTGCAGGTTTTGAGACTTCTAAAACCATAATTAATATTAATGATATCATTAATCCCTTCTATCAAAGAGGACAGCAGCTCAGATTCCTCTTTCTACATGCTAAACTGTGTCACAGTAATTTTAGCATCCACGAATCAATGGCTTGCGTCTCTAGAAAGCAGCCTGCTGCACTAGCATTCCAGATGAATGCTGTAAACGCGAGGTTGCACAAGGAAAGTGGAGTAGTTCCTGCAGTTTTTCAGCTTTTACATTATCACTGCCTCCTTGAAATGCAGACCTGTCCGGAGCAAGTGGCTCTGCACAGACCTTTTTGCCTCGTGCATGGTGAGTTTTGGTGCTGTCAGCACATCCCTGAGATGACACTCCTTTCCCCCACCCCGTTACCTTTTACAGGGAATGGCTGAACGACAACACGATTTATTGAAACAAGCTCCTATCAGCACAGAACAATCCTTGCTGCTGATGGTGGCAATGTAAGGGAGTCCACTCCACAGCAGTGCTTTAGCCAATCAGGGGCTCTCCTCTCCCTTGTCGTCCATCTCTCCCATTTCCCCCAGGTACTAAAAATGCCATCCATGCTCAGCAGGCAGTTCAGAAAGTTAATTGTAAAATTAAATGAGTTGTGGATGATGGGCAACAGCTCTAAAGAAAGGCATGGCATGGCCAGTGTGTGACCTTCCCACGGGAGCAGCATTGCCTGTGAGAGGAATCGGGGCACGCAGAGATGCCTGCATTGGCAGCCTGACTCCCATTGAACAACTGCATCAGCAGACTGAAGAAACTTGCATCTGGTGACCTTTAAGAAATTATCTCTAAGGTGGTATTTCCCTCATGCTGCTCCACATTCTGACATTTAGCTCCAGAGTAATAGATCTTTCACCACTGGTGCTAGGTTCAAGTCCACACGGATGGGAACTGACTATATTGTGGACCTCAGTTTCCAAAACAGTAGAGAGCCAACCATAGCTTAAAGCCACGTCTCCCTCTTGGGGAAAGCTCCACATGAGTACTGTAGAAGCAGCAGCCAGGTACTCTGTTAATTGAGAAATTGAAACTTATCTCCCTGAAGGAACGAATAGTCCCTCCAGGTAGGCTAAAATCATTAAGGGAGCAAAGTTTGGAGAGAGAGCTTGAAGAGAGCTCTGGTTTCCACTGCTGTGGTTCTTTCACTGATAAAAATATTCAGTCTAAAGGCCTACTTGAAATTAACAAAAAAGGAATCCATAGTAAAGAAGGTAGAAAAATGCACATTCTACCTGGGAAATCGCCCAATTAAATTCAACGAGCAAACCCAACCTGGGTTACTAATCCACAGAGGGTTTATATAAAATGGGTCCAGTGTTGAATACCATAGTGATGGGCAGGATACTAGGCATCGGTGTGAGAGGTTATTATATCCATTGATGTTTGTTCAGTGCTTTTGGAAATGTAAGCCCCCACACAGATGTTCAGGATTAAGTACCTCATTATTATCATTTCACCTTCTCATCTTACCTCTTCTCTGGTGTTAACAAATCACACCTATGGCCATTAAAAACCACTGGTAGCATCTTTTTTTGGTTCTTTACTTTTAACACACAGGTCCTCTCTGTATCTCCACTGCTTTACCCTCCACCACTACATCAAACACAAGCTTCATTGTTCAATCCCTTTGTGATCTCTGCCCTCCCTTCCTGTTGCGTTTCCTATGCCTACCATGTTTAGCTCTCACCTCTGCTCTGCTAAAACTGTCAGTCTCGATTAACCAGCTGCTAAAATTGTTGACAAACACCATCATGTCTTCTCTTATTTCTCCCCCTTCTCCTTAGGGGTGTGCATGTCGTTTTCATTATTAGAATAACGATAACAAAAATTGTCATTTTCGTTTTTGTTATTGCAATGACGAAAACTACAACTGAGAATAACGAAAACTACAAACGAGAATAACGTCAACGATAACAAAAACAACAAACGAGAATACCAAAAACGACAACCAAGACTGCCAATAACGATAGTGATATCGATACCAAAAACAATAACAAAAACTATAACAAAAATGATAACAAGAAACAAAAATGATAATGTCATTATTTTACTTTATTTATTTATTTATTTATTTATTCAAAGTTTGTATCCCCCCGCCCCTCCTGCCCATAGGGTAGCCCAGGGCGGTGAACAGCAACAACCAAATACAACAATAAAACAGTTTAAAACAGTTTAAAAATACAATAATGCAGGGGAAAAACAAGACCCTCCCCTCCCCCCTCGCCAAAAGCCTGGCAGAACAGCCAGGTCTTACATAAACTCCAAAATAGCAGGAGGGTGGGGGCCAACTGAGCCTCCTCCAGGAGCGAATTCCACAGCACAGGGGCGGCCACCGAGAAAGATCTAACATCAGTGACCACCCACCTCGCCCGGGGGACCTCCAAAAAGGATCCCATGGACAATCTCAAGGGTCACACAGGCACATGGGGAGTGAGGCAGTCCCACAGATAAGCAGGGCCCAGGCCATGAAGGGCTTTAAAGGTTAAAACTAGCACCTTGAACCTGGCTCGGTGCTTTATAGGCAGCCAGTGCAGAGCCCGGAGCACTGGTGTCATGTACTCCCTGTGACCCGCCCCCGTAAAGAGACGGACTGCGACATTCTGCACCAGCTTCAGCCTCTGGACCAGCTTCTCGGGCAGCCCCATGTAGAGCACATTGCAGTAATCCAGCCTCGAGGTGATGAAGGCATGGATAACAGTGGGAGGTCAGAGTCTGAGAGATACGGCTGAAGCCGCCGGACAAGATGTAACTGCTGAAACGCACTCCCCGCCACAGCCAGAACCTGAGATTCCAGGATGCACTTGAGAGACCATGGGAGGGCGAACCCCTCCCCCCAACAAGAGGAGATTCAACCATCCCCAGGTCCCCCAAGCCCTCGCCCACCAACATCACCTCCATCTTGTCAGGATTCAATTGCAGATGGCTCAACCTCTTCCACGCCCCCACAGCTGACAGGCACTGGGAAATAGGGAGACTGCATGACCTGGGTCGGTGGAAAAGGAGAGGTATTGCTGAGTGTCATCAGCATACTGGTGACACTCCATGCCCTGAAACCCCCTCACGATCTCGCCTAATGACTGCATATAGATGTTAAACAAGAGGGGGGATGGAATAGCACCCTGTGGGACTCCACACATGAGGTCCCGGGGGGAAGACGTACACTCCCCCAAGACTACCCAGTGAGGTCTCCCGGCCAGAAATGAACGAAACCAGTCCAAGACTGTTCTGCCAATCCCTGCATGGTCCCGCAGGCGGGTCACCAACACCTCATGATCAGCTATATCAAATGCAGCCAAGGATCTAGCAGAACCAGTAAGGTCTGCCGACCCTGGTCCAATGCCAGACGGAGATCGTCAACCAAGGCCACCAATGCAGTCTCCATACCATACCCAGGCCGAAACCCAGACTGAGAGGGATCAAGGAAACTGGTGCGATCCAGATGTTCCTGAAGCTGCCATGCCACTGCCCGTTCAATAACCTTCCCTAGAAAGGGAAGGTTAGAGACGGGCCGATAACTGGCAGGAGCATCAGCGTCACGAGATGGTTTCTTGAGCAGGGGCCTAACCACAGCCTCCTTCAGGCACCCTGGCCTCCCTAAAGGAGGCACTAACCACCCCAGCCAGCAATGACCGTAACGTCTCCTGCCTGGCTTTCACCAACCACGACGGGCATGGATCTTGCTCACAAGTAGTGGCACGAGCAGATACCAACAAGGACTCCACATAGGCAGGTGACACCATCTGAAACTGATCCCACAAAACAGGACAGGACGGGGCATCCATAGCCCCAAGATGATCCTCTGCAATAACTGCAGAACCGAAATCGTGATGGATGCGAGCTATATTATCTACAGAGTACTCGATAAACTGGTTACAGCAGTCACTGGATTGCTCCAGGTCCAGGTGGAGGCAGGGCAGGACTGACCAAGCCTTTCACCACCTGGAAAAGCTCTGCTGGACGTGACTTGCAGATGCAATAAGGGCAGCAAAGAACTGCTTCTTTGCTGCTTGCACCACCACCACAGCATAGGCCTTTAAACTGCTCTTATGCTGCGATTGATCATATTGGTCGCGAGTCCAGCGCCACCATCGTTTTAACCGCTTGCTCTCCTGCTTCAAACACCGCAGGCCCTCAGTAAACCAAGGAGACCTACGGGAGACTCGGGAGAGTAGTGGACGCCTGGGAGCCACTCTGTAAATGGTCCCAGCCAACAAGGTGTTCCAGAAGGCTATGAGATCATCAACAGAGCGGGTGTCAAGGTCCAGGGGAAACTCCCCCAGAGCATTCCGAAACCAATCTGGTTCCATAAGTCTCCGGGGTCGGACCGATCTAATAGGTCCCACACCCCATTGGGGGCTGACATGCGTCAGGATGCATGCCTTAAGGGAGGTAATGGTCAGACCATGACAAAGGCTCTACCCTCTTAACTTCTACTAATTGACCCCCCACCTCAAGGCTGGTGCAGAAAACCAAATCCAGTGTATGTCCCTCCTCGTGTGTGGGGCCACAGATGATTTGGGACAGGCCCATGGTTGTCACAGAGGCCATGAACTCATGCCTTGCTCCTCCAAGATCGGTGTCAGCCTGGATGTTAAAATTCCCCAGGACTACAAATCTAGGGGTCCGGAGGATCACATCTGACACCAGATCAGCAAGAGTATGTAGGGATGCCGCCGGACAATTAGGTGCACGGTACAACAGCAGCACCCCTAATCTGTCCCCGGCCAAATCCAACACAAGATGGAGGCACTCAACACCTGGTTGAGCCTGCACCGGATACCTCCTAAAAGACAATGCATTCTTGATAACAATGGCTACACCACCCCCCAACCCCCGTCTCTCCAGCCGAGGCTGATGCTGCACAGAGAACACACCTGGAACAAAATCGGCCAGAATAAGGCCTGATTCATTATTCAGCCAGGTCTCTGTAATACACACAAGGTCGGCGTCCCACTCCGGGATTAGCTCCCGGATGGTAGATGATTTATTGACAACCAACCTTGCATTGAGCAGCACCAAACCAAAGCCTGGGGTCTCTTGGGCCTCAACCCACAACCCACCCACGTGGGGGGTTGAGAGGGGAACAGTCACAAGGCACCGCTCCCTCCTCACCAATGGAACACACCTCCCCTTTGGACCATATCTCCCCCGGCCCGGTACAACCCTGATAGCTGTCATTGTTATCATTGTCATTATTATTAGTGCTGTGGCGGTTGGGTTTTGGAGGGGAAATGTAGAGAGGGGAGGAGAGAGCAGACATCTCAGTCTTAACAGGGTTGAACTCTTGAACTGTGCCTGTGTTGGAAGGGGTGAGCAGCTCAGCAGTATCTGATGGATGTACCTCTGGCCAATGAGCAGCGCAGGTAAGCCCCAGCAGTCTCATGGGACTCTGTGATTGCTCAATGCCTGCTGCCTCCCACAACCAGTCAGAGGGGCTCTGGAGGAGGGCACTGCAACCCTTTATAATGGGAGGGTCAGGTTTTTTCTCTCCGTTCTGTGAGAGCTCTGCTTGTCAGGTTGCGTTTACAGAACTGTGGTGCTTGCACGTAAAAAATCCTCCCTAGCCCTCGTTGTATTATTTATTTATTTATTAGGTATTCCCACCAATACCTTTCCTTCCTCATACCCTACATTTTACCTTCTACCTTTCCCCGCCCTGTACATTATATATAGATAGGTAGTAGTGGTAGGACCCCGGGCCCATTACCGGTTACCGGATTTACCGGTTACCAGTTCCACGAAAACCGGATTCCCGGATTAAATCCGGTATACCGGTACCGGTTTTATTTCATTGGTTTCAATGAGGCGCTGTGTCCCCATTGACACCAATGAAATATTAATTCCCTCCCCCTCCCAGGCTGCGCGGGTGGAAGGGGGGACACCCCCCACCCACCCTGCCCAGCCTGGCTTTTTGTTTTAAAAAAGAGTAAGAGTGACCCAGAGGCGAGGCGAGGCGAGCCCA